>CM021108.1:222055406-222495403 GCA_007115665.2 Sequoiadendron giganteum | reverse complement strand
TACCTTGTTCATGTAGACCTAATCCTTTGCCTTGATAATTCATCTGCTCAAAAAATATATTTGCAATAGGATATGATTTACCTTGGAAACAAGGTGCTAATCCTTCTCTACTCTATCGTGGATCTTCAAAGGTGATAACTTCTTCATTGATAAAATATCTTGCCCTAAAAAAGGTAATTGATCCAACTTTATAAGTGATAGGATCCCTCATATGTGGGATAAATTACCAATTGATATTTTTAGCTTGATCTTGTGAAATATCAGATTTTAATGCTTCTTCAAGAGGTGTTGATGATCCATCATTCACATAAAATCCTTCCTCATGACTCACTTCACAGGATGTTTCTGATTTATAACTTTTGTAGGAGTCTTCTTCATGATTCATTTATGATGTCTTTAGATTTTTCCATATCTTGGTCGAGTGTACAAATGTTAAGAGTAGGAGACTTTTGTTCCTTGGTAATGATGTCAAGAGTATGGGAGTCTTGTTTTGAATGAAGATCATCTATGTGTCCATCCAAAGAAAGCATCTTGTGGGTACATGGAGGAATATGTGCTATATGGATATGATCATTTGTCACATCTTGTATAGATAAGAGAGTGTTCATTAGATCATTGTAGTATCTTGGAGATACAAATTATTGATCTTGATTAATTTTGGAATTGCTTTCGACATGATTTGGATCAAGTTCTTGACATGGGTGAATTTCATAGGGTGGATTTCTTACAAAGGGTTCTTGGGTATCGTCCTTAGTCATGGGAAGTGGCTTAATATCCACTTGTTCTTTGAATGGATTTGGATCAAGTTAGTGTCAAATATTCTTTCACTATTCACAACCGTGACGTCGAAGGATGTCAATATGCCTTGGAAAGGACCAATGCTGGACCTTGGTGATAGATGTTGATCAGGCTTTGGAATAAATTCTTGAGATATGTTCTTAAACTCATTAGGTGATGTAGAGGCATTGTCAACATGATCATTTGTGAATGGATCTTGGATTATGTCAATAGGATAAAATAATTATGTCAACACATCTTGAAATAGATCTTTGTAGGAGGGGTCCTGATCATGACTAAAAAATGGCTCTTGATGTATGTTGATTTGATCATCGGATGAGGTGAAAACATCTTTAATGTGCTCATTAATGGATAGATATTGATCATTATTTTCAACAATTATGGTGGAGATATTGTTAATGCTATCGCCAATGGTTGAATTTTGATTATTATCCCCAATAGTTATTATTTTTTTATCAATCAAGTCTTGGATGATATTTTTGAGTCGAATACAGTCTGATGTTGTGTGTCCCTTTGTTTGGTGAAAATCACAAAGATGCGTCTCATTATACCCTGGTGGTCTCACCATGGGCTCCTGATAATTCACATAAATGGGGATTATAATGATATTTTCTTGTATCAACCATTGCATGAATGATTCGATTGGTTCCCCAAGTGGTGTGTATTTTCATTTGTTACCTTGTGAGATTTTCACTTTAAATTAACCTTGTGGCGATTGATTTTGGAGATGTGGTGATTGATATTTGATATGTGGAGCTTGGGTTTGTTGTTGCTATTGTTGATCTTGATATGGTTGACTTGGTTGTAGAGAAAGTAGATTTGGAACACATCCTTGTGGTGTTTTCCTGGGATCATGGACAAGTTGATTTTGGATAATGCTCTGATTCAGTGTGATGTTTTAATTTGGCATTATAGGTTGACTTTGAACATTGTTGTGGTTGGGAATAATATTGCCTTGATCTAGGTAACTTTGATTTTGCATGGTGTTACCTTGACTTGGATCAATACCTATATTTGTTAACATATTTCTTGAACTTTGAACAAAATTTGTATGATTTGCAAACATATCTATCCCAAAGTTTACCAAGTGTGGATTTGAAATGTTCATGTTTGGTAAACTTATATTTGGTGTGTATGGATTTGGTGGGATAATGTTTTTTAGAAGAAGACTCATCCATTGAGTGTTTGGTTGATAGATTTGTAGGTTTTGGCTTTGATTGAAATCTCCATAGGAAAAGATTTTCCAAAATTTAGATTGGGAAAAATCACATTTGGTGTCTCATTGATGTTTGGAGGAGATAATGATGCCATGTATGGATTTCATAAATGTGAGTTTCGATAATCAATTGGCATTGCGACACTTAGATAGTTTGGTTGACTTGGATTACTCATGATGTACGAGTCGAGTTTAAATTCCACAGTTTTCTTTTGTTTTGACCTTGTTGACCTCTAAGGGGTTTAGGACCAATGATGAGATGAAGGATGAAAGGGGTGAATGATATGGGTGTTTAAACTTTTAGGAACTTTGGATCAATGCTAGACTTTAGGACTTGATTTGATTTGATTTTGAATAAGGATAGTTTGACTAAGTGTGTTAAGTCAAACAAGGTGGTTTTGAACTTGTAAACCTTAGGAAGTTGTGTTATCCTAGAGGTAAATTCACTCAAGAGGATAGTTTGACTAAGTGTGTTCAGTCAAACAAGGTGATAATGTATTAGAAAATTTGACTAGGTGTGTTAAGCCAAACAAGATGATAATGAACTTGTAAACCCAAGGAATTTGTGTTATCCTAGAGTAAACTTGTGCACAACATGATAGTTTGAATAACTGTGTTAAGTCAAACAAAGATGATTTCGATTTTGCCTAGAATTCTAGCATGACTGATGTTTTCAAAGTTTCCAAGAGTTGTTGATGAGATTATGTTGATTTCAAGTGTTGAGGGACGTGTGAGAGTGTTTGACTTGATCCTAGATGAACCTATGGGGACTTGTTTAATATACCAATATATTGAAGAACATGCTTTTCCCTAAGGGTACTTCAAACCAAAAGATCAATGTTTGCATGGAAAACCAAAAGACAAAAGATTGCAAGCATATGTGTGGGATCCAATTGATCTTTTATATTTCTTAGATTCGGTTCTTTTTACCACAAACACTTTCTTGATTATTTTTTTCAATCTGAATGTCCAATGTCCTAACTTCTTTTCATCCCACAAATTCCATTGTGTGGAAATCAAGAAAATTAGGGAAAAAGTTCCTAGTGTTGACTTTGGGAGAAACAAATTGAGATGTCTGAATGTTTAGAAGCCTCCTAGAGATAAGAACCCCTAGGGAGAAGCAGTAACATGTGGACACCTCCAAGGTATTTTTTCTTCAAAAGGGTTTGAAATTCTGATGATTCGTTGAATGTTTATTTTCCATTGTTTTGGATCTAAGCAAAGTGTTTTCGATTCCAATAACATGCAAAATCCTAGGATGAAAAAAAAGTATTTGTTGGGTTCCCACTTGGATAAATCTAGCTACGCATATTCAGTGTGGATGATTAGATGCTTGACCACACATGCTCCCCTCCACAACACACACTTCTTGGGTCAACTAAGTATCAATACCCATGAATCTCCCATGGCATAATTTTCATCTCTACAACAAAATTGCATGTATATGTGGGGCGGCTTCAAAGGAGATGACCTTTTACACCAAAAAATAGATAGGATTTTGGCATTTTCTAAACAAGGGGTTTTAATTCAGACTTTCCATTCGTGGAGATTGACCCATGCGGTGAGAGACTATTTCTACCCTTCTCATCGGAGCCAACCATGTGATACTGGCTTTTTTTCTAGTACCCACTTTTATATTCGAGCTGGAAATACACTTGGCTTTAGTGTGTTACCAGTTGGGTCGTTCCCTTGGGTGAGTACGTTTTCCCACAAGGAAGGCCCTCTAAGATAAACAAAAGCAAGAAAACATATCCATAGTTCGATTGATCTTTGTTGAGAAACAAAGAGAGAACACACACAATATGTTCCACTCACACTCACAAGATGTTTTGTTCAATTTTAGTCCCAAAATGAAAAGTGGAGGAAATATTTTATTCAACCTATTGTCACCAAAAAGACTTTTGATTCTCAAGATCATCGTGAAGCATGAGAGAAGTGCATACGTCTTTTGGATGATATTACTTTGTGAAAAAGATTACAAAACACCAAATGCACATGTTCATTTTAATTTCCAAAGGAGAAATTGAGTTTTTTTTAAATCCCTGAAATCGAAATGTGAGAGTTGTTTGTCAAATTTTAGAACCCAAATTGAAATTTAGTAAGTTTCTAAAGTTCAATTTTAATCCAACTTGAAAAAGATCAAATTAATGATTAATTTTAAACCCAAAAAGGAAAGGTGAGTTGTCTTCAAACATAAAACAAGAGAAGAAAATGGATCCTTCAAGTTATCATAATAAGCATTAAAAAATGCTTTTTTTTTCAAGTCTAAGTTCAATTTTCACTGCCCAATTTTTTCCAACTCAAATCTTCACCAAAGATTGTTTCTAATGTTTGAATGTTGCATGTTCTTTTCCTAAACAAAATTGCTCCTCCTACCTATAACAAAAAGACAATCATGTGAGGATCAAATTGTTTAATTAAATTCATTTTAGACATTAGTTTTAACCAATAAAATGATTTCAAATGAAAAGACTAATAATTTTAGACCAATAAATGAAGCATTAATGAGAACCCTAGTTCTTCACAAATTTTGAAGCATACCTACTTTCCACAAAATTTAAAGCATTAATAAGAATCCTTCCTTCTGCTATTTTGAAATGATCATACTCAAAATTCAATTTATTCACCTTACCATCGACTATCATATATCAGCAATGATGAGCATTAGTACTAGACCTATCATATATCTCAAAGCTATTTCACCATTATTGTTCCTCTTTACAATGTACCTTACCTTCTTCTCGAGATATGGATTTGCAGGCCTGACAGAAAATATCATAATAACAATGCTTTCAAGAAGTTAGGTACTTGTTTGAAAATTTAATTGAGGAAAAAGAAAGATATTCTGATTATCTTCTTACAAATAGGACGAGACAGAATGTCCTCAGACTCTCAGAAGTAGGTCACATATCATGATACCTAGTAAATCCTTTGGAATTAAATGCAATATCTTGTCTGTAGAAAGGAATTTAGTCATGATGTGTAGTAAAAAGAAAATACCCTGATTATTAAGCATAATGCCAAAATCCAAGCAAGAGACACATCAATAATCAGATTATTAGGCACAAATAGATATTCCTTCCAGACTGTAACAAAAATATTTGAACTACCACAAGAGATGTACGCAAGATTACACCAATGATATACGTGTGTGAGATAAACATTTATGATTAAGGCTGATGTGATTGGCAGGTGTGGAACTAAATTTTACAACCTTTGTGCAGTATCCTTGCTGCCCGCACCAAATTCAAGCCTTAGAACAGGGTATGGGCATGTCAAAGTAAAATGACAAATATTTGTCATATGTTATAATAGGAGGTGCGTCTCTAGGAACATATGAAAATGTGTAAGCGTAGACAACGCATGTGCACTTTGACTTAGCGTTATCTGCTTGTCATAATGCTTGAAAACGTATATGTAATACAACCATTAAAATGTTTCTTTTCCCAACATTTATTTGTGGATGGAACGGAAAGAGTTAAAGTTAATAAAGAAAAGTTGAAATAGCAACTAATTTGGCCTAAATTCAATGCAGTGTAAACATGTCATCAGATACGTGGAAAAAATCCATCATTCAAAAGCCATACTAGTGTAGAAAGAAGCATGCAAAAGGAAGATTGTCATTTCATAAGGATAAAGAGCTGCTACTGGAAGTCTATTAAAAGGAGGGTAACCATTGTAAAAGACCATCAAAGTAGGGAAAATAGTATAGGTCAATGCTTATGTCTAAGAAAACATTTACATCATGGACGCCTAACCCAAGATCTCACCAACCATATCAACAGGTAAAGCTGATCTATAGAAGTATTGAAATGTATTAGATTTGAAACCGATATGGAGAGATAAAGATGAAATCTTCTGAATGATCAAGTGCTGCCCCAAGAATTATGATGACCTATTCACATTATAGCAATGTAAGAGATGAATCGAGGAGAATTTATTGAGAATCCTAAAAAATCCCATTAGCAGAAATGACATGACAATCGTGCAAGCATGGATATGTTACGTTGACTGTTTGACAAAATGTGATGAAAAAAGTATTAAAATCGGAACTTAAGAATCAGACAAATCACATCAATAGAATCATAAATGAACACAACATAAAAAAATGTTCTGTAGTTTCAAATCTATTGAAAAGAACCTTTGGTGTAATAATCATAGCTTATGCAAGGGTAGGAAAGCCTCAAGGAGGAGAGTGTTCAATTAGAGAGATGGAAGCTAAAGCTATGCAACTAAAATATATTCAATCGATGTAGAGAGAATTAACATGAAATACCCAGAGTATCAACTACGTATCAAGTTCGATTACTTCAGTTCAATGATATGTCAAATTTCAATAGATTACCTGCTACGATGGTAGTTTCTAACTTCTTTGATAAATCTGATCCATGTGAACATATACTGCCACTTCAAACAATGTACCAGTATTAAATCTAACCCTTAGCAAAGTGATAACTAAAGACAGGCTGTATCATAACTGTGAGCAACTAGGGATTAGAATATGTCACACAATGTGAATTAAAGAATGAGCTGAATGCGCAGTGGAGCATGGAAGATATGCAGAGCTTACACTTGCAAAAGTCCCCCATCATCCAAACTACTATATTATCATTCCCCTCCCTCAGTTTTCTATTTGGTGGATTATGGTAAAGTCAAGCAATCACCTCCATTTCAGAGTACACAAAGACCGAGATAAAGCCTGCAAAAGTAAGCATATCTTACAACAGTAAAGCAATGAAAAAGAAGCCATATTTTAATATTGAATAGTTACGAAATTTGATGTTCACATGGAGTGAGTGAAATTGACAAGTTGTGTGCGTGGTTTCCAAACACACAATGGTCCATCTGATGCTAGCTTATTGCTAAAATTTATGACAGGAAGACACCTATTTTGATGCTCCAATTTAGGCCATAGATCAATCGATAGTAGTAAGATTTATCTAGATTGTTTCAAAGCTAGCCCGCAGTAAATCTTAATACTTCTACGTAAGTTGATAACAGTAAGAAGAAGTAAGACTTGTGTGCCTAAAAGAAAAATATCAACAATGGTAAGTGGAGAATCAATCTCAGAAAGAGCAATGCATAAGTTAGATTTATTTCATCAATCAAATTAAACAATCACAAAAGTAGCTCCATTTTCAATTAGAAAAACACAAAATCGGATCCGTTGAATGCCTAAATATTTCCCTCCTTCTAGTGCCAAATGTAGATGCTAAATCTACAACATGTTAGACTTTGACAAACATGGTCAAGCTAAATCAGCAACAAACTAAGCATCTCTATGAAATATTCACTCATGCTATCTATGCAAACAAGAAAAATATAACCAAACAACTAATAGAAATCATAAAAAATAAGAGAAAACTCTATTCCATAGTGGGAGTGGTGATCCTCATGATGTGGAAAGAAAGTCCTTTCCCACCCCCTAATAAGCAAGATTTTCAAGATGCAAGTGTGTTAATGCCAATACTGAGATTGTGCTTCAATTTGTGTTGTAGTGTTGTAGCCAAATTGTGTTGTAGAAATGCTTTGCATTTATAGATTCAAGGTTGGGAGATTGAAGTATTTGGATGAATGTGGCATCATTCATGAGCCAATGACAAGATGCCACTTGTCAATATGTGAGAGGATGAGGGTTGTGCACATTTTGGTCAATGTGCTAATTTGAAATTTGAAAATAGAATTAAATGCATATGGTTGAGAGCTTCGGGGGAGAAATTTTTTTGGACAAAAAAGTCAAACAAATGGATTTAATAAGAGCATATTCCTTGGGAATATGCTTTGTGAGGAAAATAAAGCTTTTTATAAATCAAAATAAATGATTTATTGTGCAAGTGGGAAAAGCTAAAGAATGCGAGATGTGTTAGACTTAGTTTTAATCATGGATTTTATTAATTAAGCTAATGATTAGGTGATGCGAAACTTGATTTAGATTTTTGGATTTGTTTAAATCAAATGAGAGGAAAATGATCATTTAGAGATTTAATTAAACATTTGGGTTTATTTAATTAAATGGAAGAACGTTAGGAGATTAATTAAATAATTTGGTTTATTAAATTAAGTGTGATAACCTTAGGAGATCAAATAAACTTGATTTATTTGATAAGTGAATATGATTAAATATGATTAATGTGTGATGTTAGTTTTGCATGTCTACACATAGCATAGATGTCGTTTTTTATCAAAAGATTGCATTCAATTCCCACTAGGGATATGTAGCTGTAGACATACAAAATTAACATTTTTAATTAAACATCACATTCGATCATTCTTTCCTCTTAATTAATTAAATAAAATTAATTAATTAAACATCCTAAAGTCTTGATTTAATTAACTCTAATTAAATCACTCATATACATTTCCTCTCATTTGATTTAAAATAAATACAAAAATTTAAATAAAATGTCATATCACCTAGACTCCTATTAGATTAATCAAATCATGATTAGTTTAATCCTAATTACATGAATCCTCTAAATTCATCCACTTTCACAATAAATCATTTAAATTGATTTATTAAAGAACCTATTTTCTCTCACAATATGCCCTCATTAACTCTCATGTTTGATTTTTTTGATCAAACACAATTCCCCCCCAAAAACCCTCAACCATACTCATTTTTTGCCATTTTCAAATTTGAATGGACACATTAACCAAAACTTACACAAGCATAGGCCAATCCCATGGTGAAAAGTGGCTCTCTTCTATTGGATGGGATTTAGTCCCACATTGCCTAATCTTGGCTTCTCCTCTCTCAACTTCTCCTATAAATGCAATGCATTTTCTCTCATTTGGAGCATCTACAATCTACATTTAGAGCATCCTTATTATAGGCAACTTGAGTTCAAGAGCATCTCATTGTCTATCATCTAATTTGTCTTATCAAGGATTGGGAAAGGGCTCTTTCACATATTCAAAGAGCACCAATCCAATATGGGATAGATATATTTCATGTTTTATATGCTTTGTTCATCTTTGTCATTTATTTGCATTTTTTGAAGTATGATGTATTATCTCATATGGATGTTGAATATTTGTTTTGTTTCAAATACTAATTATGCTACTAATGGTGTGTGTTAGGATCAACCATTTATAGAATTAAGCAACTGCAAAATGGTGCTAGAAGGAGGGTCTGCCCCAGATTTAACATCAAATTTTGAGTTATGTGTGTGTAGATAATCGTGGAAGGATGTTTTGGTACATTTAACTCCCAGTTCTGCATATTCACATGATATTCCCATGCATTCATCTAATGTTCCTGCACATTCGTTCTCATTTTCTATGCATTTGGTCTCAGAAAATTGCTCATTTACCCTATGAAACTACACATTCAACACCTATTCCTGCGCATTTGCTTCTGCAGTGTCACACCTATATTCTCTGATTCTATGCATGCAGCTGATTTCATGAGTCTAAGATTCAAAACTACTAAATATTGCTTTGCAGGATTTCGTTAGATCATACATTGCATTTGTGGTTCCTCTATCAGCTTTTCCTTTTGGAGCAAAGTAATCTAAAAAGATCAACTCATAACTTGAACAGGCTTTGCTATAGCTTTCTTCTCCATATTATTTCTCAATTCTAGAGATCAGTACATTTGAAGTAGATTTCTTTGAATTTGAAGACCATCCATTGCTTATGCTTGCCTTTGTTGAGATACAATTTATTTTCCTCTGAATGCATGTGTGTTTCAAGTTCGAAAGTTCAGTATGTTTGAAGTAAGTTTCTTTGGATTTAAAGACCGTCTCCTGCTGATGCTTGCCTTTGCTGAGATATAGTTTATTTCTCTCATACATGCATTCGTAGTTCTTCTATCAACTTTTCCTTTTGAGACAATTTAATCTAAAGAGATCAAATCATAATCTGAACAGGCCTTAGCTTTATTCTTCGTGCTAGTTCTTAGAGTTCCAGAGGTTAGTATGTTTGAAGTAGATTTCTTCGAATTTGAAGACCATTCACTATGTTTAACTTTTCTGAGATGTAGATTATTTCTCTTTGAAATGCACATTCGTGGAAAGTGCGGCAATGGAAATTTTAGAGTGACACATCTTTTTTCTTTGCATTGATGTGGCCTTATACAAGTCAACAGGCTAAAAGAGAGTGAAGTATATCCTGATTTAGACTTTAACAAGATACCCACTACCCGGCCTTGAACAGTGAGTCTCTTAGATCAGTGTGAAGCTTCATTTATGAATATTGGTCTTCATTTCATTAACTGGCCTTTGGACGTATCTTTGCTGACCTTGTCCTCATCTTTCCATAAACAAAATTTACTCTTGTTGCATTACACATATTGTAAAGTAACAATAACATTGATTTGCTTTCAACTATATTTCTCTCCGTAGATGGTTACTACTTACCTTCAACGAAGATGTAGCAAGGGATTATTATAAATGCACTCATAGTTCAATGGTATCAGTATAGCAGACATTGTAGACATGCCTGCCAAAGCATTTCTTACTATAACATCTAGACCGTCCCTATCCACAGTCCTCACAACATCCCCATGAGCTCCACGATTTCCTCCTCCCATTCAATGCTACATTTTTTTATTTTTATTGTCTCATCTGTCTCCACTCACGCGAGTCCCAAGCCCCACGGCTTATTCACTTCATTATCAGAAGAAGAAAAGGCGCGGGTTTAGTCCAACAAAAACAACATTTGAAATCTAGGCATTAAATGAGAATTCTTGCATGTCTAACTAAACCGTCAGTGATCAAAAGGATGTCAAATCTTTGACAGAAAGGTCGGTGCCATGTCTAGTCTTTATTCAAAGCATAGGAAGATTGTGTAAGCCTAAATATAGATCTTGTTTTCTTTGGGCTCCTAATTTCTTAGAGAAAGTGGTTTAATTAGGGAAGAATATTGTCACTTGCATTTAAGTTTCTTGTGTGTGTGTGTGTGTTGGTCATCTTAAAACATTCACATTCTATCTGCTACCATCGAGATGTGAGGCCATCGATATCTACTTCCATTAACATTTGTTACCACTGATACCTACTTCATTTATGTCTGCTGCCATCGATATCCGTTGCCATTGATATCTATTGGTAAATTTCCTTTTAAATGGATGTTATTGTTTACCTTGAGTAGTAAGCAACAAAGTTTGACATTTATATTACCAAGTGTAGGGTACAGGTATGGATGGAAGAGGTAAAAAACTAGGAGAGATTACAAAGGCATTTACTTTTGTTGGGATGCTTTTACCTTGAATCCTTTATTCCTCTTCAATGCACTGGTGGAAAGTGATGACACATTTGATTTAAGTCTATATTTTGAATGTGTATAAATCTTGACTTTCATGTTTTGAAGGCATTGATATCATTAAATGCTAGGATTTATCCTATCTTTATAATGCTAGAAATTTAATCTCACATATGAAGAACGACATTTTCAACTAATAGATGGAGATTAATCAAAGGTCCTTTTGTACTTATAAATTTTCAAAGTTTTGTCATACTTGAAAGGGCCTGGTAGGACAAATATTGTGCTCTAACAAATTGTTTGCTTCACATACACTTTGTGTGAAAGGGGTAATTTTTTTTAATTTTTACTTCATTAATTCTTTGAAGTAAATATCTTTTTCTTAAAAAGGTTTTACTTTGTGATGTTTGATAGGTCAAAGTTGACATCGGGACCAAGTGAAAATGAAGGCGAAAGAAGTGGAGTTGGGAATCCTCTTGAGTTCTAACTTAACAAAAGCATTTTTTAATGCTTATTATAATTATCTTGAGCTTCGATTTTATGCATTCGTTTTCTATTTCAAACCAAATCACCTTTCAGTTTTGAATTTAAAATTAATCAGTGATTGATTTTCTTTTTCAAATTGGGATAAAATTGAAGCTTAGAGACATTTACTAGATTTTTTTTTGGACTCAAAATTGAACAAGGAAAACTTTACATCTCATTTGGTGCTTTTAAAACAAACTCATCACTGCTTTTATGGTCGAAAATGAACAAGTGTTTTTCATGTTTTGCAATCTTTTTCATAAATTAATATCATTTAAAAGGCATATGCGCTTCTCTCGTGCTTCACAGTGATCTTGAGAATCAAAAGCATTTTGGTGATATTAAGTTGTCAAAAATATTGCCTTCACATTTCAATTTGGGAGCTTAAAATTGAACAAAACACTTTGCGAGTGTGAGTAAACTTATTGTGAGTGTTCTCCCTTTGTTTCTAAATGAAGGTTGATAGAACTATGAATATGTTTACTTGCTTTTGTTTATCTTAGCGGGCCTACCTTGTGGGAAAAAGTACTCACCCAAGGGAATGACCCAATCGGGAACACGCTAAAGCCAAGCGACTTCCAACCAGTATATAAGTGTGGATTCTTGAGGAAAGTTCAAGAATCACGAGGATTATTCTGATGAAATGGACAGAAATGGACTCTCATCGACGTTGGATAATCCCTCATGAACGAAATGCCCGCATTAGAAACCTTTGTTTAGAAAAGGCCAAAACCTTATCTATTTTGTTGGTACAAGAGGTCATATCCCCTGAAGCTGCCCCATGTTATACATGTGGTTTTGTTGTAGAGATGGAAAGTATGCCATGGGAGATTCATGGGTACTAATGCTTGGCTGACCCAAGAAGTGTGTGTCGTGGAGGGGAGCTAGTGTGGTCAAGCATTTAGCCATTTGCACAAAATATGTGCAACTAGATTCATCCAAGTGGGAACCCAACAGAATATTGTCTCATCATCCTAGGGTTGTAAAAAGTATTTGGAAGTGGAAAACAGATTGCTTGGTCCTAAAAAAATTTGCAAAACAAACATTCAGAAGGCCTCCCAAATTTCAAACCCCTGTAGGAAACAAATACCTTTGATGAATTTAAGCAATCTTTCTTTCCCTAGGGATCATATCCTTAGAGGTTTCTAAGTGCTTGGATTCTATCATCATTTGTTTTCAACAGGGTTAAACATAGGAAAATTTTGCCATATTTTCCTTGATTTCCACATAATGTACTTTGTGAGATGAAAATGAAAGTGGGGACATTAGACATACAGTTTGAAAGATAATCAAGCAAGTGCCTTTGGTAAAAAGAATAGACTAAGACAAGATAAAAGACAAATCAGATTACACATGTGTTTTCTAAAATGATTGGCTTACAACTTTTACAAAAAAAGCTTCAAGAAACAATCCTGAGTTGTATGCATTCTACTATCAACAGAATCTTGAACTTTTTGAAAGGTTTGCTTTCCTCCCATAGGAAGTCTAGCATGTTCTTCAACACCGAGTTCTTGTAAGAAGAAGTGTTATCTAGGTCATGTCTAGGATCAAATTCAATCACTTTCATCCATCTCTCAACCATCAAAATCAGTCAAAAATCACCTGACCAACAACTCTTGGAAACTTTGTAAACATCTCTTATGCTAAAATTTTAGGCGAAATCAAAACCACTTTGTTTGACTTAACACACCTAGTCAAACCATCATCTTATACATGAATTTTCTCTAGGATAACACAACTTCCTAGGGTTTACGAGTTCATCTTGTTTGGCTTAACACACTTAGCCAAATTATCAAATCATCACCTCATTTGACTTAACACACTTAGTCAAACTGTCCTCTTATGTACAAATTCACTTAGGATAACACAAGTTCCTAGGGTTTACAAGTGCATTTATCACATTTTGTTTGACTTAAAACATTTAGTCAAACTATGAATCCAATCACGATCAATCAAAGTCCTAAAAGTTTAGCATTTCCTTCAAATTTTCTTTAAAGAGTTTCATTCATCCGTATCACTCATCTTTCGTTTATCTCATCCTCGTCATCACTTTGATCCTTCAATTATCCTAGTTCTTCGCTTCTTTGAACCTAAGGTTTAGACTGATCTAAAGAATTAGAGGTTCATCTCTTACATTCTTGAAAATTGATCTTCATTTTATGGCTCAAACAAGATCACAACACAAGAGGAACATGGAATTTAAACTCAATTCATACATCATGAGCAATCTGAGTCAACCAAACTATCCAAGTCTCACAATGCCAATTGATCATTGAAACGCACATTTATGCATGGCATCATTATCTCCTCCAAACTTCAATGATACGAATCTGAGTATGCCCAATCTAAAGTTTGGAACACCTTTCCCAATGATAGATTTAAATCAGAGTTCAAATCTGCAAATCTATCAACCAAATACTCAATGCATGAGTTTTCCAAACAACATTATCCCACCAAATCCATACATTCCAAAGACAAGTTTGTCAAACATGACCATTTCGAATCCGTACTTGGTAAACTTTGGGGTAGACATGTTTGCAAATCCCATCAATGTTGTTGAAAATCCAAGCAATTTGTTGATGACTCTAGGTATTGATCCAAGTCAAGGTAACCCCATGCAAAATCAAAGTTGGCCTAAATCAAGGCATTATGATTCCCAACCACAACAATTTTCAATTTCAATCTATCATGCCTAATCAAAAAATCACACCAAATCATCCCATTTTTCCATTGCTATCGCAACAATCAACACCATCCCCAACCCACCACCAAAACACAACATGACCAATTCATTCTCCATCATGTTGCAAGCTGCTCAAGAAGCTTCCCACAAAAAGGCGCTCCAAAAGAAACAAGCCACACAAGTTATGCAAGCCGCACATGCTGCTCAGATGGCACAAGCAATCCAAAAAGCACACGCTCAAGCACGAGCGTAATTCCAAGCTCAGCAAGCACAAGCGCAAGCACAATACCAAGCTCAATTGCAAGCACAACAAGAAGCGTATCAAAAAGCCTTGCAAGACTACCAATTACAGCAACAATACGACCAACAACAAGTGTTGTTTGTGCAACAACAGCAGCAAGACCAACAATAGGTGTTGTTGGCTCAGCAGCAAACACAAGCATTACTCGCTCAACAAAGGTTGCAACAGATTCCCACCACAATTGTTGAAATCAAAAATATAGATCAATCTATCAATAAGCACCTTGAAGATGTTTCCACCTCAACCAATGATCAAATCAACATACACCAAGTCTACTTTTCAATCACGAGCAAAATCCACCAAAAATAGCCAACAATGATCAAATTCAAGAAATGTCAACATCACTTGATTCTATGGTTGAAGACATTGGTAATCTCTCTTCCAAAATTGTTGAAAAGAATATTCAAGATCTTGAAAATGCTTCTACCCCATCTAGTGATCAACTCACCATACATCAAGAGCCACTTTTTAGTGATCATTTCAAGATGTGTTACAATTATTTGATCCCATTGACATAATCTATGATCCATCGACCAATGATCATATCGAAAAGATCTATACACTGACTTATGAGTTAGAGCACATATCTCAAGAACGTATTTCAAATCATGATCAAAATCTTCCATCAAGGTCTAGCAATGATCCCTCTCAAGGTATATTGACATCCTTCAACCTCATGGTTGTGAATAGTGAAAGAATCTTTGACACTACACTTGATCCAAATCCATTGAAAGAACAAGTGGATATTAAGCCACTTCCTATGCCTAAGAACGATGTCCAAGAACCCACTATAAGCAATCCACCCTTTGAAATTGACCCATGTCAAGAACTTGATCCAAAGCATGTTGAAAATACTTCTAAAATCACTCAGGATCGAGAATTCGTATCTCCAAGATACTACAATGATTTAATGGGCACTCTCCTATCTATACAAGATGCCGCAAATGATGATCATATCCATATAGCACATATTCCTCCATCTATCCACAAGATGCTTTCTTTGGACGGACATGTAGATGATCTTCATTCAAAACAAGAGTCTCATATTCTTAACATTTGTACACATGATCAAAATATGGAAAATTCTAAAGACATAGCAGAAAAAAATCATGAAGAAGGATTCTATAGAAGTTGTGAATCAGAAACATCCTATGGACACCTATTAGAAAAAAGAACATGAGGAAGGCTTTTATAGAAATCGTAAATCAGAAATAACATCCTGTGAAGTAAATTATGAGGAAGAATTTTATGTGGACAATGAAACATCAACACTTCTTGAAGAAGCATTACAATCTAATATCTCACAAGATCAAGACAAAGATATCAGTTAGGCATTCATCCCACATATGGAGGATCCCATCAGTTATAAACTTGGATCACTTACCTTTCTTAGGGCAACCTATCTCATCAATGAAGAAGTTAGCACCTTTGAAGATCTACGACAAAGAAGAGAAAGATTAACACCTTGTTTCCAAGGTAAATCATATCTTTTTGCAAATAAAATATTTCAACAGATGAATTATCAAGGAAAAGGATTAGGCCTACATGAATAGGGTATCCTAGAACCAGTGCAGATTGTTGGAAATCCTAAGCATCAAGGCATTGGTTATTCAACAATCGAGGGATATAAACATATCAGTGATACTTCCAAAAAACTTGGGGCAACTTCATCTCGAGCAAAGATCAACGTAGGGAGCACAAAAAATCCTTATGATGAAACCAATGCCAATACTACAACCCACCACATCACGAATCTTCATCCACCCATCACCCCATCCACGAATAGGGACCAACAAAAAAAGAAGAGTTGAAACAAAACACAAATATTTCTATCAATGAAAAAGAAGTAGTGAAGCATGAAGGACAAATCAAATACATATGGATACCAAAAAATACAAAGAAAGATTATCCCTATCAAACTCCATTAGTTAAAGAAACTATGGGGAAAAATAAAAAAGGGGCAAGTATCCATCAAAGATGTCCACAAAAGAAAAATCAGGCTTCTCAAGTGACATACAAAGTGTATCAAGTTGTTGGTCCTAATTCCATGCACACTTTCATATCCACCCATCATTGCTCATCTTCCAAAGTTTTGAGAGTCAAAGGTTCCAATCTATCGACCAATCCATCTTTTATACCTAAATACACTTCATCCACACCTCCATGCATGATATCCAATTATCACATTGACCATGTGTTGGCAATGACCCTTCATCATAAGATTCAGAAGGCACTCTATCATGATGTGCGCACAGAGAAAAAGTTAACTCCAGTATCGAAAAAAGTAGAACAAATTTATCAAAATTTTCTTTCAAGTACACATATCTTGGCAAATAAACTTCTTCAAGTAGGATATCGATGGCATGTTATGATAGAAGCATCAACATCAGCACCACCAAGTGGTTCAACATCAGCTTAAAATCTCTCAGAAAATACAAAAAAATCAAAAAATATAAAAAAAAATTAAAAAATCAAAAATCAAAAAAAGGATTGAAAACAGTAAAGAAAAAAATCATCCTCTAGCAAAAACCACTACGGTGGCACTTTAGACAAGGAACATGATGAAAACCTGGCAAACAGGCGTCATGTGTAGAATCGAGCATCTACATGTGCCAGTTCAGGAGAAAGCATCTTATCACATCCATAATAAAGCTAGCATTCTATCCATATCATCCGTTCATCCATGAACCATTTGTCCAACCCATTACCATCTATCTGCATTATCTTGATAAAGGTTTCATGTACACTTTACACTTGCTTATGGTAAACATCTTGACATGGTTCATTTTCATCGATCCCATCCTACTTAACATTCTCTGAGCCTTAAAGCATTATCCAAATGAGAATCCCTTTTGCAATCATCTTATCTTTTCAGAAGATGATCCATATCCATTCCTCCATCTGTCTATCCAAGAATCCGCCCTTGGCCATTCAAACATTGCTAGACACTGGGGTAGATATTTGCATCTTGCATCGAGAATAAATCTTGATCTATATCCTCCAACTTATTTGGTGATCCAAGCATTGGAAAATGTGAAATCAAACTAGTCAAAGCATTTGTGAGCACGAATCCAAATCACTAGCCCATAGCATATTTTGACAACAAGAAGATGTTCCTTATTAGGCTTTGTCTTTCGTCGAACATCAATTTGAATAATCAATATCAGTCACATCTAACTTGTGCATCAACATCACATCAAATCATCAAATCAATTTTGTTCCAAGTCAAGCTTCATCAATCTTGATCAATCGAATCCAATCAATCATCACCTTGTTTGACTTAACACACTTAGTCAAACTCTCATCTTTTTGCATGAGTTTACTCTAGGATGACACAACTTCCTTGGGTTTACAAGTCCATTATCATCTTGTTTGGCTTAACACACTTAGCCAAATTATCAAATCCATAATCACCTCGTTTGACTTGGCACACTTAGTCAAACCATCATCTTGTGCACGAGTTCACTCTAGGATAACACAACTTCCCTGAATTTACAAGTGCATTATCACTTTTGTTTGACTTAACACACTTAGTCAAACTATCAATCCATCAATCTGATTGATCAACATTAAGCTTGGTTTTCAACAAAATCCCAAAACAAAGCACTGATATCATCACATATCCAAAAAACCAAAAACATTCAAAAATTCATCAAAAATCCAAAAACATCCAAATCATTCAAAAATCCAAAAACATGTCTAAATATCAGAAAATCTTCAAAAATTTTATCATTGAGTCTTGTCAGTATTTCACCTTGTTCGAACTATGTCGTCTCTGAGCTTGAACGTAGGCAAGGTTGATCTTTGATCGTCCCCCGAGATATTTAGGTTAGTCCTTAGGCATCCATCGCATTGGCAATCCATTTGCCCATCTATTTTTACATTTAGGTCAGTCCTTAGGCATGTGTCGCATTGGCAATTTCTTTGCCCATCTATCTTTTCATTAAGTCAATTTTTTCGTCAGTCGAACTATGTGGTCTCTGCGTGTATAATGTAGGCAAGGCTCATCTATGGATCAGCTCCCAAGACCCCTAGGATAGGTCTTTAAGTTAGTCTGTTCGTCATAAATCTTGAAAATACCAAAAACATTTTTTAAACATCTCAAAATTCCAAAAACAGCCTCAAAACATTTGAAAAAACCAAAATGTTGCATCCATTTCATCTCGCTTTCACCCGTGATTATCATCACTCATAATAAAAAAATTGTCACTTTCACCCTTTGGTGAGTCAGTCAGAAGCAAGTCTAGCAGGTTCCAAAGTGAACAACTAATCATCAGAGTCTCAAGCCTAAGTTAGTAAGCAAGCATGTTGGTCAACTCAGAATATCAATAGCTTATCACCCAAATCAGTCCCATCAAAACCCTGATCACAACATGTCCTAGGATGAAGCTTTCCTGTGATGGACATAAGCATCAGGTACCCCACAGTAGTTAGCCTTGGCTAGTGGTATGAAGAACATTAGATTGTTTGTTTACTTTATTTGGTCTTTTTGACTTATCTTATTTTGCGCTCATTCCAAGGACCTCTCCATGATGCCTAAACAAATCAGGTTTGGAGAGAAAGGAATGGGGCAATGATGATTATCTTTTTATCTGTTGTGCTTGTTGGATATTCTTGTAAAATAACTTCTTCATGCATACTTTTTTTTGTTTGTAGGAAGGATGTTTTAGGTATCTTGTTGACCATATAAGAAGGCTTGCCTTCTTAAGTTTTGGCCCAAGATGTCTAGAATATCTGAAATGCATTCAAAATAAGGTTATATTTGTCAGGTGTGAACAAGAGTACTCCTATCTGTTTGACGAGTCAAAGTCCATCACACTAGGTGCCACACCATCCTGGTTCTTAATACCTTGATGCATCACACCTACGTGTGTTATCAAACATAAAGAAAGGTATGCTCTTTTCCCATCCTTGGATAAGCAATACATCATCATCATTCATCACTATATCCAATAAAGTTGCGATGACTAGGGGACTTGTTGGACTTCTTCATCTTCTTGAATTTAAGGGTTGATCCCTCTCATTCTTCTATCCTCTTTCACGCTAACAATGCATTGATCTTGCATCCATCCTGCATCCTGCATAATCACATCATATCATCATAACACAACATCATCCACCTCACATCTCATTTTCATAATCATTTAAGTTGTCTAGGATAATATAAATTTGTTAATCTAAGCATCTTCCAAACATCTCATTTACATCATCATTATCATATAGATTGTATAGTCTAACCATTCATACATCCATTTTGAACCTCTTTATCATGAGATCGACCTCAAATCAAATCTTTTTGCTCAATCTCTTGAGGGGGCAATGTACTAACGTACTTCTTTTCGCTGGGGCATCCGAAAAATCATAATTTTTTAAAAATTTCGATGTCAGCAGCATCATTCTTTGAACCAATGCAACAAGTACATTGCCTCAAAGAGAGGAAAAATGTAGACATACGAAATTAACATTTTTAATTAAACATCACATTCGATCATTCTTTCCTCTTAATTAATTAAATCAAATTAATTAATTAAACCTCCTAAAGTCTTGATTTAATTAAATCTAATTAAAATTAATCATATACATTTCCTCTCATTTGATTTAAAATAAATACAAAAAATTAAATAAAATGTCATATCACCTAAACTCCTGTTAGATTAATCAAATCATGATTAGTTTAATCCTAATTACATGAGTCCTCTAGATTCATCCACTTGCACAATAAATCATTTAAATTGATTTATTAAAGCACCTATTTTCCCTCACAAGGGCATATTCCCAAGGAATATGCCCTCATTAACTCTCATGTTTGACTTTTTTGGACAAACACAATTCCCCCCATAAACCCTCAACCATACTCATTTATTGCCATTTTCAAATTTGAATGGGAACATTGGCCAAAACTTGCACAAGAATAGGTCAATCCCATGGTGACAAGTGGCTCTCTTCTATTGGATGGGATTTAGTCCCACATTGCCTAATCTTGGCTTCTCCTCTCTCAACTTCTCTTATAAATGCAATGCATTTTCTCTCATTTGGATCATCTACAATCTACATTTAGAGCATCCTTATTATAGGCAACTTGAGTTCAAGAGCATCTCATTGTCTATCATCTAATTTGACTTATCAAGGATTGGGAAAGGGCTCTTTCACATATTCAAAGAGCACCAATCCAATATGGGATAGATATATTTCATGTTTTACATGCTTTGTTCATCTTTGTCATTTATTTGCATTTTTTGAAGCATGATGTATTATCTCATATGGATGTTGAATATTTGTTTTGTTTGAAATACTAATCATGCTACTAATGGTGTGTGTTAGGATCAACCATTTGCAGATTTTGATGTCCACAGTAACTAGTTTCATTTCTCTTTTACTGAGAAAGATACTTTAACTGTGAGAGAGTGTTCAAATTTTGAGCTAATATTCAATTGGATAAGTTAAATTCCCTATTTGATAGGAAAAAGTGAGATAATTAAATTGAGACAACATGAATATAGAGGAGTTAAAGAAAATGAATCACATACAAGGAGATAATAATTTAACCAACCTGAAGAATTATGCTTGAAGACGAAGGCTGCTGAGTTAAATCCCACAACTTCTTCCTGATTCCCCTAGCTGTAAAATAATTTTAACCCTTTTTTTTTACCAGAGGACCATTCGAGTTAAGTTTGTTTTTTTGTAAAAATTCTGAATGTCCGTTATCCACCAATTTTCCCAAATAAATCAAGGAAAAAATCTAAAGTCTTCGATAACCAAAACCCAGATAGGTGGCAATTTTCCAATAAATTTATGTTTTCCTAGAGTACACCTGACAAAATACTTTTTCCTTGTTTAACCACTTGTTAGAAAATCTTATGGTTTTTATTTAATAAAGAAATCTAACTTTCTTTGAATATATTTAATTAATTGTTGACACAGTATTTTGCATGTAGCAGTAGGCTTATGGGAAATTTAGCTATTGGGGAACCTTATGCGCTAGCTAAATAACCACTGGAATTTTACCGAAGCTAGCTCTTCGCTTAGTGGGTGAAGTAAAAGGTGAAGGAGATTGCAGGAATGCAAAATCTACACTACAGGAAATGCACCAAACTCTTTAGACAACTTTACCAGAGCACAGTGCATGATGCAAAAGGCCCGAACCACTAAATTGTTGTTGTTTAAGATAATTTTTTCAAAGGCACTTATCATGAAAAAATACCCTCTAATTTGTATAATGTAATCAAGCATAACTTTGTATTAACACAGAAGAGTTGTAGAAACATGATCTGTATTCATTCTAGGTATGAGAGGTTACATAAACTGAACAACAGACATTCATACAAAAATGAAGATAACATCACAGGTCAATAGCTCCAACAAATGCTTGAAAATAGAAAGGCCAAATTTATTTGGCACAATCCGAAGTCTTTGAATTACAAACAACTACTACACAAGGCTTACTTCCCAGTGCTTGGGATTTTTTTATAAACTTAATCAACAACCACTTAAAGAAAACAATGCCCTATTTATTGGCCAGTCCACCGCTTGGAGACGCATCAAGAGAAGAGCAAACCATGCGCAACGATTGACAGCCCAGATCATCTCAAGCCGACACAGTAAACATCCATCGATCAGCAACATGCCAATGAGGCCACGATATGAAACATAAAACCATGCAGCAACAGGAGAGGACACATAGCAGTAGGAAGTACAAAAGATCCATCGACATTTCCAAGGTAACCGACACGGGAACAGAAACACCACGTGTCACCCAGATGGACCCGATAGAAAGCAACAAAGGCACCCATCAGAAAGCAATGAGAGAGATCCATGTGGAGAGCTCCGAGGAAAATAAAGAATGGGGCGGGCCCAACTTGGAAAATTAGCTAGAGTGAGCCACGTGGCGCACAAATGGAGATTGTCGAAAAGCGAAGCGAAGGAAAATGAAAAGCTTCATGAGAAAGCCACGTGGAGAGCTCTAAGGTCAGTGAGCACAAAAGATAAGGTGCAGCCACAAAGGAAAAAAATGAAAACTGCGAAGGCCTCGACAATTTTTTGTTGAACAGTTTGGTGACTCATAGGGGATTTTTGCTTGCGGAAAGGAGAACCCCAAAAACCTTTGGCTCAACAACAAAAACGCTCACAACCTCGAGAGGGTAGCCTGTAGATTGTTCGATACTTCATTCATCGGTGCAGAGAGAGTTTGCAGATGCTTGTGAGCCAGCCTGAGATCAATGATTGCTTTGAAGGGCAATTCGCCCGATACTTTTATTTCCAATTCCAATTGGAAGAAAAGTTGTGCTAGTTGATGCACGATCCCTTCGATTTCTTCGATAGTCAGAGATTGATCAAAGGTTTGGAAGATAAAAAGGTCTTGCTTCTTTTCTTCGATCATTGCAACAATATGCTCCACACCTGCTACTGCCTATTCTGCAATGAAAGGCGAAGGGAGGCCTCGTTGCGTCAAATGGTAAAACTTCGCCCGCATGTCACCGATAACTTGGTTTAATCAAGCTCTGTAATCTGCCACTTGCTGAACAACCTCGTGCATGGAGATGAGGCTACTTGCGCCTAAAGTCGTCGTTGTTCGGTCATTGATACCCATGCTACTCAATGCTTCATCTAAAGCGGTATACAACTTACCCAATAAAATTCTAGCCTCTGGAACCTTGTCAGAAGTTAACTCCTAGACTTGCTGTATTCATTCACTCACTGTCCCGCAGAGGCTAGCCACCTACGCCATAGACTTTAAGGTGGGTTGAAGAGTAAGGCATAAAGCCTTCACCTTATCCGAGTACGATGCATGCAACTCTTTGGCAATTTCTAATGAGCTCATTCGGGGCATAAGGGGCTGGGCCCGTAAGGCAGCCAATTCTGCTTCTTTGCTTCCTAAACTTGCCTTTAGCTTTGACAAGCTTTTTTCTAATGTAGCCATCTGCTCCCTCAGGGTGAGGACCTCCTTTTCCTTTTCCACTAGGGCTGATTCAGCCTGCTTAGTCTTTCGAATATCCAACTCTAGGTTGGCATTCACTTCAATAATTTCGGTGGTGGTGTTCTACCAGAGCTCTCTCATTCCCTCAGTTAGCAGGTTAGACTCAATGCGGAGCTCTTTCTCCTTTGCTCAAATTTTTTCTTCATTTGTTCAAGAGTCGGAATGACCTCTTCGCCCAAATTCTGCAACTCTTTGATCTTACTTTCGAAGGTACCCCTCTCTTTTTCTCCAACCGGCTTATTTCGTTCTCTTGGGCTTTAAACTTATTTAATTAGATGTTGACCTTACTTTTGAGCTCCGTGATTTTATCATCCTTCTTCTTTTCCTGTTGGTTGAGCCTGAGGAAATCAGTGTTCACTATTTTTGGGTCTCCTCCATCAGCTCAACTTTATCTCACGGGTGAGCCTGTTGCAAATCTAACCTGATGGCATTCACAGAATAATCACTAGGCTGCATCTTGCCTACTATCTTAATCACATTAGAAGTGATCTTCACAAATATCAAGGAGTTTTGAATTTCATTGAATACGGTTTGCAAGTGGGGCTCTACCCGCTGGGTTGCATCCTTCGCTCTTCGTTTGTTGATCCGGTTGGCGCGGGCACTTTTATTTGTGTCAACCTGCGAGAAATATTCCTGGACGGGGATAGCTAGTCCACCAGCAAAAGGATACACCTAAGGGATGGCCAGCATGAAAGATAGCATAGTCGATGCATCAGAGGTCTTACTGGGTCGCATTATAATAGTTGGGGAGAATGGTGGGATGAATTGGCCACTCAAAGGGGATGAAAATGAGGTGACAGTGTAAGAGAAAACTGGAGATGCACCAACCGCAGGGCTAGGCCTTGGAGATAAAAATTGTTGACCCATGAGCCTAGTACTTACACCAAATTGCATTCTGGGTAAGGTATGGAAAGTGAAAGATATAGGTGGAAAAATGGGAGGAGCAAGGCTGGAATGCCGGAAAATCCAACGGCAGAGAGAATTGGAACGGATGAAAATGTAGGGGCAAAGGAAGGCGAGACCAGAGACAGATGAGAGGGAAGAGGGAGGAAAAGTTACTTGATGCTCATGCGGGGCCATAGATGTTTCGACTGCTCCCTTCATTGACTGTTCCTCCTCCATGTCGGCCTCTCTAGTGCGAGGTCGCTTCTCCTCTGTGAAATCATTGAGGTCGAGAATGTCCCGTCTCTTCCCACTGGTAGTCCTTGCCCATTTTCGTTTCGATTTAGAGAAGGCAACTGGCTTCGACATTTGTACACGCAAATTTTCCTCCTGCACAGGCTGCTCACCAGTATTTTTCTCATGCGTTGGACTTTGGGCAATGACGAGGGGATTCTAAGTTGCCTCCTCCTCAGACTCCGCAATAGCCTCCTCCCTGCCATATTGCTACACGAATGTTGATCAGTTCAAAGAATTTTCAACATCCAGATGTTCATTTTCCCAAATATCATCGAATCTCTCATCGAGGGCTACTTCCTTATGCAACTTGCCAGCTGCCAGAATCTTCTACCGATATATCCAGAAAGCTTGCTGTAGACATCCAAAAATAACATTATGCATTCCACTGTAATTAACATCATGCATTCGTTTCGTCTACTAATCAATTAAAGCAATTTATTGATTTAATCCTAAGGTTCATCAAGCTTAATTAAATAAATCAAATTATTTAATTAAGTTCCTAAGGTTCTTCTTATTTGATTTAATAAATCAAACTGATTTAAAATCAAATATCAAATCCCTAAAAACCCCTAAGTTAATTAATCTAAATTAATTAACTTCTAAACATGATTAGTATTCTCTAGCTTTTGACTCAACTAGAGTCAAATCTAAACTCCTAACTAACCCACCCACTTGCATCAATAAATCAAATTATTGATTTATTAAAAAGAGTTATTTTCCCTCAATAACTCTCATCTTTGACTTTTTTGAACAAAGATTATTCCCCCCAAAACCCTCAACAACATGCATTTATTGACATTTTTCAAATTTGAATGGGCACATTGGCCAAAACTTGCACAAGCTTTGACCAATCCCATCATGCCAAGTGGCTCTATTCTATTGGAGGGGATTTAGTCCCACATTGGCTAAACTTGGCCTCTCTTCTCTCAACTTCTTCTATAAAAGCAATGCATCTTCTCTCATTTCTACAACACATTCTGAATGCATCTACACTATAGGCAACTTGAGCTCATAGCAACTCATTGTCTATTGGCTTGGAAATGGATTGGGAAAGGGCTCTCTCACATTTTCATGGAGGGCACCAATCCAACGTAGAATAGGTTTTATTCATTTTCTCTAAATGCATGCTTGTCTTAGTTTTTATTATCATGGTTTGGAGATTATGTTTTACATCATTCTATGAGGATGGTTGAACTTATACAAACAATGTATAAGAATTCACCATCCTACAAATGGCGCTAGAAGGAGGGCATGACAGTATTTTTTTTAAAAAAAAAAAAGCACATTGCCTATTATCCATTGTTAGTTTAAATCAACAGGCTACTCTTTGTTTGCTATACTTATGATTTTCCTTAACCAACATCGATGCTCAACTAAAAATATCTTTCTCAAAATATTTTCTTTGAAAATATCTTTGCTTTAAGACGTGTATTCATTAGGCATCTGTTTTATATCACTGAATGTATTTAGTTATTGCAATATCTTTATTTCTGTTCTGAGTAGCCTTTAAATTTTGTGCATCCTCTTAATACCGTGCAAATACTTCTTCATAAAATCGGACAGTGCTCCTATAGCTTCACCAAAAAAGGTCACTTAAGGCTCAAGCTTACGGTTGGTTTAAAATGTAGGATGAAAGATCTCTTTGTAGCACAGTCATATATTGATTACAAAAGAAAAAAAAAAAACAAGATTATCAGTCTGAAATATATATTATCTGTGTATTGTCTTCACTGCCTTCAAGCCTTAGGTGCTCACGCATAACACTGTTTAACACTGAGTAGAATGCATTTGATAGGAAAGTGAAGTCTTTGTAAATTGCAACCTTTCGACACAGTCACACTTACTCTTTTTGTCATGGCGTCTTTCTTAAAGTAGGACTTTTCTTCTTTCTACTCCCTGTCATTTGAATTGTTTAAGAGTTATTAAGTTGATGAATAATAAGTCATTAGAATGTCAAATCTCATCTGCCAGTGTAATCATGGAACTTGCAAAGCACACTAAGTGGCTTATACTTATTGCCTAGCGTATGCATTGTATCACAAGGAAGGTTGTATAAATGACTGAGTTAAAATCAAATCTTATGGGTGTGCATTTACTCCAATAATCTTTCTCGAGCTGGACCTTATTATTTACTCAGATCTGTCAGCCCTATTCAAATCCCTTTCCTGACGTAAAAAGGATCTATTGCATTTATACTTGGTGGCACCGATCAAATCTCATAATGCTATAGAAAGGAGGGACCTAGGCTTAGCTGTGTGGAATACGCGTATGAATCCTGGGGTCATAAACTTGTTAGGTTCATAAAAAATGTACTCATGAATCATATCCAGTCAAAGATTCTAGAATTTATACTTACCTCTACCAGCTGCGTTTTCCTTAGAAGATTCTTGGCTCTTTGTACGTGCCTAATTCTCTGTCAGGAAAAATGCATTTTCTCTGAACAGTGTGCATGCCTTTTTTGTTGTTGAGGAAGTTTTCAAACAGTTCATGTGCCTTGTCTATGCTTCCACGCTGCTTATTAGCCTGAGACTTAGTGGTGATAGTCGCAGACGCCCAAAACTGCTGCGGGGGCTGAGTGCCCTGATCCTACGTGTCTTTGCCCTTTCCTAACCGTGGTACACCTGACATACGATTCAACCATGGTAAATGTGCTCTCAGTGTCATGATTACAGGCTATTGTCCTTTCTTGAATTAAAAATTCATTGCTAGATTTTATTAAAAATGTCTCCATGATATATCAGACCATTGGGTAATTGATCTCCATCGATATTTTTTCTCATGCTGATCTTTTAAGTCTGCCAATTTCTATGATAAGAATTCTTTTTGGAATTGACCTTTTGTTTTGCAGGTGAGTTTCCATCCAATATCTATCTGACATGTTGTTGAGCAATTGTGGAGTAATAAGTATCAGTGACATAGACGTGCACTATCCTTTAATTGATAACTTTCTATCGATATTTGAATTATATTTCTTTTAGGCTTTGATCAGTATAAGATCCCTCTACTTTTGAGAGAGTGAGGCTTTTTTTTTATTATTTTCCTTTTGAAAGAAGGGGGAGGTAATATTAAGAATTGTTATTATCTCTTGTTTGAGATTAAAGGATTAACATGCCTTTAGATTTTCAAGATACAATCATTATATCATAGGAATAATCAATACACTTAACGAATGGTCATTATTTTTGCAAAAATCCAAGTTGTTTATAATTTTTCAAGTAGGAATATCAAAGGATAAACATGGTGGGATGCCTTCCTTTATTATTTTCTTGATAATAGTTATATACTATTAACTTTCATCCTATGATTAACATAATTGATTATGAGAGATTTAGTGGGTCATCTTATTTATAACAACCTTGCATTGTTTCTAGGTTGAAACATCAAGATTGGCATCAAATGAAAATGAAGGCGAAAAGAGTGGAATTAAAGATTTTTGAGAACAAAACTTGGAAAATAGCATTTTTTAATGCTTGATTTGACAATCTTAGAGCTTCCATTTACTACCCTTTTTTTCTGTTTTTAGCTAACTCACCTTTCAATTTGGGCTTAAAATCAATCAATGGCTTGATCTTTTCAAAGTTGGTTAAAATTGAACCTTAGACACTTACTAGATTTCAATTTGGGATTAAAATTGAACAAGGCAACTTCACATTTCAATTGGTGCTTTTAAAATGAACTCATAATTGCTTTGAGGAATTTAAAATTGAACATGTGTACTTTGTGTTTTGTAAACTTTTTTGCAAAGTAGTGTCATTTAAAAAGGCGTATGCGCTTCTCTCGCGCTTCACGGCGATCTTGAGAATCAAAAGTCTTTTTGGTGACCCTAAGTTGCATAAAAGATTGCCTCCACACTTCAATTTGGGCATTTTAAAATTGAACAAAACATGCGAGTGTGAGCACGATATATTGCGGAGGTTCTCCCCTTTGTTTTTCAACGAAGGTTGTGTGAACGACGGGATATGTTAGCTCGCTATTTGTTTATCTTAGAGGGCCTGCCTTGTGGGAAAAAGTAATCACCCAAGGGAACGACCCAACCGGGAACACGCTAAAGCCAAGCGACTTCCACCCGGGATATAAGTGTGGATATTGGAACAAAGGCCAATATCACGAGGATTATTCCGACGAGATGGACAGCAATGGACTCTCGCCGACGTTGGATAATCCCCCACGAACGGAATGCCCGAATTAGAACCCTTGTTTAGAAATTGGCCAAAACCTTATCTATCTTGTTGGTGCAAGAGGTCATGTCCTCTGAAGCCGCCCCACATAACATGCGGTCTTGTTGTGGAAATGGAAAGTATGCCATGGGAGATTCATGGGTACTAATGCTTGGCTGACCCGAATAAGTGAGTGCGTGGAGGGGAGCCAGTGTGGTCAAGCATTTAGCCATTCGCACAAGATATGCGCAGCTGGATTTATCCAAGTGGGAACCCAACAAGGTATTGTCTCATCAACCTAGGAGTGTGAAAGTGCTTGGAAAAAACACATTGCTTGATCTTGAAAACATTTGGAAAACAAACATACACAAAAACCTTGAAATTTCAAACACCTTGTGGGGAACAAATACCTATTGACGAACTTGCCCACTCTTGCTTTCCCTAGGAATCACATTCCTAGAGGTTTCTAAGTGTGCAAATTCTATCATCATTTGTTTCCAATAAGGATAAACATAAGGAACTTTTGCCCTATTTTCCTCGATTTCCACACAAAGGACATTGTGGGATGAGAAAGAGAATGGGACATTAGACATATAGTTTGAAAACCTAAGCAAGCAAGTGTCTTGGATAAAAAGAACCTCATTTAACCAAGATAAAAAGACAAATTGGATTACACATGTGTTTTCTAACATGATTTCCCGCAAGATCAAAATCCCAAAACCAAAGTTCAAGAAGCTTAGTCTAAAAGCTCGTGAGGAGCGTCTTGAGAGACTTTTCGAATTCAGGGAAAGATTGGTTTATAACTTTTACAGAAAAGCCTCAAGGAACAATCCAGCATTATATGCATTTTATTGTCAACAAAATCCCGAATTGTTTCAAAGATTTGCATTTCTCCCATAGGAAGTCAAGCGTGTTCTTCAACACCGAGGTTTTGTAGAAAGAGAGTCACATCTAGGATAAGGTTCAAGATCAAAGTTGTCATTCCCCTTCATTCATCCATCAAATCAAAGTCTCATTTCATCATCAAACCTTTTTGAGAACTCTAGAATCAAACATCACACTAAACTTAGAGGGCTAAATCAACATCATCATATCTTGGCTTAACACACTTAGCCAACATAGTCTCAAATCATTGAACAAATTTTCTTTGAGATAACACAACTTCTTAAAGTCTATTAGTTCTCCAAAACATTGGCATAACACACTTTGTCAATTCATCCATTTTTGTGCAAGTTCCCTTAGGATAACACAACTTCCTAGGGAAAACAACTTCACAACCAATCTTGTTTGACTTTACGCATCTAGTCAAATTATCACATCAAATCAAAAGCCCTTTCAAAGTTTAGCACATATATTCAAAAAGTTTTCCAAAGGTTCCATTCACTCATCTCATCCATTTTAACCCATCACCATCATCACCATCTTTGATCTTTTAGCTACCCTAGTTCTTCTCTTTTTTGGACTTAAAGGATTAGAACAAATCCCTATTTTTATGGTCCAAACAAGATCTCAACACAAGAAGGACATGGAGAATATTAGAGACATATCAACTTCTATGGAAATGAGTCATCTAAATATCGAAGTGAACCTAGCAGGATCAAGCAATCCCCCAAGCAACTCTCCCGTATCATCACAAAATCTTCAAGAGAAGAGTCATCAAGAGGACGACATAAATGAAGACATAGGGATGACACCAGAGGAAATCATGGAAATGATTCAAAATCCAAAGAACCATAAAATTGTTAGTGCTATGTTCAAATGCATAAATTCAATAGAAAGAGGAGGGGACATGCCCCCTCCCAACCTTAACACAAGCACTAGTGCAGTTGCATCCCCATTGTCAAACATCAATCAAGAAGTACCTTGCATCACCTCAATCATCACACCAACTTCCCCGATTGTGAACAAGGGGAGTGCCATGTTCCAAGAATTGCAAGAACACCGCCTTGTGGCTAATGAAGAAGCAATCATCACCCCTACATTTATTCCGGAAAACTCATTTCACCCTTACATCCCACTCACATTTCATAATCCCGCTGGTTCATCCTCATTTCACGACCACACCAGCTTATCAATTGAACATACCAACTCCCCCACCGCATGAGGAAGTTGGTTTGCTCGGAATGACAGAAGCTATCAATCCCTTCTCTTTCCAAAGTGGTGCGTCATCCCTTCCCCCACTTCCTTTCACGTCTGCATCGCCTCCTGGAATAGGTCTTCCACCTTTAACCATCAAAAATTTTGCTAATCCAAGCCATCTGACCACCACTTTGAACCCGCTTCTTTTTCCCACATCCTCACAACAAATCGCAACCGTTCCTGTCACCACGGTTAATGCATCCATTGGTCCTCAAGTCTCCCAAAGCATACCTCATCAAGGACCAATTATCTCAACCACCCCGCCCACAACCCAAATCACAGTCACGACCGCAATTCCTCCACCCGCCACGACAGTTGGCATGATTCCCGCTCCACCACCAATCCCACCGCCAAAACACAACACGACCAATTCATTCTCCATCATGTTGCAAAACGCACAACAAGCTGGCCACCAAAAGGCACTCCAAAAACAACAAGTGCAAGCAAAAGCCGCACAAGCGCGAGCACAAGCACAAGCTCAAGCTCAAGCACAAGCCGCACAAGTGCAAGCGCAAGCTCAAGCCCAAGCTCAAGCTCAAGCCCAACAAAAGACACAAGCTCAATACCAAGCGCAATTGCAAGCAATCCACCTGCAAGCCTACCACCAAGCCCTGCAAGACTTTCAGGCACAACACCAAGCTAAACAACAAGCTTTATTGGCACAACAGCAGCTCGACCAACAACAAGCATTGTTGGCAAAACAGCAGCTAGACCAACAACAAGCGTTACTAGCTCAGCAACAACTTGACCAACAGCAGGCTTCATGGGAACAACAGCAGATGGACCAACAGCAAGCGCTATTGGAACAGCAACAGCAAGATCAACAACAAGCGTTGTTGGCACAAATGCAAGCTTACCAACAAGCCCTAAACGCACAACCAAGCTCGCAGCAAACGCAGACCAGTACGCTCCCCACCCATCAAACACCTCCAACACCTCACCACTCATTCATCCCGCCCCCCGACCCAAGCAAGGATGTCGCAACACAGATCAAATTGCTTTCGCAGCAGGTGTTGGACTTGCAAGCAGGAAAAACCACAAGGACACCAGGAAACTTGTGCCCTTATCCGTTCGATAGAAGTCTCACCATGGTACCGTTTCCAAAGGGATTCGAGATCCCCAAATTTGATAAGTACAATGGAACGGGCAACCCTGAAAACCACGTCAGGGAATTTCAGGTGCACTGCATGGAAGTCGCATATGATGACACGTATCTAATGCGGCTCTTTCCCCGAAGCCTGACTGGTCCAGCTATGGAATGGTTTTCTCGCCTACCCACGGGCATTAAAACATTCGAGGAAATTGTGGAGGCTTTCCTTAAAAATTACTCTTTTAATATGGGGGCGGATGTCAGTTTAGAAGAACTATCTGCACTCAAACAAAGAAGAGGAGAGTTATTTGCATCCTTCTTGCAAAGATGGCGATCCAAGGCCAATCAGAGCAAGTGGGCCATGCCAGAGGAACAACAAGTTTGCACCATCATAGCCAACTTAGATGAAAACCTGGCGTTCTACCTAAAAATGCAGTGCATCACATCTTACGATCAACTAATTCCAAAGGCGCTCAACATCGAAAGAGCCCTTACTGCACGAGGAGGCGCACCTACATTCACTCCACCGCAGGATAACCGCCCGTCCAACAACTACAATGATAAACCTCGAACATGGTCGAGGAACAAAAATATCACGAACGACGGCGTGGTTGATGCTAAGGTAGTCATCAGTGCTCCTAAGCAAAATACCCAAAATCATCATCATCCACAAACTCATAACCACAACAATGTGCAGGCTAATGCAGTAGTAGCACAGTCACAACCACCTTCCACTAGCCAAGTCAACAATGTGGGTAATCAAGGAGGACCACCTCCCCGCAGCAAGTTTCCCCCCAAGAGGAAGTTCACAGCCCTTGGCGAATCGATTGAATCTGTCATGAAGAAATTGGTCAAAGAAAACCTAATCAAAATTTCTAACTCCGAACAATACATAGAGCCCATGACCAAACCGCCGTGGTACAATGAGAATCTCCTGTGTGACTTCCACAAAGTTAAAGGACACACCACCGCCAACTGCATGAGACTCAAGAACATCATCCAAGACCTCATTGAGGATAAGGTCATCAACATCGAGCAGCCAGCCGGAAACCAAGACCTAAAAATCTACACGAATCCGATGCCGAATCATAATCAGGGAAATAACCAAGGGAATAATAAGGGTAAACAAAAGTATGCTAGTGCCAATCTAGTATACGAGGAGATAGTCGGATGTGTCGACGAGTTGGTCACTGTCATAAATATCAAGGGAACCAACAATGACTGTGGAGTCACCACACGAGGCGGAAAAGTCACCATTGCCGGGGCACCTGCTAAGACCCCCATGACCAACACAAAGGCTGTCCCCTATGATTACAATGTAATTGACCAACTGAAGAGAACACCCGCACAAATATCCATCATGGAATTACTAAAAATCTCCGCCGCTCATCGACAGATCCTGGATGAAGCACTAGCTGCCTCTACCGTCGCTGCTACCCTTGACACAGAGCAATTTCAGGCTATGGTAGGTAACATCGTTACCCCGAATCTCATCACATTTTCGGACCAAGATTTCCCCCCGCAGCCATCTCATAACCGGGCACTTCACCTCCAAATCCTAGTTCATAAAAAGAAAGTCAAGCGAGTCCTGGTAGATGGTGGTGCAGGTCTTAATATTTGTTCTCTGAAACTTATAAAGAAATTGGGATTCACCGAAGATTCCATCAATAAAGACAAAAGTATCACCATAAGAGCATATGATGACCAAGAAAGAGTGTCTCAGGGCACTATCAAGATCCCCATCCAAGTGGGGCCAGCAACCATGGAAACAACTTGTCAAGTTCTTGACCTTGATTTGCCATACAACATCCTCCTGGGACGCCCATGGATACACGGAATGAAGGCAGTGGCCTCAACCTATCATCAGTGCATTAAGTTCTCATATCAAAATGAGGAGGTTACCATATATGGGGATCCCGAACCCTTCGCCTATTGCAAAAACTTGGAAGCCAAGTTTTACAAGATCCCTCAAGTACCTAAAAATGATGAAGGACCATCCACTTCATACATAGACCCAGCTAATCTCGCCTCCACTTCTGCGACAGAGACACCCGCCATCCCCGACATATCCGAGATCAAGAACATGATACAGGACAATGGATGCGGTGATTATAGAATGAAGAGAAATGCTTTTGTTGTAGGAGAGTTACCACAATCTCCTAGATCACATGGGCAACCACAATTGACTCAAACACCTGTCCGCACTAGAACAGAACCCTCTGGATTCCACAGTTGGGGGGATCTCAGTCAGGAAAATGTGGACGAGGAGGACATCACAAACACTCTGTACCAAGATGAAAGACCCACTCCCACCCTACCCATGGAGGAAACAAACAGAGGGTTACAAATGATGTTCGGCATGGGCTATAACAGGAATGAAAGCCTAGGAAGAAATAGTGATGGACGGTTGGAGCCCATCATTGTAGAAAGAAGAACGCAGAACCTTGGCCTCGGCTGTACCCCTCCGAGTATAACTGTGCGTGGCAGAAGTGTTCCTAATAGGGCAGTCAGGTCCTCTCCTCGGGTCTCGACAACTAATCTTAGATTACCCGTGTCCACAGGCCTACCTCTCGATAACTTCACATTTGACATAACTGACGTTTGTAGCAGCAGTGATGATGATGACACCATAGGTGGCCTACCTAGGCTCTTTGAAGATTCCACCTTATTGATGATTAGTGTCTCACCCGCTGAGCCAATCCAACAAACCCACCAAATCCACTTAGTATACCCCCAACTCATCGATCACGACCAACGGGGACCGCCGATTCTAGACTCATTCGAAAACGATGAGGCTCTCTCCGAATTCATGGGACTAAGGGATACTGTTCCATGTGGAGATCACAAGGCAGGATTTGATATCACTCTAGACACACAAGCATACTATGGGGAGACGATTGAGTCTTTCAGTCGCAAAAGAAAAAGATCGAGAATAAACTCAGAGTTATTGAGTGAAAACCACACTGTGGCACTCTCTAACCATAAAATGGTAAAAATAAAAGACGCATCCAATGGCGAAAACCTCTCTGAGGCGCCAGAGGATGAAGGATTCAATCTCCCCCATACGGCTCTACACCAGGAAAAGTCAACAGTATTGGCAGAACAGTGCAACCCGGTCAACTTAGGAACAGAATCAGAACCACAAATTACCTTCTATGCAGAATCCCTCCTAGAAGAAGAACAAAAACTACTAGCAGCTTTCCTAAAGGAGAGAAAGGTAAATTTTGCATGGACCTATGCAGACATGCCAGGCCTGGATCCTGAAGTAGTAGTGCATCATTTGGCCGTTCACCCCGGAGCAAAACCAGTCAGACAGAAGCTAAGGAAGATGCACCCACAAATAGCCTTGCTTGTAAAGATTGAGCTACAGAAACTTCTGGATGTTGGCTTCATACGCCCGATTGACTATCCAGAATGGGTATCTAACCTCGTACCAGTCTCAAAACCGAAAGGGGGCATCCGCATCTGCACTGATTTCAGAGACCTAAACAAAGCATGTCCCAAGGATGACTTTCCACTACCCAACATTGACATGATAGTGGATATGACGGCCGGACATGAGATGCTTTCCCTAATGGATGGTTTCTCGGGGTACAATCAGATATTGATCGCAAAAGAAGACCAACACAAGACAGCATTCACATGTCCATGGGGCACCTACTGCTGGAAGGTAATGCCATTTGGGTTGAAGAATGCAGGAGCTACCTACCAAAGAGCCATGACATTAATCTTCCACGACATGATCCACAAAACAGTCAAAGATTATGTAGATGACATACTTGCTAAATCAAAGAAGAGACAAGACCATATAGCAACTCTAAGTGCTATCTTTGACAGGCTCGAACAATATAAGGTTAGACTCAACCCGAAGAAGTGTGTCTTTGGGGTGCAATCAGGGAAGCTGCTAGGATACATAGTTTCAATGAGAGGGATAGAGGTAGACCCTGCAAAGGTAAAAGCAATCCTTGAAATGAAAGCACCAAGAACGTTGAAACAACTAAGAGGATTGCAAGGAAGACTCCAGTCCATCCGAAGATTCATAGCACAATTGGCAGATAAACAGATTGCCTATTCACACCTACTTCACAAGGGAGTAGCTTTCAGATGGGATGACAAATGCGAGCAAGCATTCAACAAAATAAAAGAATATCTACTTACACCACCTGTATTGATTCCACCAATTGTGGGGAAATCACTAATCCTATATATCTCTGCAACAACAGCCGCCCTGGGGGCCCTTTAGCCCAACATGATCAAAAGGGAACCGAGCGGGCTATCTACTACATCAGTAGAACAATGGTGGGACATGAGCTCAATTACACGTTAATAGAGAAAGCTTGCCTAGCATTGGTATTTGTGGCTCAGAAATTCAGACACTACATGCTAGCACACCAAATCAAGTTGATTGCCAAAATAGACCCTCTAAAGAAACCTATTGACAAAAACAACACTTACAGGTAGAATGGCTAAGTGGGTAATGATATTATCTGAACATGATATCGAGTATGTAGAACGAAAAGCCATAAAAGGACAAGTCATTGCGGATCAGCTGGCAGAAGCTCCCCTCTCCATAGATAATCCACTCATATCAGAATTCCCAGATGAGTCCCTTTTTAACCTTGATGCAACAGACCACTAGAAGCTATACTTTGATGGCTCTCACACACATGGGTCAGGAGCTGGTGTGTTTTTCATCACGCCGCAAGGAGATTGCATACCTAGATCATACAAGCTGGCATTCCCTTGTACAAACAATATAGCGGAATATGAGGCTTTGACCATAGGACTCAAGATTGCAGAACAATGGCGAATCATGGCACTAAAAGTCTATGGCGACTCGCAACTTATCATCAACCAAGTCAACGGCGAATACCAAACCAAGGATGATAAGCTCACACCATACAAGAAGGTGGTAGAAAGCCTCAAGGAATCTTTCATCGATATTACCTTTGAGCAGATACCAAGGACAAACAACAGAGCAGCTGATGCAATGGCGACAATTGGATCCTTACTCGACATCCCTCGTAACGTCTCGAAACATGAATTCCTCGTAGAGCAGCTTCTCGTACCCACATTCGAGGTACCAGAGTCAGAATACGCATGTGAACTCGTTGGTCCGGTGATCTTTGGTATCATGATATATACACCTACCTAAAGTTAGGAATCCTCCCCACTGACATCACCCCAAACCTAAAACGCACTTTCATCAAAAGAACTTCACGATTCGTCATCCTAGGAGAGACCCTCTTCCGTAGGAGTACCGATGGAACCCTGTTACATTGTTTAAAACCCGAGGAAGCCCTGACTGCTCTAACTGAGGTACACAATGGCACGTGTGGGTCACACTCAAGTGGTATGACCTTGGCTAAAAAGTTGCTAAGAACAGGGTACTACTGGCCGACGATGGAAAAAGAGGCACACAATTTTGTCAAAAAATGCTTGCAATGCCAACAGCATGGAGATCTTATTCATGCACCAGCTCAAGAACTGCATCCTATTGTTACACCTTGGCCCTTTTCACAATGGGGGCTTGATCTCATTGGTAAAATATCACCCACCTCATCCAATGGCCATAAATTCATTATCACTGCCACCGAATACTTCACTAAGTGGGTTGAAGCAATTCCCATGACCTACATCACCGGAAAGCAGATATCCAAGTTTATCCTGAATTACCTCATTTGTCGGTACGGTGTCCCCCAATCCATTATCTCTGATAATGGGACACCCTTCAAGAATCAGGATGTCCGTGACTTATGTGAAAAATTCAAAATCAAGCATCGCTTTTCCACACCATATTATCCACAAGGCAATGGCCAAGCAGAAGCTACAAATAAAACCATTTTGAAAATCCTCAAGAAAACAGTCAATGACTCTGGTCGTGACTGGCATCTGCAGTTAAATCCCGCCTTATGGGCCTACCGCACTAGCATCCGCACGCCAACAGGCGCCACCCCATTCTCTCTGGTCTACGGATCAGAGGCCATACTCCCCATTGAGATCGAGCTCCCATCACTAAGGATATCACTGCAAAACCTTATCACAGATGAGGAATACAGGGTCACAAGACTCAATGAGCTGGAATTACTAGATGAAAGGCGCATGGATGCCCTTAATCATCTACAAGTGTACCAGAATCGCCTAAAAAGGAGCTACAACAAGAACATCAGACAACGCACTTTCCAAGTTGGTGACCTCGTGCTGAAAGAAAACCAAAAGAACATGCCAAATCCAGATACAAAGGGAAAATTTGAGCCCAACTGGCTGGGACCTTTCGTCATCACTGCAAGTTACACATCAGGGGCATATCAACTAGCAACACCAGAAGGCGAGCCTCTGCAGGAGCCTCTGAATAGCTCTCATCTCAAAAAGTTTTATGCCTAAACATTGCAAGGTATAGAACCAGAAAATACAAAAACAATCAGAAAAAGTCCTGAAAAAATGGTTACCTCGATGAAAACCTGGCAAACAGGCATCTTGGTGACAACAAAAAAAAATCAAAAGATCAAAAAATCCAAAAAAAATCAGAAAAGGATTGAAAAATAGTAAAGAGAAAAAATCGTCCTCTAGTGAAAACCACTTCGGTGGCGCTTTGGGAAAATACCTTGGTGAAAACCTGGCAAACAGGCGTCAAGTGTAAATAAAGTACCTTCCCCATCTATCAGGATCTGCACAACTCATCCACTCCATCACATTCCACTTATCCGCTCGCATCCATACCATAGCCTGCGTTGGTATCTGTACTATATTCCACCATTGGAACTACTTGGCATTTCAAAGGTCAGTCTGCCCTGCCTTTATCGAAGTAGTCTACCACACCACACTGGGGGCACGTTCTCACAACATCAGATCGGATTCGTGTATATTCTCGTGATCTTTTTCAAAATTCATCAAAAAATTCCAAAAACATTTAGAAAAATCATCAAAAATCCAAAAACATGTTGAAATATCAGAAAATCTTCAAAAATTTCATCATTAAGTCTTGTCATTTTTTTCTACCTTGTCGAACTACATCGTCTCTGAGCTTGAACGTAGGCAAGGGTGATCTTTGATCATCCCCCGAGACGGTTGGGTCAGTCCTTTAGGCGTCCGTCGCATTGGCAATCTGTTTGCCCATCTAGTCTGCATCTTAAGTCAGTCCTTTAGGCAATAAAATGGCAATCCATTTGTCCATATTATCATCAAGTCAGTCCACCACCAGTCGAACTACGTGGTCTCTGCATATATAACGTAGGCAAGGCTAATCTATGGATGAGCTCCCGAGACCCCTAGGATAGGTCTTTAAGTTAGTCTGTTCGTTGTAAAATCTTGAAAATACCAAAAACATTGGAAAATCTTGAAAATACCAAAAACATTTGTAAAATTCCAAAAATACCAAAAACAGCCTCAAAACATTTGAAAAAACCAAAATAGTGCATCCATTTCATCTCGCTTTCACTCGTGATCGTCATCACTCATAATAAATCATCGTCGCTTTCACCCTTTGGTGAGTTAGTCAGAAGCAATTTTAGTAGGTTCTAAAGTGAACGCCTAATCATCAAAGTCTCGAAGGTCTAAGTCAATAAGTCAACAAGTTGGTCAACTCGGAGTATCAATAGCTTATCACCCAATCAGTCCTACCAAAACCTTGATCACTACATGTCCTAGGATGAAGCTTTCCCACAATGGACATAAGCATCAGGTACCCCACATTAGTTTAGCCTGGCTAGCGATACGAAGAACATTTGCTTGTTTGTTTACTTTATTTTGGTCTTTTTGACTTATCTTATTTTGCGCTCATTCCAAGGACCTCTCGATGATGCCTAAACAAAACAGGTTTAGAGAGAAAGGAATGGGGCAATGATCATTATCTTTTTATCTGCTGTGCTTGTTGGATATTCTTGTAAAATAACTTCGTCATGCATACTTTGTTTTATTTGTAGGAAGGATGTTTTAGGTATCTTGTTGACCACATAAGAAGGCTTGCCTTCTTATGTTTTGGCCCGAGATGTCTAGAATATCTGAACTGCATTCTGAATAAGGTTATGTTTGTCAAGTGTGAACAAGAGTACTATCTGATTGTCGAGTCAAAGTCCATCACACTAGGCGCCACGCCATCCTGGTTCTTAATACCTTGATGCCTCGCACCTACGTGTGTTATCAAACATAAAGAAAGGTATGCTCTTTTCCCATCCCTGGATAAGCAACACATCATCATCATTCATCATCATATCCAATAAAGTCTTGATGACTAGGAGACTTGTTGGACTTCTACATTCTTCTTCCCTCTCATTCTTCTATCTTCTGTCATGCTAACAATGCATCCATTTTGCATCTCTATTCTCATTTCGCATAATCATGTCATACCATCATATCAGGACAACATCATCCATCTCATCCATCTCACATGCATCGCATAATCATTTAACATGTTTAAAATAATATAGATTTGTTATTCTAAGCATCTTCTGAACATCTCATTTTCATCATCATTATCATATAGTCTAACCATCCATACATCCATTTTGAACCTCTTTGTCGCGAGATCCACCTCAAATTGTATCTTTTCGCTCGATCTCTCGAGGGGGCAATGTACTAACGTACTTATTTTCTACTGGGGCATCCGAAAAAACCAAAGAATTTTTTAATTTCGATGCCGACAACATCATTCTTTGAACCAATGCAACGAGTACATTGCTTCAAAGAGGGGCAAAATGTAGACATCCAAAAATAACATTATGCATTCCACTGTAACTAACATCATGCATTCGTTTCTTCTACTAATCAATTAAAGCAATTTATTGATTTAATCCTAAGGTTCATCAAGCTTAATTAAATAAATCAAATTATTTAATTAAGTTCCTAAGGTTCTTCTTATTTGATTTAATAAATCAAACTGATTTAAAATCAAATATCAAATCCCTAAAAACCCCTAAGTTAATTAATTTAAATTAATTAACTTCTAAACATGATTAGTATTCTCTAGCTTTTGACTCAACTAGAGTCAAATCTAAACTCCTAACTAACCCACCCACTTGCATCAATAAATCAAATTATTGATTTATTAAAAAGAGTTATTTTCCCTCAATAACTCTCATCTTTGACTTTTTTGAACAAAGATTATTCCCCCCAAAACCCTCAACAACATGCATTTATTGACATTTTTCAAATTTGAATGGGCACATTGGCCAAAACTTGCACAAGCTTTGACCAATCCCATCATGCCAAGTGGCTCTATTCTATTGGAGGGGATTTAGTCCCACATTGGCTAAACTTGGCCTCTCTTCTCTCAACTTCTTCTATAAAAGCAATGCATCTTCTCTCATTTCTACAACACATTCTGAATGCATCTACACTATAGGCAACTTGAGCTCATAGCAACTCATTGTCTATTGGCTTGGAAATGGATTGGGAAAGGGCTCTCTCACATTTTCATGGAGGGCACCAATCGAACGTAGAATAGGTTTTATTCATTTTCTCTAAATGCATGCTTGTCTTAGTTTTTATTATCATGGTTTGGAGATTATGTTTTACATCATTCTATGAGGATGGTTGAACTTATACAAACAATGTATAAGAATTCACCATCCTACACTTGCATCTTCTCAAGCGACCACTCAAGCTTCTTCAATTGGGTGACCAGAGAGGGGTTGATCATTAGCTTTGGGTTGACCCTCCCCATGATGTGATAAAAATTTAGCCAGGGTGGTCGACCATCCACTGTAGGCAAATACTCGAGGCCTACATATCTACTTAAATTTCCCTCTTCGGTATTCCTCAGGAGGTCCTAGAATGGATGAGGCAAATGCGATATCCTGATGCTGATTCCTAGTAAATTATTGTCGAGGTTGTAATCCCATGGATCATCTATTAGTACCAATCTGAGATGGCCCAAATTCGAAAGTAGAATCACTGAGGTATGAATCTTAGGGGTCTTCTTTTTAACCAGCGACACTAAACCAAACATGATTGGAAACAGTAAATAGGAGGTTAAGTGTTTTCCTCCCCAATAATCATCATCAAGGGTACATAGCTGCCTCATTGCCTCCAGGGCCAACACTTTGTCAAAAAGAAAATAAGGAAGTCAGAAAGGATTCTTAGTATGCGGAGCATGGTGAAATCCGTACCAAAGAACCAGTTGCAGGGTAGAGTTAACTTTCTCAACCAAGACCTCTGTCAAGGTGATATGCGTTCGATCATATTTATGCTAGCCTTATCCAAAGCCCTTATAGTCAGGATATGAATGCATCCGAGAATGAATAATAATCAAAGGTTTTTGACATGATAGGGGTCCATGCCGAAATCGGCTTCCTTAAGCCACCCTCATCAAAAATAGACAGGAGCATAGTCATTGAAAAGTAATCTACGTTCTAGTGCAAAATTAAGTAAGCTAGGAATGATGAATACCTGAACTTAGAGCCGACCCCGAATTCTTTCAGCTGTTGCCAAATACCGTTGCTAATAACTCTTGCAAAGTCAAAAAGTGGGTCCTCATGATTCTTTTTCAACATAAAGTAGAGGGACATTTGAAACTGATGAACATCCTTGTCCGAGTCCAAACCGCACACCATCGCCAGCATAGAAGTGATAGAAGAAGCCACACCTTTCAGAGATTTCAAACTGAAAAGGAATTTGGGCGGGGTTGAACTACTCATTTGCTGAAGCTCGGAACGATAAAACTGTGGCCCCGACTAGAGCTCTCCCCACTTTTGTTGCATTCTTTCCATATCAAAATTTTCAACCTCCTTACCCAAAGAAAACGGGATGCACAACATATCTTGAATAGCCATGGGGCTAATGACTACCCGGAAATCCTTGTCGCTGATAACCCTTATGTTTGGGTCAAACTGTTCCATGCATGCTGCCACAACCTCTGGGCAAGGGTGCACCAAGGGAACCATGTACTATGCAAGCCCACAATACCATAGCTGTTTGTGAAATTGGTTTGTCGTATGCTTCATTCTTTCGCATGCAGCCTCCCTAAGGCTATTAGGAATGCAAGACAACTCGGGGTCAAAGATGTTTTCCCAATCCTCCAAGAGCACTGCCTGGTCTCTATGAGAAACCGTGCTCAATAACTTCTGGTTCACTGAGTGAGTGTAAGACCAGCCAGGCTTTGCAGGTATACCTAGAGTGGCATAAGACTCTCCATTCTAAAGTTGCACGTGAGGTGCATTCCTCATCTGCTCGCTTAGACTTACTCGAGCCGAAGTCTGTGTAGGGTTTTCTGCAATTTTCTTATTTTTGTATTCACAAGAGTCTCTTTGCAAATATTTTCACAAACAGCTTAGCTTTTCTAAAAACCTCTCTCTTCTTGTGAATGCCTTAATTGCTTAATCCTTGGTAAACTTTGTAATAAATATGTTTCCCTGCATGCCATAATTTTCCTTTTCGCTTCCTCGAGAAAGGCGGCCGAAAAAAGGTATGTGCCAGCTGTTTATACCAAGTTGCCATCATGTGTTGCCAATTTATTCATGTGAAAGGATCGCCAACTAGCCAAACTACTTGCTCAAGCATTTAATTGTCAGTCTTTCGTGTATGATGGAAACAGACTTTCCTTGAAAATGAACCAACACAATCCCTTCGAGCACCCCTTCATCGATATTTGCATTAACTGATTTATTTTCGTATAGGGCATGTCACCCAACAAAGGTTTGCAAACATTTTAGCCTTGATATGAAATAGATGGCAACTCCTTGGTACTGACACGTGGCCTATCATCAATGAATGTGGCAACTTAGAGGAGCAAGTTGCAAATTGTACCTGGACCTTCCCATTACCTCGTACGCTACAATGCAAAAAATTGAGGCGATGTGACACACCTGGGCTCAGTCAATAATTATGATTTCTTCGGCAAGCGAACCTTAGCTAGTCTATAAATACAGCCCTACTGCACCTCTTCAAATCACAACACCTTCTAGCCTTCCCAGCTTAGTGAGCTCTCGTTGCCTTAGCAATTTCATTTTTAGGTAAGAAAGTAGACGACATGGAAACACCAGTGAGGATTTCTTGCAGAAAGACCCAAGCTGCCTTTCATGGAAAAATTAGATGTAGGTGCCTGAAGCGCATGACAGGCATGAAAAACCTGTTGTATGTGAAGGCCATCAAATGGGTCCTTGGGAAGGACTACGTGCATTATGAAGAGCAGTATCAAGTGAACATCAACATTTTCTCCCACTTTGTCGTGTCTCTGTTGGATATTAAATTTTTCAAAATGCAAGATTTTAAAGTTGACGAAGCGGGTCTTCCCACGATGCTACCTCAGAGGCTTGGAACAGATTGTGCATGTGAACCAATTCGATCGTGGGATACCCTCAGTTAGAAACATTCACCTGCAGCAGCTACATGGAAACATTGTTCCAACCAGGCCTTTCCTATTCGGGTTTGAGTTGGAGACACATGAGGAGCACCGCGCAAAGGTTCGCGCAGGCTGCTTCTTCCTCATGCATATACACTACATTGAACCATTCTAGAATATTCAATGGTATAAATATTTTGAGAGAATGGTGTTCCCTGAGCCCGAGCTACCTACTGCAATGATCGCTGGTCCCTCCCACTGATGCTATTGAGAATGTCGATGATAGCCAACCTTTTTCTTTTTAGCGTTAAGCTCCACATGTAGCAGAACTATGTAAATATTAGTACGAGGACTTCGGCCCCAAATATAATGTAAACCTTCAGCTCTTATGAATATAAAATATATCTTTCCTGAATATGTAGCCCATTTACAAATTCCTTTCAAATGTTTACATTATTGTTGTGTTTTGTCTCATTTTTTGTTCCAAGAGGATCCAAAACTTAAAGTAGGGAAGAGTAATTACATATATACAAATGTACAAAAATAACACATAGGTAGAATTAATAGAATCTTTTAAGATGTATTCGATTAACTGAAATACTTAGTGCGTTACCTTCCATATCTTCCAACTCGAAAGAGTTGAACTATTTACATTGATGAATCTTGAATGGCCCTTCCCAGAGACTTTCAAATTTGCTATGCCATCCGAGATTTGTTCCATGCTCATTGAATTTGAGGACCAAATCTTCGCGTTGCAACCCCTGATCTGAAGCCTTCTTTTCGAACCATTTCTTTACCACCTGCTAGCGGCTATTCATTGCTTCCAGGGTGTGTTCTCTTTTCTTTTGCACCTCGAGCAACTCAAAAAATCGCACCTCCATCGCTCTGTTTTGTTCAACTTCTAGAGACTTGAACAATTGTAGGGTAGGAATCTCTGTGGCAATAGGAAGCAATGCCTCCTTTCTATACACCATCTTATAAGGAGATGTCTTCAATACCTGCTTAAGCATAATTTGGTCTGCCCACAATGCTGTCCGGAGGTTCCTATGCCACTTCTTTTGATGTTCCGAGCCTAACCATTTGATCAACCTGATGAGGTTTTTGTTAGTAGACTCTACTAGACCGTTTCCTTGGGGATAGTAGTTAGCGGAGGTCTTCAAGAACACTCCATATTTTAGAGTGAACTGACTCATTTTCGAGCCGAGAAAAGCCTTAGCATTGTCAGAGATAATTGTTTTAGGCGGGCCGAATCTGGCCACCAGTTCTTCTAGGAAATTAACAATCTCTAATTCAGTTGCATTATTCAACAACACTGCTTCTGCCCACTTAATAAAATAATCTATTGCTATTAGTATCCATCTATGTCCAGCTGAAGAAGGAGGGCTAATCATCCCAATGAAGTCTAAACCCCATTAAGCAAAGGGTTCTTCTACCACTATGGGCCTTAAAGGCATAGCAACATTCTATCTCTTTCTGACATAGAACTAACATTCCTTGCAAGATTTGATTAATGTAAACGTATCATTAAAAAGTGTTGGCCAAAAATAACCAGTACATATAATTTTAGTTGACCTGGTTCTTACAAAAAAATGTCCTTCGGCAGGGCTACTATGGTATTGATCTAATATCTTCTGAGCTTGCTCCTTATTGACACATCTTAGCAGGATGCCATTAAAATTTCTTTTAAACATGACACCCTCTAAAAGAACATAATTTTTATTCTGTAGGTGATAGAAACATTTTTTAAAAGATGGGATATCAATCAGATACCTTCTTGTCTGCATAAAATTTATCCTATCATCAAGCTAGTTGCTCTGAGAATTCTCTTCGTTTATTAACACAGGTTCCAGAGCTTCAAACTCTATCTTTGTTTCACTGTTTTCAGTGATATATTCACACAGTGCTTTTCCCTTGACGGTCTTGACAGGTCTGATTTCAATGTTGTATTCTAGGATCTTGGTAATCCAATTAGCTCTTTTTTCAATGATTTCTCCTTCCATGAGATATTCTCACACACTAGGATGCGGAACACAAACAATCACCTTATTATATGATATCAAATCCCAAAATTTCTTAAGCCCTTTAACAATGGCGAAGGCCTACTTCTCTACAAACTTATACTTTACTTCATACTCTTTCAAAGTTCATGAGTAGAAAGTAACAGGGGACTCCCTTGTATCCTCATCATCCTTCTGCATAAGCACCGTGGCAATATTGTTTCCACCACCAAAAACATACATAATAAAATCTTTTGACAGGTCCAGGTTAACTAACACAGGGGCGGAAGAAATAGCCCTTTTCACAAGCTCAAAAGATTTTCTAGCTTCTATCATCCATTTGAAAGTATGATCTTTTTTGAGAATTAAAGTAATAGTACGAACAATACCTGCAAAATCTGCCATAAACCGGCCAATAAAGTTGACCTTACCTAGGAAAGACTACACACCCTTTTTGTTGACAGGTAATGGAAGTTCCGGGATTGCATCAACCCTTTCAAGATCAATAGCAATGCCCTGCTTAAAGATGACATATCCCAATAGCTTTCCCTGGGGAACTCCGAACACACACTTCTTCGGATTCAAAGAGATCTGGAATTCCTGGAATTTCTGGAAAACAAGCTCCAGATGATCAAAATAATCATTAACAGATTTTGAGAATACTGTTAAGTCATCCAGATAGATGAGTATAATCTTATGGATCAAATCCTTAAAAGCGATGTCCATAGCTCGTTGAAATGTGGCTCTGACATTTGAGAGCTCGAAAGGAATTTTAGCATATGCATACATTCCCCACTTCATGGTGAACGCTATTTTGTATTGGTCTTCTTCTTTTACCCGAATCTGGTTATAGCCTGAAAAACCATCCAGCATTGAGAACATTTCGGAGCTAGCTACAGTCTACAAAATTACCTCCATTGAAGGTAGGGGGTAATAATCCTTTAAGGACGCTCTATTTAAGTCTCGAAAGTCCATGCATAGGCGTATATCCCCATTTTTCTTCCAAACTGGTACCAGGTTTGACACCCAGGTGCTATGTTTGATCAAAAACACTATCCGGGATACAATCAACTTGTTCAGCTCTTGGGACATTAGGGATTCTATCTTCTGGTTCACATGTCTTTATTTTTGGTGAACTGGCTTTGCTCCTTCTGTCAGCTCAATTGTATGCTCGATGATCCCAGGATCATACCCTTTAATATCATCAGATGACCAGGAAACTACACTAGGGTATTCCTCGTAGAAGTGTCTTAGTCTCTCTTTATTCTTTTGCGACACTTCTTTCCCAACTTTGAGCTTCCTATCTTCCCCGATATGGAAATTGGTATAATCGCCTTTGTCAGCCACGAGCTTCCTTTTATCTCTCATTGCATCATCGAAATCGAATAGGCTTTCCAGAGTGACTAGCCCCCTCAAGAGCTTGTTGGATTTTAGTTGGATGATTTGACTTCCATAAGCTTTGACGATATTGGGTTGTAGCTGATCGGTCAATTCTCCCAATGACTGGAGGAATGATGCAATATGAACATCGCTATCAAAAACTTGCCAATCTTGATTGTTATCTGGGATAGCGGGTCTTACAATTACTTTCACCGCATGTTTATTTTTTAATAACTCAGAGGTCGGCTCTAACTGAGCTCCAATAGTTGCCATCTTGTCAGCCTCAACATTCATTTCCCTTGGAATAGCCTGAATATTGAATGCCTCAAAGTTGTCGATTAGATCCCAGACTCTATGTCGATAGGATCACATATGGATGTTCTTTGCGGCCGAAGTTCTATGGATTTGGTTGACCACCAGCTCTGAATCTCCGAAGACACTTATCTATCTTGTACCCATTTTCTTCGCAAAGCCTAAACCATGGACGAGACCTTCATATTCAACTTCATTGTTTGAACATGCAAACTGGAAACGGTAGGACTTCAAAGTGTTTTCGTCAGTCGGGGATATCAAACAAATCCTTGTTCTGGCTCCTACCCTACATCTGGCGCCATCGAAGTATAACGTCCATATTTTTGAAGATTCTTCATCTTCCAATTCTTTAGTAACTTTGGGCATGATCTGCCCTTCTTCATGTATCACATAGGTTCTGACGCTAGTTGCATGGTAATTACTGAAAGGGTCTGCATCAATGAATTCATTCAACAAATTTTCTTTGTCTTTCGTTCGGGAGCTAGTAGCCTCCTCTTCTTCAAGAAATTCCACATTGGAGCTCTTTTCCTTTGTGATTGAAGTGTCTGCCATTTCAAAATTTAGCAGAGCTTCATCAGCAACATGTTCAGAATGCAGAGTTTCTGACAAGAGTTTCATCTTAGCCCCATGCTTAGTCCGCAGAATCAAATGTGACCAATCTAGTGCCAGATATCCTCCTACATTTGCAATGAATTCTCAGGACAAACAGATCTTGAACAGAGGAGGGATATCGATGAGTATGGTATCCTGATTTATAGTGATATTGGGGATGACAAACAAAGTCATAGGTAATCCCTTGATTATCCCGACAGTATCCACCTTGTTTCCATCGAGCTGCATGACTCCTTTATTCAAAGGCTCATATTTTAGACCCAAAGTGTTAGCTACTTACTTTGGCATGACAGTGGTGCTAGCACCAGAGTCGATCATACAGTTGTGCAGTAGCTTCTCACCAATAATCAGTGTTAGAAAGAAAGGCTTAGGTTTAGGCTTATTTTCCCTTCCAGACTCGAGCTTCTCCTTTGGTTGAATTGTTAGCACTTTATCCAAGTTCGGCTTGGATACATCTTCTTCATTAGAGTGAATAGGAGTTTTCCCATCTTCTTCATTAGACAATGCCTTTTGTAGCAGCACCTTTTGCTCTAGGATAGCTAGGACTTCCCACAGAGAAGCATTGGCTGATGACTTCTTCAGTTGTTCCACCACGTTGAATTGCACTTGTGATTGGTAAGTCGCAGTGGCTTGCTCCTTCAGTTTGACAGTCGGTACAGGCCTGACTGCCGGTGTGTTTGGTTGTTTGACAATAGCGGGGGTGACTGATAAAGCCTTTGCCATCAGAGGTAGTGGACTCGAAGAGCTAGGAATAATCATCTTTGACTATGGTGGGATTGGCAATAGGCCGACCGCTGGGCTAGGTGTCGGTTGTGATGTAGCATTGGTAAGTGAAGCTGTAAACTCTCTAGTGAACCTATGCTTAGAATGCGTATTGTAGTCAGATTGCACTCGGGGTACTTTATCAATAGGGATATCATTCAGAAACATTGACTCTTCGCGTTCCATCCAAGAAAAAAGAGCCTGGTCTAGAACTATGTCCGACTCTTGCTGGATGGACATCCCCTACATCTGAGCAACAAGGACTGCATTGTCCATTTGCTGAGAGACATATGGCATGTTGCCTAAAATAGATGTGCTGCCTTGGCTACGTTGATCTGTGATTTGTTGTTGCAAATTTCCCCGTGGACAGTTTCGCGGCATATGTGCATTGTTGCAAGGAAATTACCATGAGTTAGCATCTTCAGCCAAATTATTTTATCCCACCACCAGCTCCTTGTTCGAACTAGGATGAACAGTTTGCATCGGCAGGGTTACCGAAACCATCTGGTTACTTGGCTGAGCCGAGTTATTCCCACATGACCTATCCTGCCACTGATTAGATTGGTACGAAGGTTTTCTGCCTTGGTAATTTTGGTACGTAGGCTTCTGATAGCTGTATTGCTACCGCTTCAAATTAGTTAGTTCATTAGTCATAGCCCGCATCTGTTCTCTCATTTCTTTCATCTCGGCAGTCATAGGGATCAGCACAGGAGCTACCACGGGAGCTGCTACTGGGGTTGTGCTTGGAACACTTCTGAGATAGATGTACATAGATTGGGGAGGATCCACATGAGTGCTGGTGGAAGGGACCTCAGCTTCTGGTGCATTGCACTCAGGGAACAATCGCATGATGGGTCTCGGTGCCAACTTCCCTACAACAATCAGATTATTCTTTGTTGCAATAGTTAGGGCGTAAGCATCAGGAAGAGTGTCTCTGCCCAAAGCTTATAACATCATGGAGATATCAGCGTTGATTGACTTTAAGTCGAACATGAATGCTAGATTTGGAGGTGGTCGGCTTCCTACAGGCACTCTCTGCCAGGTTGAATGGAACCTCGCATTAAAATCGGGCAGAGATTCATGAGGAGCCCGCTTTATGTTTGTTAGTTGATGGTACAACAAAGATTTGTCGCCAATGTTTGAAAATGCTCATAAAATGGGGTCCCGAGCTGGTCCCAAGTAGCAATACTACCAGCTTGTAAAGTCCTATAGCAATTTAGCGCCTTTTGTCGGAAGGAGGCAGCCAACAATCTAAGGGCTACATTTTTGTTTGATACACCATGTACAAGACATACGTCTGCTACATCTTGCAGATGCTCCGTTGGCATCTTTGATTCATCCCCAAAATATTTAGGGATAGCTTTTAGAGTGAAAACAGGGATGGGGGCCCATACTGTAGGAGGCACAGGTGCTACTAATGGACTATCGGAGTCCCAGGCTAAGTAGTTTCTAGCAGCCATATGTGCGGGTGGATTAGGTGGTGTTGGAGAAGATGGAGACGGAGGAGGTGAAGGGCTACCTCGGCGACCTCTCGAGTGCACAGAAACTAAAGGCGGTACAATCTGGCCAAAGACTCTTGCAGTCTGCGACCTGGTTACAGGCCGATGGCTCATACACACTTATGAAAATCAGGTGAACGTGCTAGTTCGCGGTCCCATCGGGCATGCCAGAAAAAGAACTCTTGACGCAATATTTTGCATGTAGCAGCAGCCTAATGGGAAATTTAGTTATTGGGGAACCTTATGTGCTAGCTAAATAACCTCTAGGATTTTCCCTAAGCCGACTCTTCGCTTAGTGGGTGAAGTAAAAGGTGAAGGAGATTGTAGGAATGTAAAATCTACACTACAAGCGATGCACCAAATTCTTTAGACAACTTTACCAGAGGACAGTGCATGATGCAAAAGGCCCAAACCACTAAATTGCTATTGCTTAAGATAATTTTCTCAAAAAAACTTATCATGCAAAAATTCCCTCTAATTTGTATAATGTAATCAAGCATAAATTTGTATTAACACAGAAGAGTTGTAGAAAAATGATCTATATTCATTCCAGCTATGAGAGGTTACAGAAATTGAAGAACATACATTCATACAAAAATGAAGATAACAGCACAGGTCAATAGTTCCAATAAATGCTTTAAAACAGAAAGGCCCAATTTATTTTGCACAATCCGAAGTCTTTGAATTAAAAGCAACCATTACACAAGGCTTACTTCCCAGTGCTTGGGAGTTTTTTGTAAACTTAATCAACAACCACTTAAAAAAAACAAGGCCCTATTTATTGGCCAGTCCACCACCTAGAGACGCATCAAGAGAAGAGAAAACCATGCGCAGCAATCGACAACCCAAATCATCTCGAGTCGCCACAATAAACATCCATTTATTAGCAACACGCCAGTGAGGCCACGATATGAAATAGAAAACCATGCAGCAACAAGAGAGGACACGTGGCAGTAGGAAGTACAAAATATCTGTTGGCATTTCCAAGGTAACTGGTGTGGGAATAGAAATGCCACGTGTCACCCAGACGGAGCTCGCAAGAAAGCAACATAGGTGCCCGACAGAAAGCAGCGAGAGAGATCCACATGAAGAGCTCTGAGGAAAATAAAGAACGGGGCGGGCCCAACTCAGAAAAGCAGCCAGAGTGAGCCATGTGGTGCACAGACGGAGATTGTCGAAAAGCAAAGCAAAGGAAAATGAAAAGCTTCAGGAGGAAGTCATGTGGAGAGCTCCGAGGTCAGTGAGCACAAAAGATAAGGTGCAACCACAAAGGAAAAAAAATAAAACTATGAAGGCCTCGGCAGTTTTTTGTTGAACATTAACAACTAAGGTAATAATTTTTTTTTTCACCTTTTATTATTGTTTTACCTTTTTAAAAAATTAAAATAAATCAAACTATTTAAATTTAATAACTGTCACGTATTTGTTTTATATATATTTTTTTAAATTTATCTTTTTCCAAATTATAATATCTGATAAAATCTCTATTTTGATATTTTTATTAAATAACTCTTTATCCAAATATTTTTAAATTTATAATTAAACTGCATTAATAAATGGATTATTAATCCATTATATTAAATTTGAGAATAAACATTATTTATAAAATGCAAATTTATGTTTTTTAATTTACATATTCATTTTTAATAAAATATTAGTATAAATTATCAAATCATTATACCCCTTCAGATTACTTTAATAATTAATTACTAAAATCCTCTTAATAATTTAATTTATTACTTTAATTAAATCAATGTTACAATTATGAGCAATGTAACCCAAAAAAATACCTGAATGACAATGAACCACAAATAAACACTTATACAAATGCCCAAAAAGACCAATTCAGAGGGGCACTACATCCTCCCCCCTTAGCGTCGACTTAATCTTGGAAGTCACAAGATGACATAAAACACACACAATCATATGCATAACAACACAATAAACTTAACAACTATATCAACAATTGAAATGACAATAATTAAGCAATAAAAATTAAAAAAGAATCAAAAGCAATGATAACAAAACTAGCATGAGGTTGCAAACTAACGACATCTCCAACAAAATGACAAGGTGATAGACACGGATGGGGAACTTTATTATCAACTCCGGTTTTCCACATCATACCCAGTGGGTTTTATAAGGCACACTCATACCTAACAATGCAGGTGGAGTTGATGTCTGGTACCTGCAGGATGCATTTAAACAAGCAATGCTATACCATCCTCTCACCCATAACACAAATAGTAGCCACCACAACCAGAACAACCCTAATTATTTATTCAACTTGTTAACAATTCACTACTTAATAGTCAGAATAATAATCACATAATGATCATAACCATGAATCTATATCATGTACTGTGTCAAAATGGATCATTGCTTAGCATTATAAGTATCTACCTCTCAATATCCTAATTACTTTACCTTCATCACTGCGTTTCTGAAGCTGACTCCCTGAAAATCACAAACTAGGGTGGAAACATAACACATTAATACCAATCATTCAAGCTAATTCATTATCTTGAAATGCAACACTTCCATAAAAATGCAACATACTCACACACAAAGAGCACACATTTTTTTTTAATATCATCATTTACACACAAAGCATTAAACTTTATTCATTATTCAACACACAAATATCTCAACTTATTCAACAAGACCAATATTTTACACCTTTTTAGAATCAAGAAAACACAATTTACCACTCCATAAACACAAAATTACAATTTTAACATCCACTCAACACACTCACACACAAATTCACATCACTAGGAGACACATCACAAGAAAACACAAAAGGTCCATAATCCATCCCCGATAGGAAGAATATCGATGCATTGTGCACTACACCAAGGGTCCTATCCTTTCTACTGGTTTTCTGCACCATTGAATTGACACCACCTATGGAACAAACTCGGATTGCTAAGTGAGGTTGACATAAAAGAAAGGTGTACCCTCAAGGGTTTGAGCAACTAGGTCAATGTAATGGGCTCATAGTGCCTAGTGTATGAATCTATGCTCTAATACCAAGTTGTAATGCTCTGATGAGCTAACCCCAAAGGACAACCTAAACTAACAAATTTCCACACAATTTTTTTTTTGAAAGGAGAACATTACACAAGATGCACATGAACAAACATTACATGTAAAAAAATTAAACAATTGCACTATCAACTACGTCCCCTAGGGTACACGTGACGACATTATGAAACCTAAAATCATATCATAAAAATAAAGAAATGAACCAAGATTACATTATACACCATCAATAAGAAACATCCACATATGGTAATTCAACATAACAAGATTAACTTAATTCCAATAACCATAAGGTACTATTATCCTAAGAACTCAATGGAGGATACTTCCACAGATACAACACATTGAATAACAACTACCATGAACCATTAACCACATAAGGTTTACAAGGTACATAATACATTACATCTGTTTCATTTCATTACATCGTTTAAGAATTACAATAATACAAACGTGTTCCCCAACATGAGCGGGGACAATAGGGTATGTGTAGGATCATGATGGGCCAAAAGTGGTGATATGTAAGTGATATGATGGCCCATGTGGTTGACGAATTTTTTTTACACAAAATTGATGAAACAAAAAAGGATTTTAAAGGATATTCTCAGCTTTCCACCAATATAAATTATGCTTTACTTTGAATTTAATAAATTATCATTATTCATTTTCTATTTGAATTACAACTAAAGTCTTGATTGATAGGCTGATTGAAAAACATCTATAGCTTTCAAATGGTATCACATTTTTTGAATCCAAAACATGTGTCACATTCTATGCTTTGAATACTATAGGATTAAAAAAAAAAATTGAATTTCATGGAGTTTTGACCAAGTTAAGGGGGTTAGACATACGAGTTTTTATATTTTTTTAAAGTTTTAATAAAAAAATTCATAATTAATTATTTACTTGGAAAAACATTATAAAAAATTATGCATCACATCGGAACATGAGTCCTCTACTCATATCTAAAATATTATAAAAAAATATTATCATTTTATTGTGGTTAGGGTGGTCAGATAGACACCTACTTATTTTTTCCCTAAAATTTAAGTACTACTGCATTGAAATTTCAAAATTTCACCAAATAGATATCTTTTTGTTTTAAATAAACCTAGTAGTTTCAAAACTACATTTAATTTGCTACAGATTCTATTCTTACATATTTTTCAATTAATATAGATAACTTTTTCAAATTTTTACGTCAAGTTGCCTAACTCTAACTTTTTGAATTTTCATTGCCACTTAAGGGCCTATTTTTTCCATGATGATCCTACACATACCCAATACAATATGATAAAGTAATACAACTAAAAAGATGAATAAAAGTATTAGGATTGGATCCATCTATGACACATCTCTAAAGTCATCGCAAGTGGCACAAATCTCCACATCTCGATCCTCGGTTAGGGACCCAATGGGGTGCATAAAACGTTCCACCCGACCACGTGGACCCGAAGGACCACCCCCCATGCTAGGACTTGACAAGAAGGACCCCATTCCTTAACCAAAACAATCAAATGAACCAATAGAAAACTAGACTCCACAACAAGGATAACAACAAGATAAGATATCAACCCATAACATTGTCGTTACATAGCCACAAAAAAATAATGAGAAGTCCAACAAAACCAAATGCCAATATTATAGATCAACACTAAATAACCATAAGAGGTGCCAACAATAATAGGATCCAAGCCTTTAAAATAAATTGAAAAATAAACCAACAATAAAGATCATGGGCACCTTTCATTAACATCAATCAAGTTGCCATGAGGCATGTGTGCAACACAAAAAGATAGAACTTGGAGGCTTCAACAACAAATACCAAGAACCAATTGCCTCAACAACATCAACAATTCAAACAACACTCCCAGAAGCAACCAAACAAGGGAAAATAAACGGGTACTATAGGAGAGTGAAATCGCATGGCCTTAAATCCCATAGCTTCTTCCAAATTCCGCTAGCTGTAAAAACAATTTTAACCTTTTTTTTTGTACTAGAGCACTATCCGAGTTAAGTTTGTTTTTTTTTGTAAAAATTTTGAATGTCCGTTATCCACCAATTTTCCCAAATAAATCAAAGAAAATCTCTAAAGTCTTTGATAACCAAAATCCAGATAGGTGGCAATTTTCCAATAAATTTACGTTTTCTTAGAGTACACTTGGCAAAATACTTTTTCCTTGTTTAACCACTTGTTAGCGAATCTTATGGTTTTATTTAATTAACAACTAAGGTAATTTTTCTTTTTTCACCTTTTATTATTGTTTTACCTTTTTAAAAAGAAATTTAAATCAAATCATTTAAATTTAATAAATGTAATGTATATATTATATATATATATATATATATATTTTTAAATTTATCTTTTTCCAAATTATAATATTTGATAAAATCTCCATTTTTATATTTTTATTAAATACCTCTTTATCCAAATATTTTTAAATTTATAATTAAACTGCATTAACAAATGGATTATTAATCCATTATATTAAATTTGAGAATAAACATTATTTATAAAATGTAATTTTTTATTTTTTAATTAGATATTCATTTTTAATAAAATATTAGTATAAATTATTGAATCATTATACCCCTTCAAATTAATTTAATAATTAATTACTAAAATCCTCTTAATAATTTAATAATTTAATTTATTACTTTAATTAAATCAACATTACAATTACGAGCAATGTAACCCAAGAAATACCTAAACGACAATGAACCACAAATAAAAAATTACACAAATGCCTAGAAAGACCAATTCAAAGGGGCACTACACATGTAGTGTAGCTCATATCCGGAGCTCTAACAAAATTCTCTGAATTTTCTATAGGTACACTCTGAATCGGAAGTAGGACGGAGCAAGTTACAAGAACATCAACTGAAGCTCAAGACACATGTAATAATGGATATGTCTTATGTTATTTTCTTCCTTCTTTCTTTTCCAAATTCAGTTGTAGAATTCATTTCTTGCAATGAATGGTTTTAGCTATCTCCATGGCTTGTGTGGATCCTTTTAATTTCTCTTTTCATTTCATTGTGAAAGAAAGAAATGCATCCAAATGCAAAATTGTACAATCATTTTTTTGTTGCAAGCAAATGAAATATTGTAATAGGAATAAGCATCATGAAATAAATGAAAGCAATTGTTATGCTTAAACATTTGTATATTTTGTTTTGTACTTCATTCCTGAAACTCAGTTTACTAAAACAATGTAGAACTAACACTTGATAAATATAGTGCAAACAACACATAATTCACATGTAGAAAATAACTAAGCTTCCACTTTAAGATAGAACAAACTAATTAGCTCTACCAATTGAGTTGTAGTGAAAATTGGTAACATTTTGGCGATTTATGCTAAATACTTTTGTCCTAAGCATTAGATCAATTTCCTTTAACACTCCATTGGGCGCAAAGTCAAATCTGCCCTTAATGAAACTCAAAAATTTGAACAACAATACTCTAAACAATAGAAAAACAAAACAAAAAAAGCTGAAAGCAAACTAATAGGCCCTGATGGCCAACCAAAACCTCTGAAGTGACCTATGCGTAAAGCAATTATTTGCAACAACTACTCTAACCTACTCTAATCAGTCAAAGAAACTGGTCAAGCAAAACCATTTACTGATTGGATGAAATAACTCCCTTTTCTGACTAATCGAGGATACTTCTCATGCTTATAAACTGACAATAAGGAGTGAGAAACAAGAACACACCTTATAAAGTGTTGTACCACAACTAGAAAAACACAACCACCAGTTTGAATCTCTTGATTTTGTTCCAACAAACCTCTGGTTTGCCATGAATGGTAAAACTCGATATGCTGCTCCTCTTCTGCAATCTCATCTTTAGGGGTAGTGAAAATGCTTGGAAACTTGTTGGTCACTTTATTGGCTAAATCCCTGATGTGGCAACCTCTTAAAAGGGCATAGCCTGAATCCTTATCAATGATTCCTTGTTGGTTACTTGTTGCTTCAATCTCATATTCCTGCTTGCTAACCAATCCCTCGTCAGAATGGATTTCATCATTTTGTTGCTCAAAAGTGGGAATTTAGTTACTACAAGAATTCAACAGAGTGGCAAGCTCTCTACAAGCTGAATAGTCAGGATCCTAAAAATCAAACATAAAGTTACCTTGAAAAGGTTGATCATCTTCAACTGGTCTACTTGATTTCTCATCAAGGTAAGTTTCTTTAGTCACATTCATGTTAGCTTCTTCATTGCAATACAATGGGAGTTATGAGAACAAACTAGATGCCTCATCATCATGGAGAATCTAATTTGATGTAACTTCGCATTCAATCTGGAAGTCAAGATATTCATTTGAAACAAGCATGCTAGATTCAAAAACAAAAATGTCACTTTTCTCTTCAAACTACAGTGAGGTCTCAATCTCATCCTTGCACTTATGAACCAATAGTACATCATTTTTTTTAATCTCTTCTAGTTGTCCCAAATCAGTTGGTAAGTTGGGGACCTGCATGTTATCTTTAACAAGAAATGGCAATTCATCAAATGAATCAATCACAAATTGTGAACTATCGACCATTCCTTGATTTGGAATTTGTAGCTCTTCAACCATATCCTCTTCTTTCTTCTCTAGCATTTGTTCCCGATTCTTGAGCTCCTTCTTGTCACTGTACTAACTGGATACCTCAAAATAATTATGAATATTCTGTTCTTCCAATGAATCAAAAAAATTCATGCATGCGATACTAATGTGATTGATTGATAAGGGGGTACAGTCAGCAACAACCTTTTATTGTGAATTAGCCTCTTGCACTAGATGATTTTCTAAAATTTTATCATCCTTTACAAAACAAGGAAGCTCTTTAGTGCAAACATTGATAGATTCATCATGAGAAGTATTTTCTTTCTCGATCTTCTACTACTCTAATCGATATTCCTCCATATCTATATGCAATAAATTTACATTTCTAGCTTCTTCCATGGTGAATGAGTCATTTTGTAAGACAATAGGTCTACCCTTATAAAGGCAAATAGTGGCAGGACAATCAGATTCATCTAATAGGGAAACTTGGGGAGCCTCTTGGGTTTCTTGTGAGGAAGAATATTGCTCAAGGGGTTGTTCTACAATGATACTGGACTAAACTTGATTAGTTTATTCAACATGCAAGGGATGGAGGTTCTTGAAACTTGGGATTTCAAGCTTAAGAGACTAATTTGGGGAGTGAAAGACCTTTTCCTGCCTAAATCTCATAATCTAAATTTTAGGAATACTAAGAGGTTCACTTTGTCTAAAGCTTGGGAATTCATAGTCACAAACCTCTTCTTAAATGAGCTGATTTGGAACTGTGGGAGTTGCTTGGGCTTCGTACCTTTTCTCTTCCAACTCCTACTCATAAAGATAGGCTTGATAAGCCATCTCCTCCTGTTGTTGATTATACTGATGCTACTTCTTGATCTCCTCCAGCTGCCTCAGGAAGTCAAGCAACGTGCACTTTATGCTTGCAATTTCCCCTTGGTGTGTGTCGTACTACTTTCAGTTTTCTATTTCACTCATCTACCCCTCATAGCTCAACCTTATATCTTTGAAGCTCAAGTCTTGAATATCTTGGGGCTGATTTTGAACATAAGACGACTGAGATGAAAAATGGGTAGGGGTGGGTGGGTGGTAATTATATTGGGCATGCTGATTTTGAAAGGCCATGAGATTGAAACCAGTAGCATGATCATGGTATGGTGGATGATATGACACATTGTCAAGAAATATTGACATATTTATTCATTTATAAGCTGGAAAATAACAAAGTTAGGCTTTTAAAACAAACCAACACTTGATTTGCATGCAAAATCAGAGAATGGATTCACCAAGTATATGTAAAAACCCTCCAAAAGGCTGAATAAACTACTACATACACCAAACAAAAATTAAAATCTTGAAAACTTCCCTAAAAATTAACTTTCAGGGTCCCACCGAGCGTGCCAAAGACTATTATCAATCAGATATGCACCCTATTTTAAATTTGCAGAAATTTAACTATCTATTGACACATAGAAACCTTCTTCAGATGTGGGTGATCTGAATGAAGAAGGAATATCCATAGTGAGTTGGTTCTTTGAATCATAGCTTCTATTCTAAATGATTTTTTGAGGGAAAGAGTTAGAAAGCTAACTGGAATGAAACTTATGACTTAAAGCTGATTTTCAGAACTTAATGATGACTTAATGATGACTTTGGTTTTCTACCCATAAACAAATCTTAGAAAAGAATAGTAATCTCACAACCTCTCATGAACACTTAATAAATAATTGATTTGCATGAAGATTCATATTTAAACACAACACACAACCTATATCATATGAACTCTCTGCATCAAGACATGCAATAATAGGACATAAAAAGGATTCTGCAAATCGAATCACAATGTAGCATCAAACTAAAATTGCAAAGGAAAGATAAATTAAGAAGTAGGAATGTTGCTTTATTAAACTAAAGGAGTATGAAAAGTTTGAGTACAAATTTCTACTTACAAAACTCTTTGTTTCAACATGAGAGGAAGAAACAATGAATTGAGAAAAACCCTAAGTTTTTCTCCTAAAATAAAAAATCCAAAACCATAATTCAAGCTCTGGAAGAAAGCTCTGAAAAAAGCATCTAAAATTGCTCCATAATGTGAAACCAAAGTGGAAAACTCACACTTTTTGCATGTCCATGCTAAAAACACCTAAAAATAGGTCTATTTTTCTTTAAAAGAAAATAAAACACCTTATCCTCTCTCCATGTAGCTCAAATCTGCCCAAGAAAAATTCAACCTCTTTTGCCTTCACAAACTGCTAAAAATAGAAAGAAAGAATAAAACAATTTATAGAATATTGTTTTATCTTCTACTTTACAAGATATGTAGTTTTTGATTTATCCAAATTGTCTTAATTTTTTCAATAAAGATTTTAAAGGAAATCTTGCAAAACTATTACAACCTTATCTCTCCAATACAATCTGATTTTCCTTAAAAAATCATAAAAATATAAATAATCTTTAACACTACATTGATTTATTAGATTCAAATTGATTTCTAGAAAATCAATAAAAAATATAAAAACCAATGGCATATATGCATATTTCTAAGGTATAAACATAAAAAAAATACCACAATGTATTTGAAATTTGGAAAAAACCAAAACCTATCCTAAGAACCTAGGCATATGAAGTCTCATAAAAATTTCAAAGGGCTCGACCTAGGCATGGATATATTATCAAATAATAAAATGAAGGCACTAAAATTTAACTCAAGGCCCATATTCGAATTAGGGAAAATAGGGAACAAAACCAAAGGAAAACCCTAAATCACATCATTTTGCACTTAGTATTTTTGAGAGAACTCTGCTGAGAAGGAGCACCACCACCATGATCATATTTTTCTTCTTGAGGCTACCATTTAAGCTTTCATGTTGGTCTAATCTCCATGCCTAAGCAAGGTAAGTTGCTTCTTTGACATTTCGTGGCTCTTCTATGTTATTTCAAAATCAAAATGGCCTTCAAGGCCATGGCCAAGCACATGTATTCTCCTGATTTTTTTGTCTCTATATCTCTTCCATTTCATTCCTTCATCTGGCCGCCATTAGAAGATTTCAGTCTAAAGTTTTCTAGTAGAAAAAGACAAGGAAACCCGCGATTACACCTTGCATATTTGATTCGTGATTATCTATAAAGAAACTTCCATTTTTACACATTGTTTGTTTTGATTTTTTAGAGATCTTGACAAAAACTCAAAAGGGTTTTTTACTTTGGTAAATATTCATGAGTCAAAACCTTCTACCAGGCCATGCCATGCTTCTCATGTTTTGGGTATCTCCCAAACCATTGTATATTCCATTCCATAGTGTGGACTCAAAATAATTTTTTTCTTTTAATGAAGAAAAATCCTATTACATTTATTTTCATATCTCATGTATTTCTCCATGTCAAGATAGCATTTTATGCATTTTGTATTTTTCTATCAAAACCCTCAAATGGGTTAACTGTAACATGGGGAAACCTGCATTTTGAATTGAAATCATCATAAGGGTATTTGTAAAAATGGAAGAAACTCCCTCTACTTTTGGGCTCAACCCATGAAGTAACACTCATTTAAACTCCAAAATACTTATCTTGATGGCCTTCAAATATTTATGGCTATAGTCAAATACTTTGTACTTTATGTATTTTGAAATGAAATCTGCATCTTGAGTTGATAACCCAACATGGGTACTCTATATTTCAAAAGCAATCTGCACTTTAAGCTGAAACCATGTATTTTTCAGAAAGTCTTTTATGAACTAAGCTTGTTACACATCCACAATATGCAGATTTACATTCACATCCATGATGTAATAATGAAAACCATTGTCATCTTGCACCTCTGGATAAGTTCTCCAATGTTAAGCACCTTTGACAGGAAAAACACTTCAACTATTCTATTGTTGTTTTAAAACTAAATGAAACTACTTTATTCTCCACTATATTACTCCTCTTGTAGAAATAATCAAACAACATGAAACAAATACACAATGCCTAGTGGTAGCATCTGATGACTTTTGTTTCACTCACCACTATGAGTAACTCTGCTTAAACATATATGTTCAGTTAGTTCAGAATGCAACACCTCATTTCGTAACAAATCTGCAACTGGTCGTTATGGTATTCTTGTATGATTACTTTTATGCTTAGTTCCACTCATTTTGTATACTTGAATTCTTCAAAAACATGCTTTCTCAGCTCAATCTTTCCTGAAATGGAGTCTCTCTATGTGCTTTCATCATTTATTAAAGCTTTGTTGATGAGGCATTATGTAGGTATTATGTATGCATATTCACTATCACCATTACGACATGAAACACTTGTTGTACCAAAACAAAACACCATGAAATAGTATGAATAAATATGAACAAAACCCATGGTAGAAAAGATGCAATTAAAATGACAGTGTTTAAAAGATGCATTTTAGTTGAATTAAATCCATTGAGTTCATTGTTCACTTTTAGTTTTCACTTCGTTGCTTCAGATTTGTCTATTATGAGTGAACAATAAACTTGATTGCTTTGATAACTGAAACATGTTTTAGTCCTTCGTGAAAGGCTCAAATGAGCATGATACTATATCTTCTTACTCAACCCACTTGTATGTTTAAGAGGCAGCATGTTGAGCTCTACCGTTGTGGGAGCCCGTTTTACTCCACATGCTTTTATGTCCATGCTTTTATGTCCTCATGAAATGATCAGCTACATGAATTTTCCTATACCTTCATAGGAAAAAAACTATGTTAGCAAACAAAATGACAAAATTTAAAAGGTTCCATGATATGGCATTTCATTTTCAGTCTCTCATTGTATTCTTTTTATTCTTAGCTGATTCCATGCATTTCAAGGAATGAATTGTATCTCTATTGGTAGAGCATGTAGTTTAACTCATATCTAGAGCTCTAACATGACTCTCTCAATTTTCTTAAGTACACTCTGAATCTGTCATACCCGCAAACTTCGCTAAAAAAAAACACAATAATTTTTTTTCTTTTGAACCTATTAATTAAACTAATTAACACCCATTAAGTGTTTAAGACGTAACACCAAACATGATAAGAGTTGTACCTCTTCATGAAGGCAATTCACAAAATTTAAATGCATGAAGACACAAATATGTATTCAAATAAATATCCCCCTTCTGCTTTATTATTGATAACTTTAGATTGTCATTTTGTTACATTAGTTTACTAGGGTTATGATACCCAAGATTTTTACATTGCTCTCAATTGATGTTTTAATCATGTTCAACCTAACTTTTATCGAATACTATGATCTAAAATTAGAATTAATTATTATTACTTTCTTATAACCTTGACAAGATTATATTGTGTCAATTCATAATATTGCCGCCATTATTTAATCACATGCTTCCAATAATAATATTATTACTTATTTGAACACTACTATTTATGTTAAGTCCAATATTAAATTAGTTGTCATGCCAAAAATTTTATGGCAGAAAACTCAACACTTTTTTTTAATCTTATAATGATATTAATCTTACATGCTACTTTAATAATGATGTCAACATTAGTGTTATCCCGTCTAATATAATGATACTTCTCTAAAACTAAATTATTAATATCCCCTTATTACCATTTGTGTTAATCCCAAATGAAAACATTTCTTACCTATACTTAATATATCTATTTATTTAATTATCTACCAATTCGCTCTATTTATATTTATATATATATATATATATATATATATATATATATATGATGGGTAGTAAACACTATATGCAATTGACGCCTTTATTTACTCATATATCTTAAAAAATGAAATGAAATAATATAAACTAGAGAAAATATAATCCTAACAAATTCTTATTTCTTTCTTTTCCTAAAATTCTCTCTTTTTTGTTTTTAGAGTTGAAACAAATCCCATCCTTTACAGGAATAAGGGAAACCTTTGTTTTTATTTTTCTTAAATGCTTCAAAGAAATTAGAATTATATTTTAAAAATTCTTGAAATAATCATGGAGCTTTTTGTCACATACTTTTTTGTTGTTGTCCCACTTTCGTATTAATATAATCAAAGCACTTATTTACATATCAAGCATGGAATTCATAATGTAGAATAATCACATTAAACTATCTATTTACATTTATATCCTTTTCTTTTTAAATACTATATTCTTGTCCCTTTTTGCCCATATTCTCTTTCCACGTAAGGGGGGCCACCTTAGCATTTTTCCTTTATTTTTTTCTAATAACATATATTATTATTTATCTTTATCCTTGTGTAGAGTCTTATCTAAGTTCTTAGAATCTCCTTAATAATATGGGGATATCCCCCTTCTCCTTTAGTGAGGGGAAACTATATTCCACGTATTCCCACGAGAACTTCTAATTACTAAGATTGAATAGTCATGAGAGGACAACATGATAATTTGAAGACCACCGTGTATGATGCTTACCAGGGTTTTTTAGATATAAATACATATGCGCTAACAAGAATTTTCTTGGTAATGCCATTAAAATAGAAGTATGCCTTCCAGGCTCAAGGGAAAGGAGATTATGATAAGATAAACATTATTTGTCAGAACATGCTAATGAAACTAGCATTGATGCTGCCTCTTTTTAAATATAGCTCAGAATCCTCTTATTGTTTGGAATATCGTTTCATGCCAGAGAGATTGTTTGAACTCTTCTTTGTGACATGCAAGTTATGGTATGCTTTTCTAGCCCAGAAGTTGTATTCGTGAAATTAATAGAAAATGAACTACGGGATAGCTGAAGGATATTTCAAAGTACTTAATATAAATTTTATTTAAATCAAGAAGAGAGGCAATTTTCAATTAAAATTTGGCGCCTAACCCAAGTCTCTCAAAGGATATCAAACAGTAAAAGCTGATTTGTCAGAAGCACCAAAATAAATCTGAGTTAGTGAGAAAATTCTCTGCCATGGATGTACATTCAGCCACTACTCATTAAATGTCGAATTAATATAGGTTTCAGACAATTTTTGGCAGTCAAGGGAGGATTACTGTATATTATTAGATTTCATTCTATGGAATTAAATCTATGCTTGTACCTTCCAACCCTTAGGATGATGGTTTATTACGCAACAAACATACCATAAAACACTTGAGTGCCTTGGTGGTCTCCAATACTAATAAAAATATGAACACACAGCCTTGGTTTCTTCTGTGATCAAAAGACGTGAATTGCATGGAGTGGATTAGGGGATAGCATAAAAATTAAGCATTTTGATTTCACCTTGGATAACTATGCTTGAGGTAGAATATGGTGGTGAAGCCACAAAAGAACCACACCTATGAATAATATGCTGATTTGGTGGCACACGTGGAGGGAATTCAAGACGACAACTTGCCCAAATATTAAATACATATGATACTCAAGTCTTATAGCAGTATATGGCTACGATTGACAATTAATTATCTTCTCCTTGAGTTATTTCATTCTCCGTCGTAGCTGACAAAACTGACACGATCAAATGGGAGTGTGCGAGACAACTTCAATCAAACCAAAAATCCATTATTTCTACCAACGACACATTTATTGTTTAATTTGATGCACTGGTGATAGATATGGTGCAACAATCACACCCACCTATCCTAGGTTAAAATATTGCCTGCAAAATTCTATTGTGTTGGTGTAGCATTATTTCAATGCAGAAAATTGCCAGTGATCACATGTTCATTCCCATAACCCGAGGTAAATAAAAACAAATCACACACCCTGTGCTAAAAGCTGCCAACACCACATCTATCATAATAACACTCTCACCTATTTGACAGCTGCATCGAAACTAATACCCTCAGAGATATATTTCTTCATCGTTTATTTCACTTTCAAGTCCATCGTGGAAAATAAGGCATTCCTAAATTTGTCATGCCTTTCTTACCTTTGGCATGGGTGTCACTGAAGGACATTTCTGCAGTGCCATGACAAAAGAGTTTAGACACCACGCACAGTACTCCAGGAGGCGACAGAAGTGGAGGAGTAAAGAAAAATTTATAGACTAAATTCATAGGCGACCGCTCAAGGAAATGTTCACAAATTTTATTTATCCATTTCTCCTCATTGGTATTATCTATTTTTTTTGTTTGTTTGTTATGATAGCTATTACCCAATATCATTGAATCTGTTCTTATTCTAAATCATTGTTGTTATTTTCTTTTGTGATTGCAGAATCCATAAGGCACACAAGGTCGAAATGATTGTTAATCATTACTAATCTACGAAATTTTTCTCATACTAGAAGCTTGGATTTCAAACTAAGAGAGGCCAAAAGAAAATGGACGAATGCAGTATATTTTGGAGGCCATTGAAGACAGAGTCTTAAATATATTCTTTCTTTCTTTTTTTTGTTACAGATCATGTATGAAATTTATTTACTTTTATACGATAACTGATCTGCTTATTTCCATTATTTTCATGTAGTATATCCAAGTTACAACCATGACATATATGCTAATCTGAAACGCTACTTAAGTGCGTAACTCGTTTCTTTCCAAGGCGTAGAGAAGAGTAATCCTATCTTCTGCAGATAATGAGTTTAAGAATTAAACTACATACGTAGAAGGAATCAAAATGGAATGATAGACGATATCTTATTAATGGCTTACCCATCCAGAGGATACCCTGTAATAATCCAAATATTTAAGAGGCCATATTCCACAGTGAGAATCCTAGATTGTCTAGTACCTAGTGGGTGAGTATACCTTATTTATAACTTTCCTATTGTTTTTATATTAATCTTGAATCCAGCAGTTGTATATTTACTCTTTGATATACTTTAAAATGCAACACAACTTGAATAAACTTTCCATATTCAGAATTATACATAGAGTTGACACAATTATTACTCCCAAGAATAAGCCCCTTTTTTTTTACATTACTTCATTCTACTGAATATTAGCTTCCAAGATTTACAATACAAATTAATTATCAAATGAAATGAACATCTATAACTAAGGCTTTTCCATGTTTCCTTTCTCTTCCATGTTGCATAAATACACCAACTTTCCATATTACAAATAAATTTAAAGAAATGCTATGAAATATGCACCACTAAATAAGGCTTGCTCTCCACCCTACCATAATGGCGTCATGGAGCCTCGTGGGCTCTAGCCATGTCCCCGAGCAAGAAATTCTTTTAGCTCCAAGATGATAAATGGAGTCGTTTCTCATTTTTACAAAGGGATAAACTAGCATAGCACAAATTTCATGCATCTAGGTTTTCTACTTTCTATTTTCAACTATGATTCATAAACTATGTCACCTTCTTTCAACCATTAAACAAGAGTAAATTGGAATAATAACTTATCTCTTTTCTTTTAGATGAAGGGATTAAACTCGTTTATCCATCTTTTCTCTTCAAGCCAAGCCACCTTGATCACTATCTTCCCAAAGAGTTGGACTCCTCTCTTCTTCTCCTTCTTCCTACCATATCCACTAAAGTTCTCCAAGAGGAGAAGTGGGTAACACCCAATCATTCTTCCTCTTCAAAATATATAGGATTTTTCAAATTGTAACCCCTTGGATGGGAAGGTGTGGAGTGTACCTACCTCCATCAATGAAAGTCTTTTCCTTATTAAAGATGAAACATGCACTTGGACAACCCCTCCATCTTTCTATCCCATCCTCCCATCAAAACTCGTCACTCACCATTATGAGGACTTTTCAAGGGTCAAATCATGTCTTTGGGGCATTATTTTATGCCCACTTGACCCCTACCACTATGGTATAGATCCTAGGGGGTTTATTTTGCACCCTAACCCAAAAATTTGACCAACAACTCTCATTAAAATGCCACTCAAGGTTCCATCCGAGTTTCAAACTTAGCTAGGGGTTTCTAAGACCTAATCCCCACTTACACCTCACATGAATCCCAACTAAATGCCCTCACACCCTTAGTCCTCCAATACATTAACTCCACTTATTTCTAGGCCCCGAATGGGGTCAAATTTATATCCTCATGAAGTAGTCTTTTGATTCACTCTTGGTGGTTCTTTCTTCTCATGCTAACATCGTTGCCTTCCTGCACATTACCAACGTGATCATAAGTATCAATTATGTATCACATTAATCTGTTAGTTGAACATTCTAAGATTTAACTATATAATAATCCATTTAGAATCTAATTTGCATTCCACGGTATACGAGTGCAATCCACTTCCATCCAGTAATGAAAATAAAACCTAATGTCAATATGATATGCAAGAATATTGCCAAAAGATCACCTTATTTATTATCCACAATACATTAAATCATCAATTCAAGAAAAACATATAAAAATTTATGGTTGTATTAAGTACATACGAAGTAGGGTCTTACAGAATCGAAAGAAGGATAGAGCAAGTTGCAAGAACATCAATTGAAGATCAAGACATAGGAAATGATGGATATTTCTTATGTTATTTGCTTCCTTCTTTTTGTTCCACCTTTAGTTGTAGAATTCATTTCTTACAATGAATGGTTTTAGCTATCTCCACGACTTGTGTGGATCCTTTTAATTTCTCTTTTCATTTCATTATGAAAGAAGGAAATGCACCCAAATGCAAAATTGTACAATCTTTTTGTTCTTGTAAATAAATGAAATATTGTAATATGAATAAGCATCACGAAATAAATGAAAGCAATTGTTATGCTTATAAATTTGTATATATTGTTTTGTACTTCATTCCTGAAACTTGGCTTACTGAAGCAATGCATAACTGACACTTGATAAATATACTGCAAACATCACTTAATGCACATGCTGAAAATAATTGAACTTCCACTTTAAGATAGAACAAACTAACTAGCTCTACCAATTCAGCTATAGTGAAAATTGGTAATAGTTGTGGTGCTAACGAACAAGGTATCCACAACCCTATCGATTCTATCAAGTGAACATCACATCAGGGCCTTGGTTATTATCCTTTAATTAAGACCATCAATCCTTCCTCTCACATCAATAGCATCCCAAATCACCCTTCTAACCCAACCTTAGCAAGTAACTCTTTGAAACCAACAAAGGAGTCTTTGCTTAAAGCCAATGTCTTCTCGCACCCCACTAATGATTCGGATTTTATAGATCCCTCCAAAGGAGTATATAAAATCTCACAATTTCTAGTGCCTTGTGTAGGTATGACATCATATCCTAAGCACGAACTTTTCTTGTCACCAATGAAAGGAATGTCTTCTTCCCTTGACCAAGAGGGTATCTTGTTGAGTCTCCTCCAAGATCACTTGATCTCTCTTCCTCCCAGAACTCGAAAGAAATGTTGCAACAAATATTCCTTTTGTGCTTACCATTAAATTCATGGTCATAACACTAATAAGTGTAAGGCCTTGAGTTGTAAAATCTAACAACTTAAGGAGCTTGGTGTTCTTACTTTATATAGGATTACCTCACTCCCTTAATTCATACCAATTTTTCACTCAACCCTTGCATTTCATTAATCCTTTTGGCTCACTCTTGCTGTACACTAAGTGGGGGCAAGGGGTTAGTTATCCTTTTCCCTCATATGTCACTTGTCATTTTATCTTTCGACTAGTCATTAACCTTTCATGAACATATACGAGTGAGCTTGGGATGTGGATGACATGTCTTAAGTTGACTCACATGTGACATACTCCATTTCTCATGACGTAGCTTTTCAGAAACATATGACTTGGCATAGGGATTTCCGAACAAGCTCTCATGTCCTCTTTCTCTTCTTCTACTTTAAAGAAATTTCTCACAATACGATGTTTCATAATTCCTTTAAAGTGGGGGCATACATCACCACTCACATTTCAATGCATGATTTTATTTTTCCTTGTGATTCCCTCTCTTGGAAACATTAGGCACAATGTTGCTCAAGATGAGACATTTGCATTTTTCCTCTTTTGCATACAAGATGAGCCCATTCCTCTCTTGCATACAAGAGGAATACACTTGCACTTTTCCTCTCTTGGCGAGATTACATGTAATGTTCCCTAGGTTGAGACATCACACAAAAAAAGAAAAATCCCTTTGAAACTATCATTCCAAACATCACTTTCTCTTATGGCACCTTATATCAAAGTTATCACAAATTATAACTTTGGTATGGTTTAAGCGGGAAGTCCAACAAGTGGCATGACTTTCCCCATAGCCACCTATGTGTGTGAGTACATACCAACTGTGTGTATGTTTCTCACCTTCTTTGGGACAACTCACCCTGCCGATGACCTAATGTTCTGTGCCCCCAGAGTGAGCACATGTTTTTCAACCTTTTCCAACTTCTCTTCATTCTAGTTCTTGTCATTACATGATCATGCATCTCGTTTTGTTGCAGTGCATTCACCCTTGAATGTTTCTTTTGTATTGATGTCAAGTTGACTTAGAATCTCAAATCCTTGGGGGCTTGACCACCTCCTTTGTCTTTCCTGTTCTTCTTCTTCATCATTCTTCGCCATCTCCATGGGGCTACTCTAGTATGATTTTGAAGCAAGTTCATACTCTCACTAAATTGGGGGCTAAATGTGTCACCAAAAAGTGTAGCCTTTGAAACTTTTCGCGCATTTGGACCCTTGCCTATAGATTTTGGAACTTTTTCAACCTCTTTCTACCCCTTTTCAAGCCTTGTGCCAAAGTCTTGTAAGGTGTTTCAATACATTTTCACACTTTCCTAGGCTTGTCATCACTAAATTAACCCTTTAATACACATATAAGTCTTATCTTAGTGTATTTTCATGAGACAATCCCAACAAAAATAAATAATCATACTTTAATTCCTGACAATCAATGAAAATTGCCCAGGTGGACTAGGTCGCCACCTTGGGCGACCTATTCCCATGTGGCATAAAACTCAAATTTAACTTAAAATTCTTTTGGGATTTTATCTCTAAAACCCTAACGTCGGCCTGCATGGTGTTGTTTTAAGGAAATTAGGGCACTACTTGTATAAATAAGCCTAAAAACCCTAATTTCTCATAAGACACACTCATTATTCACAACTCTTCACTCCTCATGCACTCCTTCTCAAGTAAGCTAGAATTTGAGCATTCCAAGTCAACAAGATATATTTTCTGAAGCATTCAAGGGCTGATTGCTGCAACAAAATAATATCTTTCACTATGGAAAGGTAACTCACTCAATTAATTTATGTTTCATGTTTTATTACATTATTTATATTCATTTTGGTTTAGTTACCTAAAAGGGGTTTGACCAAGGCAAACCCATAATCCCTAACAATCAACATTATTCCTTTCTTTCCTTGTGTGTTTGTAGATCTAGGTTTTTTGAAGATCATTGAAGGATTTGAAGACTTGTTGAAGAGCATTCCTTGATTGTAAAGTCCATACATCCACCAAAAGTCACTTTGAATCCCGAATAACAGAGTTTCAAAAGCAGACAACTGTGAAGAACCAAGGTGCAAACCAGGGGCTTTCGTTTCCCCTTTAGAAATTCCAGAAATCCTGAAGAGGACTAAGTCACCAACAATGGCGACCTAGTCCCACTAGATAGGACTTTTTGTGATTTTTACATTTTCAGACACCCATTTGGAAGAAATAGACTATTGACAAGTTTTCTCAAATCTGGGACAAGGTCGCCCAGATTGGCACAAGTGTCCTTTTTGGCTTTTGCATTATTTTTATCAACATTCCAAACCTCCATCAAATCCTTCTTATATTCCTAGGTACACACATTCTAACTCCATTTATGTTTAGTTTGGTACATTCTTTGGTCATTTTGTATATGTTTTCATATCATTATGTGTTTTCGAGCACTTTGCATTTCAATAGTTTGGCATTCATTAATCATTGCATTTTCAGTTTATTACATTTAGGACACATTCACACACCTCACAACCCTTAATCATTTGAATGAACTCACCCAAAAGATATATTATTAAGTGGAAAGAGAGTCATTTCACAATCAAGAGCTCCTAGGTGAGAAACCCTAGGAGCTTAATTGAGGAATCCTCTTTCCCTTTTAATCTCTTCATTTTTGGTGGTTCATTTATATTTCCATTTAATTACAAATTTGAGAATACCCTTTTTAAATTATTTTATCTTACAAACCATATTAAAGAGATAACATTGCACATATAATAATAAATTTAAATACATTAAATATTTATAATTAAATAAACTTCTCTAGGCTAATTCTATTAGTTTATTAGAAAACATTAGTAATAAAAATACTAAACTAGAATGAAATTATGAAGAAAAATATTAATAGAAGCAATAATTTAGCTTTTTCTATTAAAAATTGTTTGATTCATTTAAGTTTATTCTTCAAAATACTTTCTTGATTTTTCCTTATTAATAGTGGAGTTCCTCCTTACACTTCCCCCTGAGCTAAGCTTAAGGGGTTATTGGGTTATTAGATTTTTTTATTGTCCAAATTATTTTTTATTGTGCAAACAATTTTTTTATTATCATAGATAAATGTTCCATCTTGAGGTACTTTAGTTGTTTAAATAAATTTTCTAACAAATAATCAGTACCACCTCGCTGTATTTAATAACTCAATTTGTACATAATATTAAGTTAGCGTTAGCTCAACTTGTAGAGAAAATCTATCTTCACCTCAACTACGTATTGCACAGACAAGAATATGAAGGCAAGTGAGAAGCAAGTTGAATTGGGTTTGTACTATAATGTATCAAAGATGGTGTAAAATTAGCCAACTAGTAGAAATACTTTATTTCTATGGGAAGAATTTTCCTTTCCCTAGACATTTTATTTCATTCAGATCCATCATCAAGAAGATAGTGAAATTGTAGATATAGTACAACAAAATAGCAAGAAAATTGAGTTATAAAGAATTAAATAATTTTCTAAACATTGTTCTTATGCTGCCAAGTCCAGTTCTCCATATATGAAAAATTGGAAATACATATAATTATGGTTTTCTCCAAACTACAAACCTTGGGGAAAAAATTATTTTCAAACTTAGCTCAACCATTTCTGTTGCATATCTTTGTCTTATGAGAGAAATCTTCTCTAAAATTTATTTGTCCTTACTTAAAATATCTGAAAAGAGTTAAGTAATCATAAAATATGCAGCAATTTATTTTCTAAAATCAATGGTAAAAAAATTCCTTAGAATACAATGCATAGCTATTTTTTGTGTAAACAGTCTTACTATGCTATTAGTTTGTTTTCTTTGTCTACTGCTTCTCTATGGGAGATCTTTCATCCATATCATCTTCAATAACTGTGTGAGATTAATTGTGCTAGAACTAAACTATGCTAAGATTAAACATCTTAAGACATATTCGTAATTATAGGAAATAACATAATAGATCAAAAATTCAAGCGAAAGGAAACAAAAGATCAGGATGAACCTTGACTTAAATAGGACCCACCTAAATTGAAACTCCCTCAAAACATATTCCCATATGAATTAGAACTTATGTAAATCAAAATACCTTCAAAGCTATGACACATAGTGAATTGCCATGCAGTCTACATATCTACATTGCACTGCAAAATGCATTTAAAAAACATATAATATATCAATAGTTATCAATCGAATTACCTCCTCCATCTTCTTTCGTTTCCATTGAAAAGTTGTATTATGTCTAGTTGCTCTATGATATTCTTTATTTTGAAACCTCTCATCACTACATACTCCATTGATAACTGGGCAATGGGCGTACATAGTGATGAGAGATGTTGAAACAGAGAATGAAGAGTAGTGCATAGATGAAGATTTCGAAATAGAGGATTGGGGTCTTTTAGAAAGCAAAACCAGACAAAGACAAACAATCAACAATATGCTGAGAAAACTATAGCTTTATTTTTCTGATTTTGAACTAATTATGGATGCCTTTGATTTATAGAGGTCTTAGACTATTCAAGAATAATATTAGCTAATAATAGATATAGAAAGAAAACACATGCAAATAGTAAAAATCCCTGCTAATTTCTAATTTATAATAAATTATTTTCTTTATTCTAACAAATTAGCTGATAGAATGAGGTGTTTTAGAAACTTGATATAAACATCCCCATAGTTAGCTATAGCATTAACTCAAAAAATTTAAGCTTTAGTTATTTCAGCTCATCAATTGTGGTGATTTCAAGTGTCGAATAGCAAAAAGATACTTAGTTTTGGTCATATTAATCACACTGTTTTATCAATTAGCATTTAATCATAATTATTCTATAATCTCTTTAATTTGTTTGCAAGAGAAATCACCACAATATCTTGAAAATTAAATTTCATTCTAAAATTAAACTAAATTCCAATTTCTAAAATTTATAAAAAAAATATATTATTTATTTTTTAAATAATTAATTAAATTGTAGTTATTATCTATACAAATGAATTAAATAAAATTTTATATTCATTTTAAATTTAGATATAAAAACAATCTTTCAAAAAAAAATTCTTTTTTTTTGCATGTAAATCATTTCATTTTCAAAAATAATTCTTAAAAATGCATTTAAACAAATTATAAAATCATTTACATAGAAAAGGTTTGGATTTAAATCTCTTTAGTTTAAATAAGAGTTGCATTTTTATCTTTGCTTCTATCCATGCTTTTTGATTTTTTGTACAAACATCTTAAGATTTAAGACTGGATATAGATTTGGATGTCATTTAAATGTCAATTTCTAGCTGAAGTTCTTTTCCTTACACATTACTTTTTGATGGATGTCATTGTAATACACCTCCTGATGTAATTATTAAAATATTAAAAAATAATATAACAAATTATAAAACGGAAAATATTGTTTTGTTATAATTAAAAAAAATTAAAAACAGTTTTTCCAATATAACAAATTAATATTTCCTATCATAAATGGCCTAAAATTTTCACCACTACAGGTGCAAGAAGGCCGAGCTTAACCGACACACTCTAAGGGTACACTCCCTTAGGTGTCGGGCCATGTGGGGCCCTCTTAAACCAATCTTTATTGTTTGTATAGAATTTTCTTAACTACACCTTTTCAAATCTCCGCTTCTGTAGCGCTCGAATGTTACAGTTTATAGTTGGCGTTCTTGTTCCGTCGCTGTTCGCATCATGGTTTGCTTGGTCATTGAACTGGGCGATTTAATCCCACGTTCATTTCATTTATGCATAGGAGTGAGTGTAGCTTTTATATTAAGAAGAGTGTGTACTACTTTTATCTATTAGAAAATAAAAAAGATTTTTTCTTAAAAGATTTATAACTTATTTATAATTTTAATGATTTCCAACGAATGAAAGCTATTTTTAATTTTTTAATATTTTCATTTTTTTAATATTTTAATATATTAATGTTTTAATTATTATAAAATATATATATTTAATAATATTATTATATTTAATTATTTATAAAAAAATGTTGTTTATTATATTTTATATGAGATGTATATTTTAGATTATTTGAACTGTTGGAGGTTTCAAATTTGATTCTACAATTGTTTATTCTTTCTTCATAAATGTTGGACACTCTAAACAAAATTAGAAAGTAAATAGTTTAAGGATTGTTTTTAGATTCCAATTAGAAATTTGGTTCAAATACGGAAAAAGAAAAAGGAGTGGTGGATCAAAAGGATAGCAAGAGAATATTATCTCATAAAAATAAATTATAATGTCTAGTATTTCTACACATAAGATCTAGTTCCTTTTATGTCACATACGAATATTTATGATTGTTTGAAAGAAAAAAATTATAAAAGTATTAGACTTGGTATTTGTTAAGCGTTAGTGGTTGAATGATGATTTAGTTCTTAAAATTTTAAATAATGAGCTTTTATTAATGTAAGAAATGAGATATTTATATTTTAAGAATTTTATAAGAAAAGATTGTGTACAAATATAAATTGTAACACATTTTATTTTTAATTTTATGTTATTTTATACAACTTTCTTTTGTTTGGTACAATAATTGAATTTTTTCTATTCAATGTTTTGGTCTCAATCTTAGTATGTTTAACTTTTCTCATGTTTATACAAAACTTATCATTTTTTAACAAATATTTTTATTTATAGTTATAATATCAAAAATTTAGGTACATAGGATATGATTCCTTTATGTCATATATGAATATTTTTTAATGATTGAAAGTAATAATTCATAAAAATTTCACAAACTTGGTGATTGTTAAGTGTAAATAGTTAAAAAGTGATTTAATACTTAAATATTTGAATTGATTTGACTTATTAATGGAGGGAGTGCCATTTTTTTAATTTATAATTATAAGTTTTAAAGACTTTTAAACTTTTATGATTATAAAAGATTAAGTGCAATATATTGGAATAAATGTAATGCCCAGCCACGCAACCCTAGAGGATGTTGCAACCAACTACTTAAATAGGCTAATTTTTTTTTTGTTTAAGTACAATAATATATAAGTTCACTTCCCCATGCAACATCCCCTAAGGTTACTAGATTGAAATTGTTAGAATCCAAGATCACCTGCATGCAAATGGATACCTGTCACATGCAAAAGACATGCAAAACCAAGAAGATGTTCTGCAAACCTCAAAGTGTAAAATGCATTATTAGAATCTCTATTATTACAAAGAGATCAATCCTTATGAAGGAGATCAAGAAACCCTAAAAGGGAAACCCTAAATGAAACCCTAGTGTGCACACTTAATAATTAATAAATAATTATTAATGCGCCTAAGTTTAGCTTAAGCAACTAGAGGAATAAGTGACTTAATTAATTAACCAGTATGATGTAATTAATTAAGCGTAATAAATTATTACTCTAACACCCCCCCTTAAGATGAACTTAGGAAGAAGCTAAAACACTAGAATAAGATGCATGCAAGAAAAGATGGGTCCCGGCAACTAGGCCTGATCAGGTACCCATTTACAAATGCAAGAAAGAGGTAGAGGAGGAAAACCTAGTGGGACAAAACCCCCCTACAATGATATGACATGCTGCAAAGAAGCACTGGAAGAACACTGTAGAGTAACACTGGAACCGCAATCTGGAAAGCAAGGAAAGATACTTCTGTCTACAAGAAACCATTTCGGAATCATAATGATGCAACAGCAGACCCGATGCCACGGAACACTCGAAAAATCCAAACGGGAACAACTCTGGAATCCATAAAGCAACAGTAGATGGTATGATGATGACAGAATCTAGAAGCTGTGAATCTCGATGCCGATGCCAAAACTAAGACTAAAACTCTTCCATGGTAAAAAGTACCATACAGACTCGGAACAATAACCACAAATTTAGTGGCCCTCAAACTGAGATGGATCCGATGCGGATCACTAACCATAGGCTCTCAATCTAAAGTGTGAACCAAAAAGAATCTGATATGTGTCAAGCTAAGACAAAAATGGCCAAAAGAAACTAAGAGACCAGATTACAACCCATGTGAGTTTCCATCAAAACATGATGAAGATTATTATGCAAGAAACCCCCCCGAAGGAACTTTATAATAGTTCATTTATTACAATCCCCAATGACTGCAAAAGGAGAGAATGCCTAACATGCATAAACAGAAAATAAAAATAGACCTCAGATCTGTGTAGAGGACTAAACCAGCTTTCCAACGCCGCAAGAATAGCGAAAAAAGGATCACCGAGTCAAAAGATATGCCCTCCGGAGTGAAAACAACAACATCTGAGTTCAAGGACCTGCAAAACAAATCTGGAGCAGAATCTAGAAAAACTGAAACATTGAATAGATCGGCGTCGGAATCAGCTTTCCAACGATATCTCGTTTGCAAAAAAAGGACACCGTACGCAAAAGTTATACCCGATTTCATGAAAGTGCTCCAGAAAGGCCAATAAGGCCTGCAGGCAGCCCAGGGGGCTAAAAAAATCTCGGCCCCTGGTCCTGCATGCGACCAGGGGCTGGCGGACAGGGGCCTGGGGCGGAGCCCCTGGTCGCCCATATGATCGGTGGACGAAGCAGAAGGGGTCGGGGGCTGGGCGCATAGCGCCCGGTCGCCCATATGACCGGTGCTGATGCAGTTTGGAGCCCGCGGGGGCTGGTCCGGCCGGCGGAGCTGGGTGGGGGAATCACCAGCGGCGGTAGCTGCAGGGTGGCCGCCCAGTGGTGCGGCGGCGGCGCCCGACTTCTGAACTGGAGGAGCCGATGCGTATCCCAAAAATTGCATTTTTCGGATTTTTTTCGAAAACCGCGTCTCATGAAGCGTGCCAGGGAGGCCGTACGGCTTTCCTGGCAAAAAAAATTTGCCTTCCGGATCAATTTCGTCAAAATCGACGAAACGGAAGGCGATCTTAGGGTTTTTGGCAGCTGCGAACGCAATGGTGACCTCTGTTTCTGCTCAAAATACTTCAAAAAAACGGCTACCTCCAGAGCTTCCAAAAAAATACCAAAACTGAAACCCTCACAGATCTGGCAAATCATGACCAAAATCTGCAAAATGAAAGTTGAACCTGACTTTTTCCAGCGCTCTGAATCCAATGGTGAAGCCCGATCTGATCCAAGATGCTACATAAATGAACTCAAGGTATAAAATCCTTGAGGAACCCCGAACGAAATCTGCAATGGTTTTCTCCAGATTTTGAGAAGAGGCTACATGTCAAGGCTCTGATACCATGTTAGAAACCCTAGATCACCTGCATGCAAATGGATACCTGTCACATGCAAAAGACATGCAAAACCAAGAAGATGTTCTGCAAACCTCAAAGTGTAAAATGCATTATTAGAATCTCTGTTATTACAAAGAGATCAATCCTTATGAAGGAGATCAAGAAACCCTAAAAGGGAAACCCTAAATGAAACCCTAGTGTGCACACTTAATAATTAATAAATAATTATTAAAGCGCCTAAGTTTAGCTTAAGAAACTAGAGGAATAAGTGACTTAATTAATTAACCAGTATGATGTAATTAATTAAGCATAATAAAATTATTACTCTAACAGAAATAACATAACAAACCACTACAACATAAGAGAAACCAAACCATGCCAATTATTTAGACAATAATTAAACACATACATTCCAACAAGATAAATTACATCCAAGCATAATAGATAACTTTCAAACTCATTTATCCATAATTAAATATTACAATTACAACTCTCATTCCCCGAATGAGGCAAGTCCAATAATTAAGGTTACAGTTACAACTTCCACCTCGATAACATATGAGGGGTAAAATACAAGATCCAACTGAAATGAAATAATGCATGAATTAAAACCGAATTCCATGAGCTCTCCAACTAGAAGTCTCATCCACAAGAACATGAAGATAGCCAAATGGATGTAGGTGCACACCAGCCAACCAAGTGGAACCCAAAGGCCCACCCCCCATGCTAGGAGATAGTAACAAGGAATCCAAGCCAAGACCATCTACCTCTAGACACAGGCTGAATCACCACTGAACCAAACTAAAACATCCAATCACATGTACCACATAAGCACATAACAAGTACAAATCAAGTACAACATAAGTACAACATGAGTACAACAAAAGTACAACTCAAGAGAATCATGAGTACCACACAAGTACAACTCTACATGGTCACATTGCTTCCAGAAATAAAGCAGAACAAGTATGTTAAGAGAACCATACACATAATAATCGAATACCAACTATGGTCACATTAGGTATGTTAAGGAAACCATACCTACCAGAAACAAGAACCAACAGTTGTCCTAGATAGAGTGTCATCACACAGTTCATCATGGGTTATCCTCTAGGATTCTTCCTAGGCTCCGACCCCCACAAGAAAAGGTTATCCTAGTGACCTCTACCGAATCCTGACCCCCATACTCACTCATGCGGAATCAAATACATCTTGTATAGACAAGATAGATGACCTTGCCATTCTAGGCCTTCCCACTCATCCGAAGCCTAACTAAGCACTTGGGTCCATGAGTGAGGCATTAATATCTTGGTTAGTGAGAAGTTAGTCCTAATCTTCTATGTATTGTTTTAGTTATCACTTGATTAAACCACTTCCGAAGGTTATCCTGGATACCTCTTCCGGGCTTCGGCCCCTAACGAAAGCCACTCTTCTACTTGACAACACACATACCATCCAAACACCAAGGGTACAAAGTGCAACAAAAGATACACGACCACTCCTTCCTTAGGAGGCGACAAAGATAAAACCCTCTCCAAACACTGGAGGTAACAAGCTAACAAAGTCACTCCTAACAAGGAGGCACAACTCACGTAGTCCACTCCTAATCCAATGAGGTACAAACATCCCCGTTCGTGAAAACTGTGTAATAACAGATAACTTCACATGCACTACCCAAGGGATTCAAACAGGTTGACATAACAAAGCGACAACCCCCATAACTGAAAACTCATCTGGAAGACTTATTAATCTCTAAAACTCAACTTCCCCATATGAACACAGAATGTAAATCATAATCAAGATGAACAAGAAGACAAAAAACAAAATTTACTTTGGATTCACTAAATCCACTTCTTCCTTAACATGCAGTAATTCATCGTATTAACAAACTAAATTAAATAGCATTTCCTTTGGACATAGACGAAATTAAATCAAATGTCCCATTCTCTAATTGTTTTTCAATAATGATAAAATAAACATTTATTCCTACCACTCAGTAAGTAACATTTGAAATAATCAATGTTTCCTCTACTAGGTATAATCATTTTCAAAATAATTTAACATAATATAATCTCCACATTATTTAAAATAAATATATTATTCCATCAAAGTATCTATTTTTTAAATTAAACTCAATAATTGATCCCCAATTCAATATTTTTGTTTCCTCAATTAAATTAAAATTCATTCCATTAAGTTATAACACCATTATAATATCGATATACATTTTAATATGTATATAAATATATGAATTCAAAACCAATAACCTCATCAAATTATATAAATGAAATTAACTATTTAATAATTAATATATAATAAAATCTTAGTATTAAATAAATATAATATTATTAAACATTAATATATATATAATTACTTATATATATTAATATTTAAATATTATAAAAATATAATAATAAATGTTAAAATATATTATTAATCTTATTTTATCTTTTATTTCCAATATTTTTTAAACCTCCCATGCGGCCTTGGACTGTGCGTCAGATCAGATTGGGTGCATTAGGGCGTCGACCGTGGTTTCCCTAAGGCCGTGGTTTCCCCAATAGAGGGCGGCGATAACCATGGGCGGTAGCGGTGGGTCATGCATAGGGTGCAGGCGAAGGCAGAGGGTAGCGATTTGAGAGGGTAGCAACCGCTGTGAGCGACGCTGACGATGGTGGTCGGGTGTGGCTGTGGAAGCGGCATTGGTGGAGGGTGGGAACCGGGCCAGGCAGTGGTCGAGCCAGGCAATGACTGTAGTGCTTAGGGCAGCCACGTGGGGTGCGGCTCCCTACAACACCTCCCATGGGCGGCTGTGGGTCGAGCCCCCCACAAAACCTTTGTTATTATTTTTTTTCTAACAAAACCCTGCGGATTTAATCCGCTTCAACAGGGGGTAAAAATTATATTATCATTTTGAAAAAAAAGAACTTCAATAGCATAAACCCCTAGCCCAAAGATTTATTGGGAAATATATTTTTATAAATATATTTTCAAAAAAGAGGAAATGCCAATTTTAATTGAAGAACAAAATTGGAAAAAACAATTTCTAGCCAAGAACCCAATGATTTTATTAAGAAATATATATTTTTTTTCCAATGAAGAGATTTTTTGCAATCAACTCAGATTTCAACATGGGTTTTCTAGTTTTTCAAACATAATGTATTTGAGTTTCCAAACAAAGATTTTTGTAAACAACATATCTAACTATCAATTTTTTAAAATCAAAGTCAATATAATGACATGAACCTAGTTTCAAAAGTTTGAGAAGATCCAGATGATGCATGGATCCTTGCTTCGATTCCCTCTTTAGATCAACCATTTTCACAACTTCAATCCAAAACCCACAAAATCCAACAATACTTCCTCCCTCCATTTTTCATTTTTCCCAAAAACTTCATAATCCAAAATTGAGAAAAGAAATTCAACCATAAGGATAAAACCCTAAAATTTCAACAACCACCCTCATAAATTTCAGAAAACAGAAAATGCAAAATATCTCAATTTCCTCCCATTTTTGAGTTCAAACTTTCAAATTGACTTTTAAAACATTTTTCAATTTCAACAAATATCAAATAATTTCCAATATGAATTTGCTTAATTTCAAATTAATTAATTTAATTAATTCAATAAAATAAATCTAATCCAAGATTAAATTATTTTATTAATTAAATTAAATTAATTTAATAACTTTAAATAACATTTTCTGCATTGAAACTAGATTAATTTAATCAACAACCTTTATAGGTATAAAGCCATTTAATTACCTTTTAACTTGCAATTTTAAATAATTGTAGAGAGGGAATAATAATCAAAGCAACACAACATAACAAACAATTGACGACATACAAGAACTAGGGTGACGACTTGGCACATAAAACCTAGCTACTATCTCCCAATCGAATACCATTGGGCATTGAACATGCTCCAACCTATGAAACCAGGTGGAGTCAATGTCCTGTACTTGTCAACCTATAATTCAAGTAAACAACAATATATAGTATAAACAACATAAAATACACACCGTGAAGAGGAAATCTCGGGATTGCATGGTGCTCGCAAGCGAGTGATGCGATCTGTCCCCTTCACCAATACAATATTACCAACTGACGAATCTAACATCATTAATATGATCAAAAGCATAAACATCATGAATTCAATTATCCACTATGCTAATCCAAAGCATGGCATAATAATAACATCAAGATAAAATACCAAGTACTAAGGTCAAGCACTAATAGAAAATAAGGCCTAACCAAATAGAACACTGTTAAATCAAAAGAGCGAAACAGAGGGGTCTTACAATAAATAGATTATTTTTAGTTCATTTTTTTCTTGTAACTTTTTATTTTTTGTTAGTATGACTATCTTTCCTCTATTGGATGTTTTTTCTTACATATTAGTATGTTTAACGTTCTCAACTTTTTGCATCTAGCTTATTATTTTTATAAAATTTGTTATATATATAAGTATGATTTCACATATTACAACATGAAAGATTTAATTCCTTTATGTCACATATAAATATGTTTAGCTTCCTCAAATTTGTGCAAAGCTTGTTATATTTTATAAAATTTGTTATTTTTAATTATGATTTCAAATCATAATTATAAAAATAAATTTTATAAAAAAAATAAGTTTTGCACAATTTTTTTGAATTGACTATATAATACCCAAGAAAAAGTAAGTTACATAGTACATATTGCACTCAAAAAGAGAATAAGGAGTCTAGGAGACCACAAACCAACACATATATGAAAAAATGTTATGTATATGAACATTTTTTAGCGCTCAAAGCCATAGCAGCCTAGAAATTATAACTTTCACTATACATCCATGTCATAAAAAGCAATGGGTGGATTGATATTTAATATATCATTGTTTCTAACCACCTCTAGCTTGCAATCAACATTAGTAATTCTCTGATTTTATTTGAGATCCATGTCTTCAAGGAGAATATTATATTTATAGTTGTTATGCCTTTCCTAAAATTCCAAGTAGTTCTTCACAAAATGATCATTTCCATCCCTAGCATAGGGCCAATATTTGGTTGTATTTACCTCAAATCTCAAGACATTGACTTGGCCTATGTCCAAAAGCTCCCATAACTTCTCTTTAGTCCCCTCCAATGTTAGAGTAACTTGTAGGGAAATAGAAAATGATGAGAATTTTGTAAGACATGGTAAAGTGTCTCTTACTTCCTTGCAAACAACCCTCATTTTTTCTCTTTAAACAAAATGAAAAGAATATTAGTAGTTAAAATCAACCAAAAAATATTAAATATTTACTCACACCTTTAACATAACCAAATAAAAATTCTTGCCATAAAAAGTTACTCTTGCTATATCCCACCATCCAAATCAACAAAAAGTAAAAGCCAAATTTCTTTAGCAAAGAAATAGTCAAAGAAAATATGGTTCACAGTTTCAAGAATTTCACAGATAGAGTATAGGTTATTATAGAGTACATGTTATTAATAGGTTGGATATTCTTCAGATTGATAAGTAACTTTTTCAATAAGATTAACCATTTAAAATAAGTTTTCTTTCGTTCAATCACATTCGACCAAGAGTCACATTTAAGAATCTTAAATCATTGCCCATTACTAAAGTTCAATTATCGGCAATAATTAAGGTGCAGGTGATAACCTCTTAGGACTTTGACAAAGAGTTGTAGATATTTTGGAGTTAGCCTTGTAGAGGACAATTCTATCCCACCACTTCAAGTTGTCATAAATTATAATTTCAAAATTTATTTGCGAAAAAAATTGAATGTTCTCATTTCATTGAAAACAATTGTAAAATCAGATTTGAAATCTCCAATAGTTCAAATAATCTAACATCTACATCTTAAATAACATATTTGAAACATTAAATTTAAGATAAGCTTGACATTTAATTTATTTAATTTTAATGTCAATCCTTTTATAAAAATAAATAATTATTTTGTTTAAATAAAATATAATAAGCAATAATTTTTATAAATAATTAAATATAATAACATTATTAAATATATATTTTATGATAATTAAGACAATATATTAAAAAATAAAAAATAACTTTCATTCATTAGAAATCATTAAATTTACAAATAAGTTATAAATCTTTTAACAAAAATATTATTACTTAATATAAGAAAAAATCTTTTTAATTTTCTAATAGATAAAGTAGTACACACTCTTCTTAATATAAAAGCTACACTCACTCCTATGCATAAATGAAATGAATGTGGGATTAAATTGCCTAGTTCAATGACCAAGCAAACCATGATGCGAACAGCTACGGAACGAGAACACCAACTGTAAACTGTAACGGTCGAGTGCTACAGAAACGGAGATTTGAATTGGTGCATTTAAGAAAATTCTACACAAACAAGAAAGATTGGATTAAGAGGGCCCCACATGACCTCGACACCTAAGAGAGTGTACCCTTAGAATGTTCCGGTTAAGCCCGACTGTGCAAGTATTATTCTCTCATAAAAAATAACAAAAATATAAGTGTCATAACGTGGAAAAATCCTTCTTAGCAAGATTTCATCACTTTGGTGACCAAGAGATGATTTTGAAGCTTGTTTGGCCATCCTCGACCAAACTCCAATGGAAATTGAGAGTTATTATCAGTCTTATTTTGAAGCAACGAATACATGACCTAACTTGAGAAGGAATAAAAGACAATTGTTCCGAGTCATATCGTTAACACCACACTCTGTTCTAATATCTTACAGTTTTTGGCATATCAGTAACAACCAGATGCAGACAATGGATTATTGTTTTTTGAGTGAGGTCAATTCCCTATTACTCCACTTGTTATACCGTCTAAAATTCGCTAGCTTCTCTATTGTTTATTCATCCTTTGGTGACCTGCATCATCACCTATCAATTGACAATTTTAAATACTGCTTTCTCTACCATAAACTCATACCAAACTTAAAATGGTACAAACAGAAACATATGGCTGAATACAATATTTTATTTATAATCAATTATATTTATTATAGAGATGATTTTATATAGAGTCTGCATTTTAATGTATCATCAATACAGTATTTTATTTTAATTATTTATCATTTAGAGAAAAGAAATTCAATTTAAACTCTATAGAAAATAATATTAATTATAAAATATAATTTATCATTTTTCTTTCAAACTTTATATTATTTTTTAATTTCATCGTTTTCATTTCATTGTTTGTCTACAATAATATGTAAATTGTAAACTTCTATTATAAATACAACTAATATATTATAGACAGTGTTTTCAATAGATTAATATTCAATATTTGCAGTGATTTTCTTTCTTTCATTTGTATTTTTAATGACAATGTTGATAAACTCAATTATTTTATTAGAAATTCTTAACTAGTATACCTATAGCGTTTTTTTTTTGTTATAGTATATATATAAAAATTGTAATTAAATATGGCCAATTAACTATGTAATGTTATAGTATCATAGGGAAACATTGTTATAAAAGATATAAAGAAAAAAAAATCTACTTAGTTAAGCATACATAATCATAGTAGAGGAAAGAGGTGGTAGACTATCTGAAGGTGGAGATGAACCCACTCAAAATATTCACTCTAGTGAGAATAATAATCTACACACCCAACCTATGAGTACTAGATAGAAAGAGGCACAAGCATTCCTCAATTAGGTGGGATAGAAAAAATAGTACAAGTGTTTATGCCATGTAGGAAAAGTGAGAATCAACTAAAATTCCCAATGGTCTTGGGACATGAGGAATTTTTTTAGCTTCTTAACTTATAAGGAGCAAATGAGATGGTTGTAGTTGTGATATCTAATTCATTTGGAAATGGTCAATAGTGGATCATAAGGAGATATTATAATAATTTAGCTTATAGTGCATTAGATACTCCCTCACTAACTAAGAATGTCTTAAAAGTGTTAAAACTCAACATATACCATATAGTCATGTGCCTAAGAATAATAAAATGGGATAACATGAGTTTTATAATTCAAATAAAACAAACTAAAAATTTATCATACATTACATTTCTATTTCCAAAGATGAAAAGGAACAAAATATCTCAAATGTTTCATAATTTATAAATATATGAAGACAAAGAGTGTAAATGTATGGAAATAGGAGACTAAAAGGGTGTTAATATTGGTCACATTTTTTAAATTAGAAAAATTATAATTCAATTATTTAACAATATTATGTTAAAAATCTAATGTCTAAACTATTTTTTTAAATAGTTAGAGTTATATTTCTTAGAGAACACAAAGTGGCCTTATTTTTCACCCAAAAATATAACATAGTGTTATATTTGCATGCCCTATATTTTGATTTATGGTAATTATTTTACAAATCCATTTTATGGAGGTTTAGTTTATAAAAAGTGGGAAAATGTTATTTTTTTGAAATTTGAATGAATATTAAAAAATATCTAAAATAAATAATACATGTATTTTTGGTTAAAAATGTAAAAAAAAGTGATTAAATATATATACTTAATACATTTAGAGTTATCTTTTAAATATATGGTTGGAAAGCTAAAAAAATAATTTATATTTCATTAGATTTTTTTGAGAATTCAATCCTAAAATAAGAACTTAATTGAGAGGAACTTTTCCATTATTTTGTTTTGTATATTTTTACATAACACGTATTTGGCACGCAAATTGAGTGTTTGGTTGTTGGGGTTTATAAATTCTACATTTATTTAAGCCTAATAGTGACATTTAATTTGTCAAAATCATAATGTGTATGTGTTATACAACACACTTGCATTAGTTCTCAATTGGGTGTGTTTTTCTTTCCTATTTCCGGGGTTATCTAAAGCCCACATGTCTATTTCTTTGAGGCATGTGTGCCATTTTGGTTTAACACTCTAAGACTGTTTGGATTAATGTTTGGTGTTGTTTTTTGGTAGGCCTATAGGCCTTAGCTTTTGCTTGTTCTAGTAGGCATGTTGGCCTTGTGTTTTTTTTTTTTTTCCTATTTTGTTTGGGATCAAGGACCTTACCCTACTTTTCAAATAAAAAACACACTTGTATTATGAAAAATACATATAAGTCATTCATGAGAAAATTATAATGCATACATTTTATGCTATCTAAACGTGAGCACATTTTGAATAATTGTGAAATTTTAGACATGTTTTACTCTGTAAAATTTGTGAACACACCTAGTCCATAGATAAAAGTCGTATAAATTATTTTAGATCTAATTCCAATTACTCTTGACCCAAATGGGACTTTTAAAATTTTTCAAAATTTTGCCTGGTTTGGGCATGTTTGTTTACCTTTTATGGATGGGGATCTAATGCTTAGGGTTTAGGGTTTTGGTTACCCATGATAAAATTGATTGGTACCTTTTAAAACCTCACATTATATTTTAGCATTGACCTGTTATTGGGGGTCAACGGTCTCTTAAGTCATCTTACTAAGACTATTTTTCATGCTGTTATGAGCCCCTTCACCAGACCTATCGGTCTTTTCTTTCTATTTGGATGATATTATTATTTTTCCTAAGTTGGGTGGTTTTTTACCTAGGTTTGGGTGGGCTTAAATTTCTGTGCTTTCGAGGGTTTTCTTTTCCTATTCTTTGGCCGACCCCATTGTCATAAATAATTCTTTTCCATATGTACTCTGGTGGGCCATCGGATCACGGGATTCAAATCTGGACCATTCCTCGCAAACCTCCCAAGGTTTCCTATTGATGTCACCAAAGTGTTGCGACGTGTGCAAGATGTCGCCATCTGATGAGTATGGTGTAGTGGGGTCTATCCTAATGTGCCAACAATGACAAGTGGATGTCATTTCAACGGTAGATGCTTAATGATAGGGATTAATGATGATCGTCCCTCGTAGGCCTCACACTAGTGGATTAATGTTTTCGAAAATGTTGCGAGGCATACGAACTGGTGACACATGGCCTGGCTCTGTGGAACAAGGGGGTTGGGTGGGGCCTGCTCCTTGGTTGCGGGCTCCTGATTGCGAGGGGTGTGATTGGTTGTTGTTTTCCTAGGTGGTGATGTGGATTCTTCAACGATCATTTACTCAATCCGAGCCGTTCGACTTGCCAGGGCTTTTCACATCGATGGTTTGAATTCAAAGGGTTACTGTTCACCTGTTTGAGGATTACTTATGCTCTGCAAGTTATTTTCATTAATGGCACCGATTTTTCAGTGGATTTTCTCCTAATCTCCTTGCGTGCTAGTAGTATCCACTTGATAATGCAATGATGGGGTGTACGTCATTTTCCATAGGCTTGGAAGTATTTTGTGGTGGCGATGTTAACCATTAATCGCTCGTTTTCTTGTACTATAATTTGGGCAAATAATATTCCCTGCACCAGCTTGCTCTATAAATGCCTGCTAATTTTCTCTTCAGTATCATTGAATTTTTAGTTTTGTTTGTTTGTAGGTGATTGAATTATTTCCAAGTTCAAAGCTCATGAGCCTAATGGATACGTTAGTGGTACGACGAAGCGCTTGGGTGAGTGTAACGAATTTGCAACACAAGGAGAAACAAATTGTTCCTAGTACTTTTGGAATAGTCACTCAAAGGGTGGAGATGAGGTTTGGAAATTTCATGTCACCTATCAAGGTCTCTTTAGGCTCTGATGGTGAGGGGTCTGAAATTGATTCGGACTACCATAGTTACCTTGCGACCTTGACTAAATGCATGGGAGTGGACGAGGAGGTGCTCACAGTTTCTCCAATTACTGAGGTGGCACCATGTAATATTGTTGGATCTAGTGCTGGCACAATTAGGGGTAAAGAATTGGTGTCACTTCTTACTAGAGCAAGAACCAGGAGCGATCGCTTGTATCAGGGTCATGTGGTTGCTCGGGGTGTTGGGAAATGAGTAGTGTTGTTGCGGTGGTGTTTTCTACCTTTTTGTGTTGTTGCAGTGGTTCGGGTTTGATGTGGACGTGTGCGTGGGTGGCACAGTGATCTTTGTCTTTTTTGGCTAGTTACAAGGGTGTAACCATTTTTTGAGTCCTTTGTGCGTATTGTAGTTATTTTTGATGATGAGGAGTTTGTTGAAGTGAATCTGAATTTCATTTTTTTTAGGATGAAATTCATTTTGAAATGAACAATGGAGCCCAATGCTTGTTGCTCTCCTGCTCTATAAAGGAGATTTCACAGCTCATTGTTATCGTTTAGATTTTTTGTATCGTGAGGCTTAGGCTATGTATAGAAAGGTTATATTGTGGTATTTTGGAAGGTTCTAGATGGAAAATAATTTCATTTCGGGTGTTGTATAAAATAATCATGCTATTCTTTTATAATGATTGATATCAATAAATCTATAAAAAAATTAAGACAATTGCTCTCTTGTGTACATATCATGGATTATGAATGGATTTATCAATGGTTTCTTCATTCAGTTTCAATGGTATATTTGGATGTGTAATTAGTTTTCTTGGTTTAACTTAATGAGTTAATCAAATTCTTGAAAAGGAATTACAGGTCTATGATAATGTGCTGAGGATTTACTAAGGAGTACTATTTTAATTAATGGAAAATCTCATAATGCAAGCCATTGTAATGATGAGTTCCATGATATCAGGGTTATGATTTTTTGACTCCTGCCCAATGGATGAGGCATTGGATAGTTCATTCTAGATCCTTTTTAGAATTGCAAGACAGTAGCCCTAAGTGTAAAGGTTCAAGATCTAAACATTTAAAAAAATCAAATTCTATCTCTCTTGAGATAGAAACCTTATACTAAGTCTGGTTTCCTAGGTTTAGATAGTTGTTCTTATTCTTTGGTTTGCCAAAACCCAAGTAGATGCTATCTAATTGCATTAATAGGAATGTATCTATGTATAGAAGTGTTCTTGAGACATGAAGCATTTTATGAACACATATAGGAAAACCCTCCTTGGTTTCATAGAGCCAAAAATCTAGGAGATCTCAGTCTTTGACTAAATCTTGTCAGTTGGCCATTAGGTTTGTAATTTCTTGAATATGGAGTTTGGCAACCTCTTAGAGAATTATGAAGCCTTAATGGGTAAAAAAATACACCAATAGAATGGCGACTTTGCTAGGGACAAGCTCATAAGTTTTGGTTGCAGACGGTGCTATTATACAATCATTTTAATTTGGACATGTTACTTGTAACTAGAGGTTGAATTTTATTGAATTTTTTTTTCTACCAAAGTCACTAGTTGAATGGCGATTTCATTGAGGAGAACTTCTGAGAAATTTTAAAAGAAACAGAGAAAGAAACCATAAGACATAGGTGATGACTTGCGAGGGTCATTTGTTTGGTGGATTTAAGCTTTAAGTTTGGATGGTAAGAGGTTATGGATGTGGAAAAGTTTGGTAGTAGTATGATCTCATAATATTGGAATGTGACTCTGTTGTGGACAAAGACCCAAAATGTGCTCAATTTTTTTTTAAAAATAAAAGAATTTCATATTCTTTTGAAATTCAGTCCTCTGTTGAAGAGGTGGCGACTCTGTTTGAAGAACCAGTTGATACACAAGGAAAAGTCCCAGATCTATAATATTTATAGTCAGGGAGAGAAGGTTAGCAAGTGCTGCTTAATTTCTAGGTATTCTCATTAATCTAAACAGGTCAATATTTTGATTATGAGAAACATCCGTAACTAGGGATGATCAATGGTTCCTAATTAGATGTTCTAGCATAAAGAAAGGAATAGTGACTAGTTTTTCCATACTTTTAATAATGTAATATGTAAAATGATTTGGGAAGCATGTTTATGTTGTATTATACCTCTAAAAGCTCAAGCCATAAGTATTGTAGTCAATTTTTAGAATCATGGCCGAATTAGTAAATGATGTATTTGATAACCATGTATAAAGTTGATAGTGATTGAATGGGTACAAGAAAGTTTTCGAATGAGATGTCAAACACAAATGTGCAAAGGGCACAAGTTTCAATAAGCCCTTCAGGGGATCTTGTAATTCAAAGGTATATGCCATTGGTTTTCAGTGGTATTAAGGGTTTCCCTAATTTAATTCCTAAGAAGATTAGGAAATATTTGCCTAAATATACAGGGCAAAGTGTAGAATCTACCTCTAAGCATCTGCAAACTTTCATGGATGTGATGGGGGATTATGAGATAAATCATGAGGACGTTGTTATGAAACTGTTTGTTCAATCCTTGAAGGATGATGCTAGGGATTGGTTTTAATATTTACCATCATATTCTATAGCTTCATGGTGTTAGTTTATGATAACCTTTTTGGAGCAATTTGGTGAAAGGGTAAATCCAGGTGAGGTGAGGAAACAATTTATGGAGATCCATATAAGTGAAAAAGAGTTGGTCCTTATTTTCAATCTTTGATTTGCAAAGGCTATCAAGAAAATCCCAGAAAGTATGCAGCCAAATGATTATGAATGCTTGGTTGTGTGTCTTGGTGCATTTGACAGTAGGACAATATTCTTGTTAAGGGATAAAGAGCCTGCAACATTACTTTAGGCATACCAAACTACCATGGACATTGGGAACAACTTGAAATACTCTATGATGAAACGGTATCTAGCTGCAAGTGTGTGTTATTCCAACACACCTTATGCAAATGTAATTCAAGGATCAGGTAATGGAAATGATTGTTGAGTTGACAATGCTTTTGATGTTATGATCTCTCCATCAACAAAGTATGAAGATCATAGTGAGCCCCAAGTTGAATGTCAATAAATTTTGAGCATTGTTGATCAAAAGTCTTTTGCACAACAATTGTATGAAATGAAGAGACAAGAGGGAGAATCTCCATATCAGTTGTTTTGAGATTTTTGGATGCTTTGATAGAAATTCCCAAAAATTTCAGACCTAAGGAGTCCGTGTCCATTGATTTGTTTTGTGAGATTTATGAACCCAGGTTGAGTACTTTGGTAGAAGAATTGAAGCCCTATAGCTATGATCAAGTACCTGATTAGATAAAGATTGTGGAATCAGCCAATTATGGTTATACACTAAATGTGGATTCTCAAAATGAATACAATAGCTATCATATCAAAAGAAAGCAAACAACAGTGCAAACAAATGAAAAGAATATGTCAAAAATTGAAGTTCCATGTTGTATGGATAAGGATGAACATTGTGATCAGCTAAAAATCAGTACATGTGCACTTTCTTGCATCAGTGAGGAAGATGATGACATATCAAATGATAACAGAGTAGATGTTCTAGTAATGCAACATGTCTGTTGTGTAAATTATGAGGAATTTGAAGAAAATAAGGTGTGTGTTCAATATTGTGATCTAAAGAATAATACAGAAGGTAACCAACACATTGATGAATGTATTGGTGTCATTGATGATCTTGACTATTTGCATGAAGCGGAAATGGACTTGTCATCACCCCTTCAGATGATATTTTTGAGGCTTATAATGAAAGTGTCATTGATATTGCTGGTGAAAAGTTTTCAGCTTGTGCTGAAAGTGTCATTGATATTGTTGGTGAAAAGTTTTAAGCTTGTGCTGAAATTTTCACTTATAAATTAACACATACAACAGGTGGTGTTGAACATAAGGAGGCCAATGAACACAACTGTTTACCTATTTCCCTTGTTGAATTTTGTTTGCTAGAGACTACCATTGAGGTTTTTTATTTGGAATTAGACAATGGGATGTAGGAGGACGTACATTGTGAGGGTCCTGAAATGAATATATTCACACATTTCATGGAGCAAGAAGTGACTTATGATTCCCATTTCTATAATATCATGAAGTGTTCTAGGACATCTGAACACAACTATTGGAAATTAGGCTTATACTGTAATCATCAGGGTGAGGATTCCCCAAATCATGCATCTTCTATTTTACGCAACATTGGTTTGTACAACATGCACACATTTTTTTATGAGGGTTTTTAGTTCGATGTGCAAACTGATTTTGATGCCATTTTTTTTTATGCTGAGTTGTGTGATGTTAAGGATCATATGGATTATGAATGTTTCTATTTCTCAGTTCTAGTGAAACATGACCAGAAGCAGCCTAAGGTAGAAGATCACTATGATTATGAATTTCAGTTGATGAAAAATTGCATATTGCAGATTGACAAAGTTATTGGTGGCATTGTAGTGTTATAGTGGGACATGTCAATAACCAAGCTAATTTGTGGGAAATTCATGATAGTGTTTATAGATTTGATCTACTCTAGGTAGTAGGGAATTTGGTTTTTGACAGGGGTAAAATCTAATTTCCCTTGTTTGGTGGCCTGGGGCCACCAAGTTGGATGTAAACAAGTTCCAATTGATAAACATGGTAAAGCATTCTTCAAGGTACTTGTGTGATTCAATGATTGGGTCTGCTTCCTCGGAGATTCTGGAATCTTGCTATGCCTGTAGGGGGCATACATCCCCAGTCAGAGCCATTGATGGGATTTTTACAATTTGTCAAAATTTTGCCTGTTTTGGGTATGTCTATTTACCTTTTATGGCTAGGGATCTAATGCTTAGGGTTTAGGGTTTTTGTTACCCATGATAAAATTGATTAGTACCTGTTAAACCCTCATGTTATATTTTAGCATTGACCTGCTATTGGGGGTCATTTGTCTCTTAAGTCATCCGATTGAGCCTATTTTTTATGTTGTTACCGGCCCCTTCACCCGATCTGTTGGTCTTTTATTTCTATTTGGATGTTATAATTATTTTTCTTGAGTTAGGTGGTTTTTTCCATAGGTTTGGGTGGGCTTAATTTTTTGTGCTTCTGAGGGTTTTCTTTTCCTATTCTCTGGCCGACCCCACTATCATAAATAATTATTTTCCATATGCAGTCTGGTGGGCCGTCAGATCACGGGGTTCAAATATGGACTGCTCCTCGTAGACCTCACAAGGTTTCCTACTAATGTCACTAAAGTGGTGTGAGGTGTGTGAGATGATGCCATCTATCATGTACGGTGAAGTGGGGTCTTTCCTGATGTGCCAACAATGCCAAGTGGATGTCATTTCAACTATAGATGCTTAATGATAAGGGATTAATGATGGACCTCCCTCGCAGGCCTTGCATGAGCGAATTAATGTTTTCAAAAATGTCGTGAGGTGTGCGAACTTGTGACATGTGGCCTGGCTCCACGGAACAAGGGGGTTGGGGGGCCTGTTGCGGGTTCCTGATTGCGAGGGGTGTGATTGGCTACTATTTTTCGTAGGTGGTGATGTGCATTCTTCAATGATCATTGAATCAATTTGAGTCGTCTGCCTTGCCAGGTCTTTTCACATCGACGACTTGAATTCAAAGGGTTACTATTCACTTGTGTGAGGATTACTTGCCCTCTACAAGTTATTTTCATTAATGGCATTGGTTTTTCAGTGGATTTCCTCCTGATTTCCTTGCATGCGAGTGGTATCCACCTGATAATGAAATGATGGGGTGTTCTCCATTTTCCATAAGCTTGGAATTATTTTGTAGTGGCGACATCAACCATTAATCACTCATTTGCTTATACTACAATTTGGGCAATTAATATTCCCTGCACTGGGTTTCTCTATAAATGCCTGCTAATTTTCTTATCAGTATCATTGCATTTTGAGTTTTGTTTGTTTGTAGGTGATTGATTTCTTTCTGAGTTTGAAGCTCATGAGCCCAATGGATAAGTCAATGGTACGATGAAACACTTGGGTGAGTGTAATGAATTTGCAACACAAGGAGAAACAAATTGTTCCTAGTACTTCTGGAATGGTCACTCAAAGGGTGGAGATAAGGTTTGGACATTTCACATCACCTGTCAAGCTCTCTTCGAGCTCTGATGGTGAGGGGTTTGAAATTGATTCGAACTATTGTAGTTACCTCGAGGGCCTGACTAAACTCATGAGAGTGGATGAGGAGATTATCGCAATTTCTCCAATTACTACGGTGGCACCGTGTAATATGTTGGATCTAGTGCTGGTACAAGTAGGGGAAAAGAACTGGTCTTGCTTCTTATTGAAGCAAGAACTAGGAGTGGTTGCTTGTATTAGGTTCATGTGGCTGCTCGGGGTGTTCGGAAATGAGTGGTGTTGCTGGGGAGGTGTTTTCTGCTTTTTTGTGCTATTGTAGTGGTTTGGGTTTGATGTGGATGTGTGCATGGTGGCGCAGTGATCTTTGTATTTTTGGTTGGTTACAGGGGTGTAACCATTTTCTGATTCCTTTATGTGTAGTGCAGTTATTTTTGATGATGAGGAGTTTGTTGAAGTGAATCTGAATTTCATTTTGTTAGGATTAAATTTATTTTGAAATGAACAATGGAGCCTAATGCTTCTTGCTCTCCCGTTCTATAAAGGAGATTTCAAGGCTCATTGTTGAGGGTCATATTTTTTGTATCGTGAGGCTTAGGCTATGTACAAAAAGGTTATATTGTGGTATTTTAGAAGGTTCTAGTTGGAAAACCATTTCATGTCGGGTGTTGTATAAAATAAGCATGCTAGGCTTTTATAATTACTGATATCAATAAATTCACAAAATAATTAAGACAATTGCTCTCCTGTGTACATATCATGGATTATGAATGGATTTATCAATGGTTTCTTCATTCAGTTTCAATGGTATATTTGGATGTGTAATTATTTTTCTTGGTTTAACTTAATGAGTTAATCAAATTCGTGAAAAGGAATTACAATTCTATAATAATGTGTTGAGGATTTACTAAGGAGTACTATTTTAATTAATGGAAAATCTCATAATGTAACACATTATAATGATTAGTTGCATGATATCAGGGTTATGTTTTATGTGACTCCCGCCCAATGGATGAGGCACTGGATAGTTCATTCCAGATCCTTTTTAGAAGTGTAAGATATTAGCCCTAAGTGTAAAGGTTCAAGATCTGAATATTTAAAAAAATCAAATTCTATCTCTCTTGAGATACAAACCTTATACTAAGTCTGCTTTCCTAGCTTTAGATAGTTGTTCTTATTCTTTGGTTTTCCAAAACCCAGGTAGATGTTGTCTAATTGCATTAATAGGAATGCATCTTTGTATAGAAGTGTTCTTGAGACATGAAGCATTTTATGAACACATATAAGAAAACCCTCATTGGTTTCACAGAGCCAAAAGTGTAGGAGATCTCAGTCTTTGATTGAATCTTTTCAGTTGGCCATTATGTTTGTATTTTCTTGAATATGGAGTTTCACAACCTCTTAGAGCATTATGAAGCCTTAATGGGTAAAAAAAAACACCACCAGATCCCTAGGTATTGACACCAAATTTTTTAGTAAGTATTTTCTTTTTTTTTGTATTTATTCATGCATCTCTAGCTACACCAATATGGACATATAATTTAGTGTAAATGATTGGGTTTCCTCTACCATATTATTTCAATGAATTCATCTCCTTACATATGTATCCTTAGCTCTGTACAAGTCATATCCTTCTATGTTAAGTTGGGATATTATTGTGTACTCATGGTAGCTTTGAAAATTTGATATACCTTGTGTGATACCTTATCAGAATCCACTATATTCTATGTTTTATTATAATTAATTGTTACTAATCACTAGAAAAAAATCAATACCTTTTATATTTATAGGATTCATAAATACCTCAATCAAAATTTGTCATTATATTAGGGAGTGGGTTCTTCTAGTCACCTGCTTATTATTCATTAGCTTTAGTTTTTTGCAAGGTGTGACCCTTGGTCTTCCTTGCAGCACTAGTGCTTGGGTTTGTGACATGGTCTAACCACCTCCTGTGGTTCTTAACCAAATCTTGTATTGGGCATTGATAGGTCGATCTTTTGGTGCAATGACAAGTCTAACAAAAGGTATCAGAGCTAGTCATAGGTTCAAACCCTAGGCTTGTGCTAGGGAGGTTTGTTGCAAGGTGTGACCCTTGGTCTTCCTTGCAGCACTAGCGCTTGGGTTTGTGACATGGTCTAACCTCCTCCTATGGTTCTTAACCAAAGCTTGTATCGGGCATTGACAGGTCGATCTTTTGGTGCAAGGGTAAGTCCAACATAGTCATCCCATTGTGTGCTACATCATCCATTTACAAGGTTTCAATCACATATGCATTATTATGGTGAAATAATACTATGATGTTACTCTTTGATTACTTGATGTGGTACATGTGTAGGCAATTGAGGGGGCCATGAAGGTTTTGGCACTACATTGATAAAATTGTGCATAATGTTTTTCTAATAGTTTCCTAACTACCAATGGGTTCTTTTCTCTATGTGGGAAAACATTTTTGTTTAGTTTGGTTTCGTATTATCACCATTGAATATTGGATTAAAATATAAATATGTTATAACCATCCAATATTATGTGAGATTCCTTCAACATTTATCTTTAAAGGATGTATGTAGATGGTTTCTTTGGTGTGTACATGACTCATGTGAAATATTTTAGTAAGGATAAAGAACATTAAATAATGATATTTACTGTGCGTGCCATATGGGAATGAATTGATCCCTTATTCATGTAGAGACATGTATTAGTGATTAACTATCTAGTAGAAAATTTCTATTTCTATCTATTGTGATGTTTGGTCCATGGATCACTAACTTAGTGACTACTAGAGTGCTCTACATTATATGTACCTTTTTAGGCTAGGTATTGTTTTATACTATTCTACCATATATTTTTCTTTTATATATATCAGCTTTTTTTTAACTTGGTAGTCAGTTACTTAAGGTAGGAATAAAAATTGGTGCTCTTTAGGTGGGTTTTATAATATGAATTAATTTTATTATATCATATATGTCTTTATTAATAAATATGGTGGTCTTGATTCTGGTTATTCAAATCCAAGACAATTATTTATTTAAATTTAATTTTAGGTATACATTATATGGGTGCAATTACATAATTATGTCACACTTTCAACCAACTTAAATCAATTTGGATAAAGCATATTGTCTAGCTAAATTTATTCTAGCTAATTAAAATATAGGCCATAACGTTTCTGACTTGAAGTGTCAACTAAATGCATATTTTGTACCACTTTGTGGCCAATTTACCAAAAAATCAGAATTATCCAAAAATTTCATGTTTCATGAATGTCCACTCTTATAAATAACATTTTTTAAAAATATATAAAAATACATTATTGTATATCTATAAGTTTAAATTTCAAAAATATATTTGTTTCAACAATTTAATTATATTTTATATTTTTCCTTTATTAAAAATATTTCATCAACACAAAAATATAAGGTTAGTTATATTGTGAAGGAAAAACAATAAAATTTATTTTTAATATTAGAAAATGGACTAGAGAAAATATTGTATTTCAAGATAATATAACTTTTCATTTCTAGATCAATAATTAAGAAAAATGGTTTCCTCCCATGAAAAAAAATGTGCTTTCAATACACATAAATTTTAATATTTATTAAAAATGTAAATTTATAAAAAAAGAAGAAAGAAAAAAAAAAATCCATCCATTAAAGTCTCAAGTTTTAAATACACAAAAAAATAGAGGAAGAAAAATACAATATAAAGAGTGACATCTAATTAAATTAAATTTTCAACATTTTATTGGTAATTAAATTATAGTGTCTATTTTATAATAAACTATATTCAAATAAATTTATAATTTTTCCTAAAAATTACATACATAAATTACAAAAAAAATAAAAATATTTCATTATTTTACATCATTTGAAAGTTCAAATCATATATGACACTTTTATTGATTCAAGTTAAACATTTGGATCAATGTTGTATATTTCCTTCATAAAAGTGTGACACAAGTTTATACTTTTACCCATATGTATATTTGAAATGACATAGTGACAATTTCTTGAGTGCAATTTTATTCCAATCACTCATATTTTCTTAAAGTGCCTTTGTTTGCCATAATGCCTAGGGAAAATATTTATTTATAATGTTTTTGTGCTCGGTATTTGTTTTTAATAATAATTCCTCCACTCTCTATTGGTTTGTTAATCCATTGATCTTATAGAAGCCAAGAACTATGAATATTAGTCATTGGTCTCTTCTCTCCATTAAAATTGTCTAACTAAATATATTAGGATAATACAATATTTAAATGTAATCATATGAATTCATAACAAGTGCATCAAAATTCTCACCTTTTTCCTAAGTAACTAGAGTTTAAGGCTACACTAGGAGTTTGGGGAAAACATCCCTATTTTTTTTCTTTTCTTTTAATTTTTCATGATGTTTCCTTTGCTTGTAATTTTAGAACCCAATGTATTATAAAATTACCTTTTTATGTTCCTATTAGTATTTTCACAAGTGTGATGAATTGGAGAAGTTATTTTTATAGATATTTGATAAGTATAATTTTGGGTGCTATAATGTGATTAGATTTATTAGAGAAAGTTTCCTACATTAGTAATTTTATGTTCAATATTCATACATACTTGAGACTCTCTTTGGTAGTTTTGTAGTTATTTTTTGTTGTGAAATTTTCTCCATGTACATGTAGTGGCATATGCTTATTTATTTTTCTTTATTTTTTTCTATAAATTTCTTCCATATAATCTCTTGATATAATTCTATATATTGCACTAATAAAAATTAAATAATTTCTCTCATTTGTAGTATTTTACTTTATGTTAACAATATTTTCAATTAGAAAGATTCACTTTTTTTAGAATAAGATTGTTTTCTTAAGTGTTTCAGGTTTACTTAGTTGAAATGGGTCTGCTACATGTTCTAGTGAGGATGGAAAAAATGTTCTTTGAAACCAAGGTTTCAATCTCTTATTTAGAAATTTATAAATGTAATGGAATATATATGAGTTGTGGAAGTCAAATACAAATATATCCTCTAAGAGAAATATTACTCAAGATTAATTTGGAGTGAAAAGAAATTAGATTTTATTCATAACGATGATTGAAATGGGTATGTGCAGGATCATGATGGGCCAAAAAGTGGCGATATCTAAGTGATATGATGGCCCATGTGGCTGATGACCTTTTTTTTTACCTAAAATTGATGAAACAAAAATGGTTTTTTAAAGGAGATTCTCAGCTTTCCACCAATATAAATTATGATTTACTTTGAATTTAATAAATAATTATTATTCATTTTCTATTTGATCTACTACTAAAGTCTAGATTGATAGGTTGATTGAAACACATGTATAACTTTCAAACAGTATCACATATTTTGAATCCAAAACGTGCATCACATACTATAAGATTAAAAAAATAAAATTGAATTTCATGAAGTTTTCGCCAAGTTAAGGTGGTTAGACATACGAGTTTTTATATTTTTTAAATTTTTTAATAAAAAAATAATAATTAATTATTTACTCAGAAACAAATTACAAAAAAATATTCATCACATCAGGACATGAGTCCCCTACTTACATCTAAAATATTATAAGAAAATATTATCATTTTATTGTGGTTAGGGTGGTCATACAAAAACCCACTTCTTATTTTTTCCCTGATTTTCTAAATTTTATTGCCACTTAAGGGCCTATTTTTTCCATGATGATCCTGCACATACCCAAATAAGATAGATAAGAATAAAAAAGAAACCATTTGGTTGTGACTTGTGAATTATATCATAATAACTTTTTTCAACCATGTAATCACATATATTCTTTGAAATGAAATTAATGTGATCTAACAAGCAATAATTTTTGTAAATATCCTATATTTTACAAGAAAAACATATTGGTTAAGAATGAAATATGGGAGTATGTTCAAGAATATTTGAATTAATTTAATTTAATTTTTAATAAACTGATACCCATTAATATTAAGATAGATTTAGAGGATAAGTGTATATTACTAATTTTCTCTTCTATTGAATCATGTAAAATTATAATCCTTTCTTTAGTACATTAGATGATATATCCAAATATAGACGCTCTTGTTGTTAATTTTAATGAAAATGAAATACATAATAAATACATGAAAAAAGTTTGAGAGGATTCATTGCATTTCTTGTGAAGAAACATGGATAAATGAGGGTCAAAAGGATATCAAATAATTTATCAAGATATATAATTATATTGATCATTCTAAGACCCAAAGTAAGTATACAATGAAGTGTTGGAACTATGAAAGATGGAGGAATGTGAAGGAGTATATAAATAAGAAGATAATTAATGATTCCTCTAGTGATATATCAGATAATTAAGGTTATCAAGCCATGTTAAATTTTTTTAATATTATTTCTAATGAATCATAGTTGATTGAATTAGGTTTTTCATATTGAAACATGGTAAAATATGTTAGGGTTAGGAAAGGGGGGTTCACAAAAATGATAAAAATAAATGTATTTTCCTCTATTTCATTCAACAAATGAGATCCAAACAATGAAATGACTATCAACCCTTAAGGTGATTCAAATCAACGTACAAATTTGAAAATTTCCCTTTTATGCAAGGATGGGGGTACCTATTAAAAAAAATTTGGGGAGAAAGATTAAAACTATAAAATCAAACCCAAAATGTAAGCTATAAACTACAAATGAAAGAGTGTACTCAAAACTACTGGAGCTAGAAATCAAAAGGCAACTTTAAGAAAGGGAAAATGATGTGTACCAATCACAAAAAGTTATTTTTTGAAGCTCATTGAAGACTCATTCACCCTATGGCGAATGGGTCCTTGCTAGGGCTCTATAAAAATCCTTTCTAGGTTTTATGCTCCCATGTTTGGACTCCCAAGTTCCAATGTTTCATAGTCAGAGAGCTATAAATAAATCCTATAAAAGAGTTTCTATGACATGAAAACTTTCCTTACAACTTTGACAACTTTGAAACTTTCTTCAATTTTTCTCTTTAAAGGATCTTCCACCTAAAAAATACAAATACAAACACAAGAGGAGAAAAATGTTGGTTTTGGTGAAGGGGGTTTGCCTTGGTCAAACCCCATTTGAGTATTTAAACTTTGAAATGAAATAAAATAGCATGAAGGAAATGATGAATGAACAATGTAATGTTACCATTCACCAAACCCTTGACTAAACCTTGGAAATAATTTTTGCAACTAACATGAAGTGGCTTGAATGGATGGACATCTTGATCTTGATACTTTTCTTGAAATGATGTATTTGAATGCTTGGAAGGATCGTGAACTCTACGTCACAATAATAGCTCAAACAATAGGGATGATGCAAGAAATCTTTGACATAATAATAGAATCTTGAGTGTTGCAATAATCTTCAATAAACCATCTCTTGAATTCCTTAAAATTCCCTTAAATTCACTAAAAGTGCTCACTTGAATGCTCTTAACTTGCTTGAAATATTCTAGGTGCTCATGAAAAATTTCTAGGTGAAACACACTGAAATGACCTCTTATTTATACATATGGTAAGATTAATTCTTGAAAATCAAATATAACAAGCCAACATCTTAATAGGAATTTGAAATCATTAAAATACCGCCAAAAACGTAGTTTAAATTTAGGTCCTAGGCCTAAGTGAGGACCCATTCACCCTTACCTAAAACACACATTATTCAAGGATAAGTGAACTATCTTATGCCATTAATGAATGTTGGGTTTTACTCTTCAGAAATTTCAATTAATTAGGGTTGTATTTGAATTAAAGGGGTGAATTAAGAGAAATTAAGCTCAATTAATTATTGAGGCCCTAGATAAGTGTGAAAGTGTAAAGGGGTACACTTTACAACACTAAATAAGGCATAATTAAGTCCATTTTAAGTAATAAGGTCCTAAACTTAAGTTGAATATGTAAAATATACTACAACACTAAATTAACGCATAATTTTTCTAATTTTAATTAATTCTAACTTATGTATGAAAAGGGATACTTTTTCCTACACTACATTTAGCCTCCACTTTAGTGAGAGCATGACCCCATTTCAAACTCACACTAAATTAGATATTCAAGACACTTGTGTAATCAAAAATGAAAAAGATACTCAATCATACATTATCAAATCCTAGGTGAAGAAATGAGGGTGGATGAAGCTATGACCATTGCAATGCAATGTGGAACGTGGTTGTTTGTTCAAGAAAGGGGGAAGATAAAGCTACGACCATCCCAACACAATGTGGAATATGGTTGTTTGTCTAGGAAAGGGGTAGGATCAAGCTACAACTCTCCCAATGCGATGTGGAACATGGCTATTTATCCTTTGTGGTCACAAGTAGAACTTGATGTCCACTATGCAAATGGCATGTGCACTCACTCTGAGATAATGGAACCTCAGTCTATCCATTAGGTGATCCCCTAGGAAAGTGTCTTAGTGAGAAATTCATTCCTCTATGTTGGCTGTCACTATACTTACCATATCAAAGCTATCCCTCTCACAACCCTCATAGGGTGCCACACACTTTTTGATTTCGAGATTCACAATGTTAACAAGTTGTATTATGCTAAACACTTATTAAAAAAATGAAAATAAAGGTTTTTTCAAAGGGATCTTGCTTAATTTGTGTAAGGTCTCTTCTTAGGCAGCATCGTGCCTAATGTCTCCAAGAGAGGACAAGTCAAGTGTAAGAAAATCACAACTTAGGGAATGAAGTGCATCACATACCACTAAGAGGAAAGTCATGCACTAAGAAATATCACACTCTTGGAGGACATATAACCCAATAACAACACCAAGAAAAGGATGCTTTATAGGAATAAAGAAATTAAACCATGAAACATGAGAAATGACGAAATATATTGCCAATGTATGCCCCCACTTTAAATAAATTTCCACACCATTGCTATGAGAAATTTCTTTAAAGTGGCCAATGTTTAATCCTCAGACATGAGAGCTTACTCATAAATCCCTATGCCAAGTCATATATTCCTAAAATGAAGCTATGTCATGAAAAAGGAAGGAGGGGTTTTGCCCAAAAACACATAAGGGATCTATAGATTCAGAGTGAGTATATCTTTGCTACAATTTTGTTATAGAGCTTAAAAATGTCATCATTCCCTAAATACTCACAAAACATGAAGAATGAAACATAGAGAGCGAAAACATAGGAAAATATTTCAAGTGAACATGGAAGAGACCTAAATATCTGGACACCTTGCATCATCCCCAAAAGGAAAACACAAGACAAAATAAAAATTAAATATTTACGAAATATAGAAGAATGTAGGTACAAATAAAGGAAAGAAGAGATACACCAAACAAAAAAAATGAGGGGATTACATTATGCACATGCAACCACACAAAGAACATAAAAATTAGAATAATGCAAAATACTAGTAAGGTACATGTGATTCAAGCTATAGCAGGTCATATGCATCCCAATCTTGTTCAGTATATGCAGAAGGAAAACAACTAGCCAAAGTTACAACATCAAGTGTGAAGGTAAGAAAAGGATAGCTAATCCCATGCCCCTAATAAGTGTAGGACAAGGATGAGCTGAGATAAGTGATGAGAATGAGCTCCTTGCAATAAAGAAAATGATTTTCAATGAATGTAAAACATGTAATAGTGCGGATGCTAAGATCCTACAAGTATTACATGGAAAGGAGAAAAGAGCATGCTTTAAGGGACCATCTCTATAATATAAAAAATTTCCAGGATCTTCCATAAAGCACAACACTCATTAGTACTATGCCTAAGGACTTTATGATATTGACAATGAGACATGTTTTTATTTGTATGTTTAGGATTTTAATTTTCTTTGCTAGGTGGTAACGTTCACAGTCCTTCACTAAGAAGTATGTGTAAGTGTCTTTGAGTGATAAATAGGGGACAAGGGAATTTTAGCTTCTTGAGTTTGTAAGGCCTTCATTATTTTCTATTTTGATGGTCTATTTAGGTGGAGGAGAAATAAGGAGGACCTAAAGTGATCATGTCATACTTGTGAGGAAATATTTCATCATGTGTATCCTTAGAAGATGTGTAGGGATAAGGATTTTGATATCCTAGTACCTTAGTGTCTTTAAAAGTAATTTTCTCTAAAAATTTATGAATTTCATGCTCATTACCTATGTCACAGCATTGGCTAGTTAAAATCTCAAAGTTGTGGACATAAGTCTCTTATAGGTTGGTGGTTGTGTTGGTCACATTCTTAACATAATATTGATAGGTATGCAATTGATTAGAGGAACTAGGTTTACTCTTTGTTGGAATTTTAGGCTTCATTTTTGTTTAAATTTCAAGATGTAAGATAGAAAAAATCCGAAGTGGTGGGGTGGTAGGGGGTGTTGGTTGTTGCGTGGATGGGCAAAAGGATGTATTTTTCTCAAGATTGTTAAGGAAATCATTTATGAAATTGTTCATGCTATCATCATCTTCTCCAATGATGTCAACTTCATGAGGACACTCATTAGGATTTGATTGAGCATGATTAGGTTCAATTGCATTAGGATTATTGCTAATAATACAACTTAAAACATCAACTAGAGATACTAAATAATTCCATAGATTACCTATGCACATGTCCATTGTTTTGAAATGTAAGGGGATTTTCATTTTTCAAATTCTAAAAAAGGTAATTTTCTGATTAAACAATGTAAAAAACTGAAAATAATGTCTTGTAAATGTAATTTTAAATTCACACAATACACTAATTTTATCAAATAAAGCTAAATATGACAAAATTGAGGAAATAGAAATTCTAAAAAAAGAAACAAAGATCTAAGAACAACAAAGAAAGATGCAAAATTGAATGTTTTAATGCCCAAAAAATTAGGAAATGACTCTAATCAGGGACTCATTTTCCCTAGGGAAAATGCGTCCTAGGTTAGGGTTTTGAAAAGTGTTTTTGCAGATTTCTAAGTTGATTTTAGTAGTTTCTTGATTCTTATTTGAAACAGTGAGTTATAGTTTTCTTTTTCTGTGAAATCAGTGTTGAATATAAGTGCAAAATGTGATAAAATTACAACCAACAAAACCTTTATTCGATATAAAATTTTGTTTCAATTTTAAAATGCAAATGAATATGATGTAATGCTATGTAAATGATATGAAAAATGATTGATTTTTTTTTCATTTCTCAAATTTAAAGAATGCAAAGATGCAATCCTAAAATATTTAAATGAAATGCAAAGTTAAATGCAAACTAGACACCCTAGATGACACTCAATTCAATTTAATGAAATGCAAAGGAATGTCAAATCTAAATCTAGGGTGAGAAAGGACTCGAAAATCAGAAGATGTAATGATCAAATGTCAAGCTAACCACAATGAAATGTGGTAAAATATGTTAAGGTTAGGAAAGGGGGGTTCACGAAAATGATAACAAATAACCCTATTTTCCACTATTTCCTTCAAGAAATGAGATCCAAACAATGAAATTACTATCAACTCTTAAGGTTAGTCAAGTCAAGGTATGAATCTACAAATTTCCCTTTTATGCAAGGATGGGGATCCCTATTAAACAACACTTTGGGGAGAAATCTTAAAACTATCAAATCCAAAAAAAAATGCTAGCCATAAAGTGCAAATGAAAGACTGTACTCAAAACTACTGGAAGCAACAATAAAAAGGAAAATTTGAGAAAGGGAAAATGATGTGTACTAGTCACCAAAAGTGCCTTTTTGAAGCTCACTGATGATTCATTCTCCCTATGGTGAATTAGTCTTGGCTAGGGCTTTGTAAAATTCTTTATAGGTTCTATGCTCCTATGTTTGCACTCCAATATTCTCAATTTTCACAGTTGGAGAGTCAAAAATAAATCATATAGAAGAGTTTCTGTAAGATGAAAAATTTCCTTGCAACACTTAGGAGTGGATCATATTAACATGTTGCAATAATGATAGTGTAGAAAAAATATAAAATATACTATCAATAATATAATATAATAAAAAATAAAATAGGATGTCTTAGATAAACCAAGTCTTTGACATATCAATTACAAGAGGGAGATAATCAATTGGGTGCTTTTCCTCGAACTATAGACTAGTAGTCCCTCAAACACCTTCCAACTAGAAGTAGACCTACCCTTCATGTGGGTAGAAGATCCAAAAGATCTCCATGATCACCATACCATATAAGAACTAGTATTGTGGTATAAATTAAACAATTTGTTATGCAAATCTAAGTAACCTCTAGTTGACTATGAGCTATCAAATTTGTTATAAACAATAATACAATGGTGATTTTGAGTTACTTTTGACAAATATTTCAAAATAAGATAACATCAGTTGCGTGTTCACATAGTTCCTTATCAAAATGGATACCAACCTTTTGAATTTCACTTTTAGAGTTACAATCATATATAATTAAATAATGTTTATGTTTATTGTTTTCAACTTATTTGACTCAAATTATATAATAATCAAGGAACCAAATTTATACAGTAATCTTAAATCTTGATCATACATATTTCTATCTTGGTTTTATAATTAATGATCTAACTCATTTATCCTATAATAAGAATATAAGTTGTGTATGTATGTACGTATGTATGTATGTATGTATGTATGTATGTATGTTTGTATGCATGCACATATGTATGTATGTATATTTATATGTATTATACTATATAAAAAAGAATAATACATATAAGGTCCAGAGAAGGGAAGCAGATGGCTCTTTGAAATATGAATGGTCATTGTCCATTGTAGCTCCTTAGAGCTTCTATTGTCATTGAAAGGTGATTAGATTTTTATTATTCATCGTTCTTGGATCAATTTACCTCTTGGTGTCTCTTTTCATGATTTGATGTTCTAAATTATGTTTTTTATTTTGGGATCTTGGAGTGGTGCTTTGGTTTTTACCTATTAAGAATGTCTTCCTGAGGGGGGTGGCGAGTTTGGTGTAGTTTACTAATATTTAATATTTTCTTCAAAAAATTATTTATGCTTAATTTAAATTTCTACACATTGATACCCCTAGGTGATTTTTACCTCACTCACAATATCTATGTTTCCCTCAATAGTCACAAATACGATCTTTAGTATGGCATGCATGAAGGCCAATTTATCTTTGAGTTTATTACTAATAAACTATCTATCCCAAAATCCTATCCTCCATGAAAGTTGGAAGATAAGGGAAGAGAAAGAAATAGAGGTGGTAGCATAAAGTATGAAGAATTTAATACACATAAAATACATATTAATAATAGTAACACTGAGGCTCAAGATGATTAGTTGAGATATTCATTAAAATAATCTTTAAGCAGTGATACTCCTAGCAAGGACATTTGTATGTCTATAGATTTTTTAGGAGTCAAATTGAGGAGCACTAGGGCCCAACATAGACAACATGGGAACAAGAGGCCTTGTTGATGGAGGGGCCAATGGAAGAAAAAAATAATAATTCTTCTAAAAAATATAGGTCCTTCTCTATTGCTCCAAATATTTAAATGGACTAGGCTTTAAAATATGAAGAGGGTAGGTTAAAAAATATTGCCATTTTTTGTATGGATGTGAATATATTGTAAGTGAGAAAGATTTTTTATTAATGGATTGTTAATGTATGAGGTAAAAAAATGGGGATACATGTATCATTCTATTGGATGATATACAAATTTTTTTTTTTTATATTATTTAAAAGCCATGGGATGTAGGGAGGAGTTACAAAAAAAGAATATTGGAACATGGGAATCTCTATGTTTCAAGTTATTCCTTTCATGTTGGGGGAAAAAATTGAAGAAGTTATAGCCAATTCATCACCAAGATGGATGGAAATTAGGAATATCCCACCCCAATTATGGAAATCCATAACCTAGATTTTGAATACCTTAGGTAACGTGTTACAAGTTGAGGATTCAAGGATTAACCTTCCTCACTTGAATGATATATTATTGATAACCATTCTAAATAACATATAATTTCTTAAATTCATATTGGTAGAATTAGAAAACAAGATGTAAAATGAGAGGTTCAATTACTTGGAAACCTTAATGCATGTTTCTTTTGTAAAAATATGGAAATGTTTGAAAATATTGTCCTAAAATTAGACCCAAAATAGAAGGGAATTTACACTCCAACCCAAAGACTAGGAAAAAGGAGAAACCTCCCCTATTGCTGATAAAAAAAATTTAGGAAAAAAATAAGATATGAAAATGAAGGAAAAATAAATTTTATGGAATAAAGAATCAAAATCGGCTAATACATACCCTCTTCTTGAGGGGACAAAGTGGTCATTAAGGTTAAAGACCCAAATTCTCCCATGGGTAAATAGAGTACATATAATATTGAGGATAAGTATTTATAATGGTGTGAAAAATGCACAACATTTACATTTTGAAACTATAAAAACAATTGAGGATTTTTAAAAATAAAAAGGCTTAACTTTACAAGGATAGAACTTGCTAAATACTAACCAAATTCAAAGTATTAATCCCAACATTGTTGTGGGGAAGAAGATTTAGAACTGAAATGTTTTAGCCCCCTATACTTACATTTTGAAGTGAATTTTCTAACTATGACCCAAATGGTTAAAAAAGATGTTGGCAAGGATGAAAATAAAAGGGAAATAAAATGATAGGTCAAGGAACCTGGATTCAAGAAGTGAAAATAAGAATGCAAAAAAAGGGAAAAGAAGAAATAACTAGGACTGAATGTTTTGATAGACTATATAAAACTCAAAAATGTCCAAACTCCCCAAACACCACTAAATGATTAGAAAAATAGGAAGTTGGAATGTGAGGGGATTGGAATCCCTTGATAGAAAGTATGTAGTGTAACCCTTTTGTAAGGATAGACATAGGGTAAAAGAAAAAAGTTGTGTCACACTTTATAAAGGAAACGACCAACACTGATCCAACTTTTAAATTTGAATCACTAAAAAGTGGCTTATATGTTTTGAATTTTGAAATGATGTAAACTAGTAAAATATGTATTTTTTAGTATATTTTATGTTTGTATTTTTTAATAAAAAATTATTTTAAACTATTTTTTAATAAATTAACACTATAATTTAGTTGTTGATAAAATGTTGAAAAATGAAGTTGCATGAGACGTCAAACTTTTTATAGTAATTTTTTTTTTCTTTCAAATTTTTTGTATGTCTTTATAACTTGAAACTTTAGTGCATGGATATATATTTTTCCAATTGTGATAAATATGTAATTTTAAATAAATATTAAATGTGTGTGAATAAAAAAATAGTTGTTTCCATGGGACGCTAGCTTTCATATGAAATATTTATCTAAAATGTAAACAAATTATACCATCTTGAAATAGATTATTTTATCTAATGCATCATATTTTTTTTAATAAATTTTAGTATTTTTCCTTGACATGGTAATCAACCTAACATTTTGTGCTGGAAACATACTTTTAGTAAAAATTGAAAATTAAAATATAAATAATAATCAAACTATTAAAATAAATATATTTTTGAAAACTAAACTTATGGATCTACAAAAGGGTATTTTCATATTAAAAAAAAAATGTTATTTACATTAGTAGTGTTAGATTTAGGATAAAAAATGAAAGAAATCAGAAAATGCAACACACAAGACAATGAACACAACAAGATACCTTGGGAAAACCTCCTAGTCGAGGGAGAAAAAACCAACAAATATATCTCTTATATATTGAAGGAATAAGAGCTGAAATATGCTTACAACTCAAGCCCAACACAATGTTGAATTTGATACAATGAATAATAGCACCTCTCCTAGATGCAAAGATACAAATGAATATGTTTCTCCTTGAAATTGGTCTTCTGCTACAAAATGATGATCTGCTGCTACAAGATGATGATCTCTTGGTCAAGTATGAACTTCTTGTAGGAATGTGAATTATGATGAATGAACTTGATGATCAAATGAATGATCAACACCTTTTATTTATACAAAACTAGGTGAATCTTCATTTGGGGTGGCCTCTTTTAAGAAACAAGGTGAATTTTCATAAAATTATTATATATAGCAAGTCTGACTTACCTTGTTATTATTTATCCATAATTTTTAAATTTGAGAGAAAGATATCTCCTATTGCTATAACATGAACACTCCCTCTTATCTAGGGAGGTATCTTTCCATATATCCATATCATGGAGTCTCTCAACATGACGCCCACAATGGATACACCCATTTTTGGAAAACTCAAAGGTTCATTACAGAGTCTCTCAACGTGATGTTATCATGGAGTCTCTCAACATTATGTCCACCATGGTTGCTCCCATGTGTGGAAAGAAACACAAGTACAAGGGTTCTTCACGGAGTCTCTCAACATGACATCCCATCTTAGTCAAAGAGATGTACAAGGGCTCTCACCTCATATTTTTCCATCTCAGAGAAATATACACTACAAGGTATTTCACCTCATATTTCTCCATCTTAGATAAATATACACTACAAGGGCTCTCACCTCATATTTTTCTCTCTCAGGGAAATATAGACTATAAGGGATTTCACCTCATATATTTTCGTCCTAGAGAAATATACACTACAAGGGATTTCACCTCATATTTCTCTGTCTCAAAGAAATATACACTATAAGGGCTTTCCCCTCATATTTCTTAGTCTTAGAGAAATATACACTACAAGGGCTTTCATCTCATATTTCTCCATCTTAGAGAAATATACATTACAACAAATATTCATGATGATGTGACTCCCTCTGGAGCTCCAAGTACTTGCATCAAGCTCTTGACCTCGTTGTCCAAGATTCTTTGCAATGCTTGCCTTAGAGGAGAAGATTCCAACGCACATTTCTAGCACTATTGACTTTCTCAAGTCTAAGACTATCCTCCTCGACTTCATCCTAGATCACTCTATTATAAATATTTTTGCGGAGCTACCAATGTCAAATCCTTATTAATTGTCTTATGCAATTCTATTCTCAACTACTTAAGAGGTCTTCCACCGATTTTGCACTTGGCCTTGCAACACTACGACCTTCAATTCTTAGTGAGTCACAAAACTCCCTCTTGATCACTACCTCTGAGATTTCAAAGAAATCCTTTGGAAATGAGCTCCCTCCATTGACCTATCTTAGAACCTTAAACCTTTTCCTAGACAAGCTCGCAACTCATGCCTTGAATTCTTTGAATTTGACTCCCTTCGAATTTCATTTCCTCGTCTTCGAAGAAATTGATTGACTTTAGAATAAGAAACCTTCTGAATTAAATTTAGAGCTAGGCTCCTTTTGAGATGTCCCTATGTCAATATCTATAGTAGAAACATGTTGTGTAGAACTTAATTTTCCATCTCGAGCAAAGTGACTGTACTTGTCACACCTGAAACATTGAATGTGAGAGAGATCCTTCTTCTTCAGTTTTGAGGCATAATCTAATTCTCTATCTATATTCCTCTTTATTCCTTTGCCTCTTTCTCTAGAAGTATGTGTAGCAAGAACTTGATTTTCTACATCATGATAGTTTTTCCCAATTCATCTTATTTCCAACTTGGACTCTTCTTGATTGCAATCAACTCGAAGATTATCAAACTTGGGAAACTTGGATCTCCCACTGATGCTCTGAATAAAGGGTTCCCAAGATTGAGGAAGACCATTTAGTGATAGCATAACAAGATCTTCGTCTACAATTATATTCCCAATAGTGCTCAACTGATCTCTTGTATTAGCAATCTTCATAAAGAATGAGATGACTAAATCATCTTTAGCCATTTTTACATGTTGAAGTTGTTGTCTCAAAGCAAGGGCTCTAGTGGTGTTGTTGATCTCATACAACACTTTTAGAGTATCAAACATTTCTTTAGTTGTCTTCAACTTGGAGATGATCGGTACTAGGTGATTCATCACAGAGTCTATCATGATCTTTCTAGCCTTCGTGCCATTTTTCTTCCACTAGATTTTCTCAGTATCATCGAAAGACTCGGGCATATCACTTTCCATGAAATAAAGAAGATCATTCTCCTCTAATGCAATGAGTACCCTAAGTTTCCAAAAGTTGAAATTTGAAGCTCCATCAAGCTTATCTTCTATCTTGACACTGCTCACCATCTTCTTTTTCCGTATAAATTCACCTTCAAAGATCTACCCTTAGGTCATAAATAATTTAAACCTTAGATCTAGGATACTTCAAGATATGCCCTATGTGAAAAGTTGACTTGAATGCTTAAACAAATTTGAGCAGATCTTTTCTTAGACCCGCTCTGATACCATGTTAGATTTAGAAGCAAAAATGAAAGCAATCAGAAAATGTAACACATAAGACAATGAACACAACAAGATACCCTAGGAAAACCCTCCTACTCTAGGGAGAAAAACCAAACAAATATATCTCTTATATATTGAAGGAATACGAGAAGAAATATTCTTACAACTCAAGCCCAACACAATGTCAAATTTGATATAATGAATAATAGCAACTCTCCTAGATGAAAAGATACAAATGAATATGTTTCTCCTTGAAATCGATCTGTTGCTACAAGATGAGGATTTGTTGCTCAAGTATGAACTTATTCTAGGAATGCAAACTATGATGAATGAACTTGATTATCAAATGAATGATCATCACCTAGTATTTATATAAAACTAGGTGACTCTTCATTTGGGTTGGCCCCTTTTAAGAAACAAGGTGACTCTTCATAAAATTATTATATATAGTAGGTCTGACTTGCCTTGGTATTATTTATCCATCATTTTTAAATTTGAGAGAAAGATATCTCCCACTGATATAACATCAACAAGTAGGAGTTATTGAAACTTCAATCTTTTTAAATAATTTTATTTGTTTGGTAAATTGAACTCAAAGTGGTGCTCCATATATTTTTAGCCAACAATTTTAGTTGAAAAAGTTGGGGAAGTATCTAACTTAGCTAGAATGAATCTTACTAGATCATATATTCGAACAAAATTTATTTTTAGTTAGAAATACTTAAATTCAATTATGTTGATAAGTTGGCTAGAAGTGTGACACAAATTTATACTTTTATCCTATAGACTAGATGTTCTCTATCTAGAAGGAGTTAAAGGTATAGGTTTTCAAATGGAAAATATCCTAAATATTGTGTTTAAATCCTCCAATTTTTTTTTACTACCAAGCATGAGAAGGGAGAAGGTGGGTGTGTTATTCTATTAAACCCTAAGTGGGTTGAGATTATTACTGAATAGGGAAGATGTCCTTCCATGGACCAGTCTCGATAAAATTGGAGGTATAATCTAAGATATATGAGATTTATTCACTATATGTGTCTAATGACTATAGAGAAAGATGAAGCCTCTAGTCTTGGATGGGAAAAACATATAAAAAATCCCATAGATCATACTGGGAGACATTAATATGGTAGTATATAAAGAATACAAAAGTGCAATAAATGAACCTTTCACGAAAGGAAATGTATTATTTTTCTAGTCAAGACTCAAGAAATCCTTTTCCTTAGATGACCCACTTGAAAAAAAGAAGAATCAAAGTAAATATATTTGGTATACATAAATGGTGTAATAATCAATCCTAGAATAAAATAATATATTGTAGACTAGACAAGGTTTATAAGAATAGAAACTACTTTTCCTTTGTGAAAGATGACAAGGGATAATTGGTTTCAATCTTGCCATATACTATGTTTGAACATTCAACAATTTCCTCTTTTACCATTGGATTTTTATCACTTAGTTAGTTCTATGTTAGGGTATCATCATGAGGAAATAAGCTCACTCTTATCACATAGGAACCCTAAGGAAGATCTTAGATGGTTCCTTGTGAAGTACCTTGTATCAAAATATTAGACCATACCAAGATAGTCCTCATCTTAGGGTGAGTGGTATGAACTCCATTCTACGCGATCACATTTTCGCTAACTCATCTTTTGGGTAGTGTGTTTATATGACACTTTACTAGCGATGTCATCAGGTGCACATATCATTCATCATGCTCTGCATGATTTAAGGAAATATTATAGGTGGATAAAAAATAAATGGAGATTCATGTTATGTCCACATGTTGAAATATTGGGCATTGTATTGTTTCACCAATATCTAATCAATCATTTCTACCTCTTGCTACCACTATATGTCATACCTCTTAGTATATTTATTTGGGATATTTTGAATAGTTTACTCTACACCAAGATAATCAATGAGCATATTATTTCATCGATATTTAATATTCAATCATTTTTAGTTGATAGCCATTTTCATATATATTCTTACTTTACCTTTTATATTTTATTCTATTATTAATCTTAATTTACTTAGTTTATAATATTGATTATAATTTTTCAATTTATTTATTAATGTTGATAATTTATAGTGCTATACCTTCCAATTTCTAATTTTTATGGATATTCCTTATTTTTATTTCCAAATTTGTTATTTGTTATTTATTAATTTTACTACTATTATAACCTTTGCATTAATAGAATATGACAAAATCATATTTTTATTTTATGTTTATTTCATATTATTGTAAAATCGAGATTATATACACTAACTTACTACTATTGTATTCTCAAGTTTTACATTATTATTTCCATATAATATTCATTAATTATTTTTTGATATCCTTGCTTATATTTGCTAATACATATATGATATTATTTCTCCATAAACTATAAGCCATCAAATATATTATTTACTTTTTCATATTTTTTGTTTTGTATAACAAAAAACAAAAAATATTTTATTTATCTAGTAATTTCATTATTTTATTATTTTGATTTTTATATAAAAGGTGAATATATTTACACCAAAGCGTGTCCTATTTGAGAATAGGGGCTAAGTTTGTCAATCAATGATGCTTGAACCGTTCATGTCGATGATGATTAACTATGAAAAACATAGAAATTTGGTTATAACGGAATGAATATTAAAAAAATTAACAAAATTAAAATATTATAATTAACAAAATTGTAGGATCTTGTGACATGAAAATAGGAATGCATTTACTTTAATGTCAAAATGTACCTATAATATAGTAGAATATAATAAAAATATAATATAATATAATAATAATATAATATAATATCATATAATATAGTATAATATAATAAAAATATAATATACTAATAATATAATATACATAATATAATAATAATAAATATAAATAATTTTTGATGAAAGGTGATGTCATGCATGCATTTCCAGGAGCCGTGTTAGGGCATCCGCGCCCTAGCCCGTGAACGCTTTGTGCCTATGCTTGCGCGTGGAGGGGGGGTTTGTTTGTTGTCCGGGGGGGTTATGTTTTTCCTGATTTCCTGTGTGTCACCTGGGTGCTGGCCCGCGACCTTCCTGCTTCTATTTTTCTGTTAGGGCTTTTGGGCGCATGGGGAATCCCTGCTCTTTTGTGCAGTGCACGTGTTATTGGGGCCTCGGTGGTGGGGAAGGCATTTGCATGCTTGGCTCGAACTACTGGGGGAGTGTGGGCTTCGGGGTGTGTGGGGGGAAGGAATCACTGATTCCCCATTTTCTTGAAGGGTGGAGTTGTGTGGGTAGAGTTTGGAAGGGCCGGTGGTCGGTTTTATATGGTCATTGCTGGATCTTACATTTCAATGCTTGGGGGGGAGTCTTCGCAGGGTCCGGTGGGAATGGAATTTTGGTCCATGTTTGGATCAAAGTCGCCATTGCATGCAACAAAAATGATTGACAATAGCCTTTTCTTTTAGGATTCAATAGGAAACAGTGCTTGCAAGTCCGGGGGACCTCGCATCACTAAAGTTAATGGATGTCTTGAGCAGTGTAAAGAGAGACCCAAATTGGTCATTCCATCAGAGATGGTAGCTGACGATATTGAATATTATTCCAAGCATTCTTTGTATTGCAAATTTTTGGGGATGAGGGTTTCTCCTCACTTTCTGGTGTCTTGGGCTCAGAGGACCTGGTCACCGGAAGGTGAAATGGACATTATGTTGTTGGCTAACAATTACTTCATGGTCAATTTTGACTGCATGGTGGATCAGAATAAGGTTTTTGAGGGAGCTCCCTATTTTCATAACCAAGTGAGGTTATTTATCAAACTCTAGCATGCTGGTTTCAACCCTTCAAAGGAGCTTCCAAATCGGGTTCCGATTTGGGTCAGGTTGCCTCATCTTCTAGTGGAATGTTGTCATGATGATGTCTTGTAGTTGATAGCATCTTTGCTTGGAAAACCTGTCGGCTCATCACAACAAACTTTGGATAGAAAGGTAATGACTTATGCCTGCATCTATGTTGAGATTGATTTGGGTAAACCCTTGCTAGATTCTATGGACATGTGTATGGGTTCTTACTCTTGGCTGCAGCAATTGGATTATGAGACTCTCCCCTTCCGATATCGCTTGTGTCATGAATATGGTCACTTGTTGCATCAATGTCCTAAGGCAAGGCATGTGGAGCCTCTATGCAACCCTCCTATGGATGATAGGGGGAAGGATCCTATTCCTGGCGTTGGGGCTGATGCAGATGGTTTCATCCCTATCAGAGACCGTAACAGGAATAGGGGTCAAAAGAGGACCTTCAAAGAGAGACAAGATGAAGATACTTTTAATATATTTGAGGTGTTAGATGATCTTAGCCAGTAGGATGTGAATCTGGGTTTGGTTAACTTGGATCAGAGAATTTTTGAGTATAGGCCAGACAGGTCCCCGTTCTGAGGCTACCCCCAAAGCCCATGATGTTAGTGTCTCTGAGATGGTCACTGACCTTCATATGGGTGTCATGGTGGACTCGGTTCCTATAGCTGAGTTGAAGAAGGATGGTGGGGATGGGCCTCCCCTAGGTCTGAATGCTGGTACTAATTTTGGGAGGGGTGTCAAGTCTCTTTCTTCCTTGGGTCTTCATCAAAAGGAGTCTAAAAAAGGGGCGGGGGAGAAATCTTCCAAGCCTAGAGAAGATCAAATCAACAAGGGAAATTTTGGTGGAGTCAGGGTTGGTCAGAACTCTAGATGCTCATTTCTCAAATCCCTTGAAATGATTGTGCTATCATGCAATGTGAGGGGCTTGAATAGTGGCCCTCGATAAAAAGTTGTTCGCAATTTGATTAGGAGTAATGCTCTTGATTTTATTTTCCTACAGGAGACTAAGTTATCAGTCGAAGGTATGGTAGGTATGATGCCCAAGTTATGGGGAAATGGGGGGTGCCAATGCATTGGGGCCCTTGGTTCAGCTAGGGGAGTGGCTTGTTTGTGGAACCCTCAGAAGGTTCACCCTCTCTGGTGGATGTCCTATAAGTCTTCCATTTCTATGGTGGCCTCTTGGTTTGAAACTGGAGAGTCTATTTTGTTCTCTAATATTTATGCACCTGTTGACCTTCTTGGCAAGCAGTTGCTTTGGTCCCATATTAGGTATTTGCGTAGCATGGCTCCTCTTCACCCGTGGATTCTGGCTGGAGACTTCAATGCCATTGCTGAGCTGGCGGAGAAGAGGGGAGCTATTGTAAGGCTGGATCCCTTGGCATTTCTTCTTTAGGACAACATCTCTGCTTTGAATCTAGTGGACATCACTCCTAGTAATGGTTGGTTCACTTGGAACAATTGAAGGTCGGGAGATAATTGCATGGCTGAAAGGTTGGACTGCTTCCTGGTCTCTTACTTTTGGATTGGAGGCATGTGGACCTCTTGTTCTGAAATCTTGGATTGGAGGGGTTCAGATCACTGGCCTATCAAGCTTGTCATTTCTTCTGCTCGGGTGCCTCGGTCGCCTCCCTTCAAGTTTTAGCTCATGTGGTTGCAGGACCCATCTTTACATGTCCATTTGGATGATTGGTGGAAGATTGGCAGGTCGTCTTTTGGCACGGTGATGTATACTTTTGCTAAATTGCTCCAATTTACCAAATACCAGTTGAAACGTTGGAATAAAAAGTGCTTTGGAAATATTTTCCATGATAAGGCTCATGCTCAGGCTGATTTGGATGGTATCACAAGGGTGATCAGGGAAGAGGGAGTGATGGCTGACTTGCTACAGGATGAGGCTAGGGCCCTAACGATGTTGGAAGAGTGTGAATTGAGAGAGGAAGTTTTCTGGAAGAAAAAGGCCAGAATTGAGTGGCTTTAGGAAGGAGATAAAAACACTGCTTTCTTCTTTAACTCGGTGAAAGCTAGAAGGCATGGTAATTCTATTTTGATTCTGGTTAATGAAAGAGGTGAGCAACTCTCTTCATCTCAAGAGATCTCGAATGAATAGGTGCAGCATTTTGAATCTTTATTTAGGGAGGATGCGCAAGGAGGCTTGGTGGAGGAGGCTCAAGTTCTTTCCTGTATTCCCTCTTTGGACACAAGGGAAATGAATGAGCACATAATGGGTGACATTTCTTTGGAGGAGTTGGAGGGAACTATTTTTTGGATGAAGAAAGGGAAAGTGCATGGCCTCAGTGGCTTCCCGGTTGAGTTCTTTCAAGAATTCTAGGATATTATTAAGTTGGACCTATTGGTTGTGGTTTAGGAGTTTCAAAAGAATAAGAAGATGTTATGGGATTTGAACGCTACTTTCCTTGGCCTCATTCCCAAGTGTGATGGGGCGGATAAGTTAAGTCAATTTCGGCTGATCTCCTTATGCAATGTGATTTACAAAATTATCTTTGAATTGATTGTTGATAGGTTAAAGAAGTGGTTGAGAATGTTGATCTTTGAAGAATAGAGTGGCTTTATGGAAGGTAGGAAAATTTTGGATGGGGTTGTTATTGCTTCAGAAACTATTCACTCGATGGCTGGATCAAAAGACAGGGTGATGTTCATCAAGCTAGATATGGCTAAGGCTTATGATCATGTCGTCTTTTCTCCAGCGGATGTTGGGTGCTTTTGGTTTTGGCCCTGAATGGATCCAGTGTGTTATGAGTTGTGTTACTTTGATTTATTTCTCTATGCTAACCAATGGGGAGCACTCTGAGCTTTTTGAAGCCTCTCGTGGTTTACGTCAAGGAGACCCCCTTTCTATGTAATTGTTCACTTTGTTGGTGGAAGGTATGGGGCATTTGATCAAAATGGATGTTGATTTGGGACTATTCAGGGGTGGTGTTGGGGAGGTGGTTTGCCATCGCAATCTCATCTGCAATTTGTGGATGACATGACTTTGATGGGCATGGCCAGTGTTAGGGAAGCTTCCAACTTGCGCAAGGTTTTGGATGTGTATCTATCTGCCTCTAGTCAACAAATCAATGAAGATAAGTCCTCTATCTATTTCTTTAACACTCCAGTGCCCATTTAGTGGAGAATTACCCATATCTTAAGATTTCAAATTGGGGTTCTTCCTTTGACCTATCTTGGTATGCCTATCTCTGTTGGTAAGCTGCCTAAGGGTTCTTGGTAGAATATTTTAGACAAATTCTAGGTGAAAGTTAATCATTGGACCCACAGGTGGTTGTCCATTGCTGGCCGTGTTTAGTTGCTCAAGTCTGTGGTGTAGGCTCTTCCCATCTACAGATGTATGCTTTAGGTGGCCCCGATGGGGTTTGTTAAGGACTTAGACTCTTTAGCCAGGAAATTTCTGTGGGCTAGTAGCTTGGTGTCTGTGAAGTGGAGCCTTATTAACTGGGATACTATTTGTAGCCCTTGTAAGTATGGTGGTCTTGGACTAAGGAAGGTGCCTTTGACTGTGGAGGTGTTGGCGGCTAAGCTATATTGGAGGTGGTGCGTGGAGTAGGATTAGATTTGGGCTAGGATTTTATCCCATAAATACCTTCCTGGTGTTGCTTAGCAGGATATTCCTTGATTCCCCCTGGAGGGGAGGGGATCGATAATCTGGAGTATGCTTAAGAAAGGTGTAGCGCTAGTTAAGGGTGGCCTTTTCTGGATTTGCAGGGGGGGTCAAAGGCTCAGTTTTGGTCTGATCCTTGGGATGGTTTTCCTCCCATTACTTCTCAATTCCCTAATTTGTTGACTCTGAGTCAAAGATTTCTTGAGGTTGGCTGGTCTAGTGTGAGTGACTTTATGGATTTCTCTGCCCATGACTGAGTGGTGACGGTGAGATGGAAGCATCCTGATGAATGGCCTATTGTTGGCTTGAATGAAGACTATGTGGAGCTTCACAATATCCTCTCTGGTAGATGTTGTAGTTCTCTTCTAGATGGGGACATTCTCTCTTGGTCTCCTAATCCTAAAGGGGTTTATTCTGTTGCTTTTGGGTATCAGGAGTTGTTATCCCATAGGTTGGAAGAGGTGGAGGTGTCATGGTGGAAGAAAGTGGGGAATAAGTTCTCTTGGCCAAAGTGCAATTATTTTGTTTGGACTTTGGCCCAAAATAGATGTTTGACGTGGGACAATATTCGGAAGTGAGGCTTTCAAGGTCCCTCAATGTGTGTTCTTTGAGGTGGTGGAGAGGAGGATTCATCTCACCTATTCTTTCGCTGCTCCTTTGCTTCTCAGTTGTGGCACTTCTAGTGGGGAGTGTGGAATAGTTCCTGTGTTCATGCTTCCTCTTTGATTGAATTTTGGAGTAGTTTGGGTAGGCCTCCTCTGGTGGCCTCTTTTCTACAGGATGTTTGGTTTGTGGGGCCTACTTTCATCCTGTGGTAGATTTGGTTAGAGAGAAATCGTAGGATTTTTCGGGGGGAGAAGTTGGATGTGCAGTAAGTCTGGCAGAGAATTCTGGGTATGATTCAGGAAATGGTGGCTACTAAATGTGAAATCAGGTTCCCCTTGGAAAAAGGAGATGCTGTGGTGGTGGATAGACTGGGGATCCATGGATCATCTTTGGTTGCTATCGACCTCAGGAAATGTTGGCGCCAATGACAGAGGGTTCATAGGGTCGGTAGATGGTTGCCCCCATTGCTTGGCATTCTGAAGCTCAACACTGATGGTTCTTCCCGGGGTAATCATGGGCCGGCTAGGGTGGGGGGGATTGGCAGGGATTCTTTGGGATCGTCTGTCTTCTTCTTTTCTATTTATGAGGGGCTACAACCCATTAATCTTATGGAGGGTTTGGCTATCTTATATGCGTTCGAGCGGGCTTTTACCTTGGGCTGGTGTAAGGTTATTTGTGAGCCTGACTCACAATTCATGATAAATTTGCTTAAGGATGGGAAGTTGTGGGGTGTTCACTAGTAGTTGGCTAGGTTGGTTCAACAGATTTTGAGGAATAGTTCTTTGATGGAGATGGCATCTTTTGTCCACATCCTGAGGGAGTGGAACAGAGCTGTTGATTGTTTGGCCCACTAGGCCTCTGAGTATATGGAGGGTTCGTGGGTTGATGAGCTGGATCAAGTTTCACCGGAGCTCCGCCACGACTTGGAGGGGATTCTTGCCGAGGATGGAAATATCGGTAATATTGGGTGATTTGGTTTCTTGTGTTCTTTTGGGTCTTGTGGGTTTGGGCGTTAGCCTATTGATACTCTGTAATGCTTTTCTCTGATTATTAATAAAGTTTTTACCCCTTTTATTTAAATAATAATAATAAATATATAATAAAATTAATAAAATATAACATAATAACATTAGTATAATAACAAAACAATAATTTAATAATTTAATACTACAATTAATCATATTTTATTAATAATATAATATTAAGGATAAATATAATTTACTAAGTATAATATTTCAAAAATCATATAATAAAAATAATAATATTATAATAATAAGAATATTATAATAGTAGAATAATATAATAGTAATATCAAACTAATAATACAATATTATTAATAATATAATAATTTAAATACTAATAATATATTATTAATATTAATAGTAATGTATTAATACAAATATAACACTATAATAGTAAATATATAACAAAAAAATTATAATATAATAATATTATTATATTATAAAAATATATAACAATAATAATATAATACTAACAATATATAATACCTAATCCAATCATTTATTAATATAATAATAATATAACATAATTCAAACTTGATATATTAATAAAATAATAATAATATAATAGTAAATGTATAAAAATATTAAAAAATATATAATAAAAACTAAATTAATAGTAATAATATAATATTATAAAAATAGTAATAAAAATATTAATAATAATATATCAACAAAATCATTTCTTAAATGACCAACCAATTTTATCTTATGTATTGCACAAATGTATGCAAAAAAAAAAATTATACCTCATCGGCATACCCATTGCACACCAAGGTGCCATTGCTAGTTTTTATTTCCCTCTATTTTGTAAAATTTGTTGTAGTGTTTCACTTCATGAACTCTATTTTTACTTAGGTTACTAAGATATAAGTAGCTTTAACTTAATTTGATGTTGGGTTGCTATGAGTTATCTATCTGAAACAATTATTTTTCTAAATAGATTTTAAAAAAATACACAATTGAATTAAGAAACTAGAAAAAACTTTCATTGAATACAAAGAACTCGTATTTAGAACTAATAAAATTATTAAAATATGAAAAATGAATATAACAAATTGTAAAACCAAAAATATTGTTTAATTATAATTTGAAAAAATTATAAAACATTTTTTCCAATATAACAAATTAATATTTCCTATTATAAAGGGCCTGAAACTTTTACCAGTACAGGTGCAAGTATTATTCTATCATAAGAAATAACAAAAACGTAAGTGTCGTGACGTTGAAGAATCCTTCTTGCAAGATTTCATCACTTTGGTGACCAAGACATGATTTTGAAGCTTGTTTGGCCATCCTCCACCAAACACCAATTTAAATTGAGAGTTTTTATCAGTCTTATTTTGAAACAACGAATGCATGACCTAACTTAAAAAGGAATTAAAGACAATTGTTCCGAGTCAGATCCTTACCGCACATAGATAGCACCAAACTCTGTTCTAATATCTTGCAGACAAGTAAACCGGATGCAGACAATGCAATATCAGTAACAATCAGACGCAGACAATGCATTATTGTTTTTTGGGTGATGTCAATTCCGTGTTACTCCAATTGTTATACCCTCTAAAATTCGCTTTCTTCTCTATTGTTTATTCATCCTTCGGTGACCTGCAACATCACCTGTCAATTCATCAATTGTTTATTGCCTAAAAATGGTCCATAGATAACAAATGACCAAGTTAAATACTGCTTTCTCTACCATAAACTCATACCAAACATAAAATGGTACAAAGAGAAACATATGGCTGAATACAATATTTGATTTATAATCATTTATATTTATTATAGAGATGATTTAATATAGAGTTGTATTTTAAAGTATCACCAATTCAGTATTTTATTTTAATATTTTATCATTTCGAAACAAGAAATTCAATTTAAACTCTACGGAAAATAATATTAATTATAAAATAAATTATATCATTTTTATTTCAAATTTTATAAATTTGTTTTATTTTTTAATGTCATCATTTTCAGTTCATTGTTTGTCTACAAAAATATATAAATTGCAAACTTTTATTATAAATACAACTAATATTATAAATTATAGATGGCGTCTTCATTAGATCAATAATTAATATTTATAGTCATTTTTTTTCTCCCATTTGTATTTTTAATCACAATGTTGACAAACTAGATTATTCTAGTAGAAATTCTTCATTAATGTATTGATTATTAAAAAAATATTGTTAGAGTATATATAAAAATGTTTATAATAAAATATGGTGTTAGAGTATCTTAGGAAAATATTGTTATAAAACATATAGGAAAAACAAAATCTACTTAGTGAAGAATGGATAATCACAATAGAGGGAAAAGGTGGTAGACTATCTCAAGGTGGAGATGAACCTGCTCAAATTATTCACTCAACTAGAAAAATAATCTGTATACCTAACCTAGGAGTACTAGATAGGAAGAGGCATAAGCATTTCTCAATTAGGTGGGTGTTGCTTATAGTGCAAGAGATAGTCCCTCACTAATTGAGAAGGTCCTAGAAGTGTTAAAACTCCACATATATCATATCATCGTGTGCTTAAGAATAATAAAATGGGATAACATGAGTGTTGTGATTTAGATAAACAAAAATAGAAATTTATGATACATTGCATTTCTATGTCCAAAGATGAAAAGGAACAAAATATTTCAAATTTTCCATAATTTATAAATATATCAAGGCAAAGAGTGTAAGTGTATGGAAAGAAGGGACTAAAAGGGTGTCAATATTGGTGACTTTTTTTAAATTAGAAAAAAATGAATTCAATGAGTGATTTGAAATTCATATGTTCAAAATCTAATCTCTAAAATTTTATTTTTAAATAGCAGAGATTTAGAGTGATTTTTTTTAGAGAACACAAAGTGGTCTTGTTTTTCACCGAAAAATATAACATAGTGTTAAATGTGCATACCCTATAATTTTTTTTTTGGTAATTATTTTACAAATCTATTTGATGGAGGCTGAGTTGATACAAAGTGAAAAAATGTTTTTTTTTAATTTCAATGAATAATAAAAACTATCTAAAATAAATAATACATGTGTTTTTTGTGAAAAATGAACACAAAAAAGTGGTTAAATATATATACCTAATACATTTAGAGTTATTTTTTAAATATATGGCTGAAAAGCTAAGATAAAAATTTATATTTCAGTGGCATTTTTTGAGATTTTTATTCTAAAATAAGTGAAATTAATTGAGAGGAACTTTTCCATTGATTTTGTTTTATATATTTTTGTATAACAAATATTTGGCACCCAAATTGAGTTTTTGGCCATTGGAATTTATATATTCTACATTTCTTTAAGTGTTACAGTGACATTTAATTAGTATGTGTATTAGTTCTCTATTAGGTGGTGTATTGATAGAAAAGAGTCCCCCTCTTTCTTGCTTAATTTAGGAATAATTAATGATAAAGTGGACTTGATACTGCCTTTATCTAGTGTTATGAGGTGTTTTAGACATCCACATTAGGTCTTCGCTCCCTTCTAAGCTGGATAAACTTAAACTTTCCTTAATTTAGTGTTGTAAAGTGTATTTATTTACATCTTCACATTAAATTAAGGAGACTTGTAAATTAAGTGGACCTATTCTAGTGTTGTAATGTGTTTTACACATTGACAAGAGATTTTGGACCTTTTTAAGCTAAATAGACCCAAATTTTCCTTAATTTAGTGTTGTAAAGTGTATTTATTTACACTTTCACATTGGATTTTGGGCCCTCTTGAATTTATGACATTAATATCATCATCAATAGGCCCCTATGACCCTATATTGTGCATCCCAAGGAATATTTCAATGAAAACCCCGAAAATATCAACATATAAACTTAATTTACACACTCCCAGACACTTTAGCAATCAAAATAGTCCATATGGGACCCATTCACCACTTTCAGTGAATGAGTCCCATCTAGGTGGGACCCATTCATCTAGCTTGGTGAATGAGTCCCATTTGGCCTATTTTCAAGGTTTGAGAAGAAAAAATTATGTTTTAAGTTTAAATTTTATGAATGTCGGCCTTTGGGATCTAATACACGGGATATTAGATGGATTGCCTATATAAGTGATGTCTCAAATCATTATTTCATTAAGAATTCATGATATCAAGTCAAGCACTCAAGAGTTAAGCATTCTAAGACTTTACAAGATCATCAAGATAACAGTCAGGATCATTATTGCTAGTTGGTTTCTAGATTCAATTGTGTAAGAATTTTTGCATAAAAATTTCATATCACACTCTATGATCCATCATCAGGATGAAGAAGAGAGCATAAAGAGTAAAAAAATCTAAATCAATTGTTGGAGCAATTGAAGATCATTTTTAAGGCATTCAAGGGAAAAAATATTCATCAATTGTTGCAACAATTCAAGAACCATCATCATGTCAAGGATTTCAAGCATCAAGCATGATATTTAGCTAGTGTTGTGATGTAGCATTGGAAATCCAAGATCAAGCATTGTTCTATAACTATTGTCAAGATCAAGATCTACACCCTCGACCATTTCATGTTAAGTTGCAAATTTATAAGACACCATTTACAAGGCATAATTCAAGGTGTCATTGTTCATGTTTCATGTCCTATGTTTCATGTTATATGTCCTTGTTTCATTTTCTCATCATCTGGTTTAATTACCTAAATGAGGTTTGACCAAGGTAAACCCTCATTCCCTAATAATCAGCACTTTTTCTCTCTCCCTTTATGTGATTGCGAATCTAGGTGATTTGAAGACTTGAAAATAATTAAAGATTAAATTATTGTTGATGGGTGTTTTAGCACTTTCTCAACATAGTTGATGTATAGTTACATCACCTCTCTTGAAAGGAAATCTCCAACAAGTTGCTGAAAATCACCCCAAGGTCTCTCAGGTGTTAGGTTATGATGTGGATGGAATGTCTCAGTTCTTTTAGATGTGATATTGCTGGTAATCACAGGGAAAACTTACGCAAGTTAAGTTGGGAGGAATTGGTCCATTTAGTGGAGTTTCAAGATGCGAAGTTCATTGTACAAGCGCTGTAGGTTCAAAAAATAGTCTAAAACTCCTATTTCAGCTTTAGAATTGGCTTTACAATGTTCAATGAACCTTGTTCAAATTCACTATTTAAAAAAAGGAAAAAGGACAGTGAAGTGAAGAGGTTCCTGGATATCAAACTAGCAATCAATAGTGATAATGGAAGTTGCTACAGCAAGTCATCCTTCCCAAGACTTAGTTCGACTTAACCAAAAAAGCCTATAGTATCATGAAACTAGTGCAATATTCTAGTGACTACGGATTTCAGCTTTTCATTCACCATAAACACGAATAAAGAGATGAGTTTAACTACACCAATGACATAAAGTTCATAATAACTTTACACATTTGTATATCATCAATATGTAGCTAAAAGTATGAACTAAGAAGAGGTCAACACCATAGCAATCTCCAACATCAATGGACAACATTTAACTAATCTACTGAAGTAAACTTAAATACATAAAATAACAAAGTAAATAAACTAAAATTCACTAACTAAGAGGAAAAGAATCATGAAACATGGAAAGGAACTCAAGAATCCACCAGATTCAATGAATTTATATTAATATTCTAGCAGCATGTCTTTACAACAACTCAACTCTCTCTTGAAAATGAGAGGAGTCCCCCTATTTATAGTTTTCAAAAACTGAAATGAATGGCCAAGATTTACTTTCATTGTGTGGCCCAGATTCATTTTACATCAGGGTTTCACCTACCCACAAATATATAACAATTGAAAATTACAAGTTTCTCTTATCCCTATTTTGTCTTCTTGTGACAACACTATAGCTCTTTTGTCTTTTAGTAGATTGTTGTTTTCCTTTTGGTTGCAGCTACATAGTGAGAAACTCATCATCAATAACAGGCTTTCCAACCTTCTTTGTTAATGTAGCATATTCCACAAACTTTCCGATCAGAGGGTGGAGCTTATCCCACTCCAAGATGTTAGATTGAAGCACCTAGAAGTTCAATTTTTTGGATCGACGGGTGAGTGTGTCCCAATATCTGTCACATTTAGCTATATTCTGCAGTACTTGTTTTGACTGGGTTAATGCAGGAGTAGCGAAACCCATGAAATAAGCTGTGAGATTGCTCGTTGTTCTATTTTCCATCTTCTTATGAAAATGGGGTTTTATCTTCTCTAGATCTATCTCAACAAAAGGCATGTCAAAATCTATCATTAACTTAAGGGACTCCTCACATGTCATTCTAATTTCCTTTACCCAATCAAGATCTTTCTCCACCTCATGGAGCACGCGCTCTAAGATTTATCTCCTATGATCGAGGCCCAACTTCTAGTTCTCCACAAGTGAAAAATCACCCTCCACCAGAGCAAGCTCTTTCTTCACCATTTTCTCGAGCATCTTGAGGATTTCCTAAATTTTAGGTTACGTGATCCTATATATCTCTGGGAAGTGAGTCCAGGTTTTCCTTATATCCCCAAGATACTTCTGCACCTCCAGGAATTTATTTATTTTCCTAACAGCACGTCCAATACCCATGTTTCCATTGTAAAGAACCTTCCTGAACCAATCTTCAATAGCTTTTGCTTAGCTTTTCCTCTTTTAAAGCATGTTAATATGCTCCTCTAATAGCAACAATGGGGTAGCCATTGATGTCGTAGGGAGCTATTTGGTTGAAGACCATTGCTTGATATATGTTGTTAGATAGGCCACCTGTGCTTTTAACTCCTCCTTGGAGGTCTTATCTTTGTTCATCTGGTGCATAATGGTGGCGATGGATCCCTAGAGATGATCAATATTTTTCTCTCTCATGGCCATTCCTTGGTCAATGGTAGAGATGTTATAGCTGACCGCTTCCTCACCCATTACTAGGTTGGCAATTTGTACCATTCTCGATCCAGATGCATCCATAGTAAGCTGAGATCTGACCTTCGACTTATTTTTCTTCTTTGCACTTATCTCAGCCCAAGTCAAGATGGCCTCTAGCCTTGCTTTCAGATTTGTTGGAGTTGGGGTCTTCTTTTCTAGTTGCTTCTCAAGCCACTCGAGTATTTGAGTCTTCCCTTTCGGTGATTCACGATCACCTTCCTCTTCATGGGTGAGCTGGATTTTCAATGTATTTTCATTTGAGGCTTGTTGTTATAGCTTTTTTCCTTCTTCTTCATCTAAATTATGGACAACTAAAGTTACCTTCTTTGGGGACTTAGTAGCTACATGCTTCTTGGGGTTGTCTTCTCTTTCAAAAGCTTCTTCTTCTTCTTCTTCCTCATGTTCATGCTCTTTGTGGTGTTCCATTGGGCTTCTTCTTATTTCATCCTCTTCCCCAGGCTTATCTTCTTCTTTCTTTTCTTCTTGTTCTTCTGGAAGAGGCATATCTTCATCATGTTTGGGGCCTTGATCTTGCTCCCCTATTGGAGGTTTCCCTCCATTTCTATATTAGCTCCTTTCTCTTCAATAATAGGCCATTTTTCAACCTCCTCCTCAACATCTTTGAGCTATCAAGCCAACTCTTCCTCAAGATCGGGATCAAATGTTTCCACGATATACTTCATCTCATCATTGTCTTCCTTGAAATTTTTTAATTCCTCTTCCTTGTAGATGACCTCATAAATTACTAGGTTCTAGTGTGGAGGATGCTCATGGTAATCATCTGCTTCTTCTAATCTCTTGGTTGCTTCCTTCTGCTGCCTATGTAATTCTTCAAAAAATTGCATTGTTTCCTCCATCATAGGAGGTTTTGTAGGAGGATGAGGGATAGAGAGACTAGTTATGGCATGAGCTAAATTTTTCTACACTACCAAATTCACAAACATCCTAGAAAGCTTAGAGGACATGTTTTGCATTATTTAGCGAAAGCCTCTAGGAGGATGAGAGTGGGCATCATCATTCCTGTAGTGGAATGTGGAAGAGATAATATGGGAGACATCAATGAGGAAGAAAGCAGGGAAGTAGTGGCAGATGAGGAATCAACAATTATCACCTGGGCCACAAGAGAGGTGGAGACAAGGTGGACTGAGATGTCCACCGTGAGCGGAAAGGTGGCAACCACTGCTTGTGAGATATGTGGGGTAGTAACAATAGTAGTAGTTGGTGAGACTGGGACAACAAGTGTAATAGGCGGGAACTTCAGTTGTTCTTCTCCCTCGTGGAGCGGGTCCTCCTGGATAGTGGGAATCCCTGTGAAAATGCTTGAGTTCTTTGACTTTTTTGAAGTTCCAACCTCTGGAGCCTTCCCTAAAGATTCTTTAGATTTAGGTTGATGCCCAACAACCTCTTTTCTCTTATTTGATCATGTGTTCAAGCGAGACATTTAGGTCTCTCTTGTCAAGGTAGCATCATAGGCACTTTCGGTTTCACCCTCCATTGACTCTTCGACCTCCCCATACGTCAGGGCTACTCCTTTTTGCTTTAATTTGGCAATTTTCCCATCAATCCATTGTTTGGTTCTTTCCTTGATAGGATTTGTAATAATATCAAGGTCATTGACCTCCTCTTCGTTCCAATATATCAATGGTAGTGGCAAGTTGGTGACAACATTATAACTTGGGTCCATCACCATGCTTTATTCTTCATCCACTTGCTCTGACACAAGAAGTAACTTGACTACCTTGACGAAGTAGGTTGTCATGTGCATGTATTGCCACATATGCACCTCCTTGTCATCCTTGCAATTAGCCCATAAGTCTTCAACATTATACAGGTGGGCATACTCCAATCCAACCATTTTATTCATCTTGCCATACGGGTCAATTTGTGGGTAAGTAGTTTGAAATTTTAAGTTATATTAGTTCAGCTCTTTGTTAGAATACTCTACACATTGGGATGTGTGTAAGTCATACTATCTTTGACCAAAGGAGAGGGGATAGGGGACCCCTTCCCAATGCTTGTCACTCAAAAGGGTGTTTGATCACTGCAGCTATTATGAGAGTTCAAGCAATACTATCTGGTCATTTGGGTATCAGGGCAGCCTATATGGTTTATCAGAAAAACCCTCGGCTCAGATGTAGGTGAATCTTAGGAATTGTATAAATAAAAATTTGAACTGGTAGATGAAGGATTTTGCACTATGTGAGACTCTCCTTTTGAGATCACCCCCAAGCATTCTGATTATGTGGCCTATGAAGGTGTCGTTGACTCTACAGTATTCCCTCTTGAAATTTTTATACTGAAGTTGAGGGTAATTATCATACACCTTTAGTTCATTCTCTGGAGTTGGATTTGCTGCCACAAATAATCCCCTATATTGGGAACAATTGGTAAGCACGTACACTAGGTATGATGTCATGTATAATTTTGAAGTCTTGTTCACTGCCACAAACTACTCATGCAAGCAGTTACTAATCATTCCTACCCTATAGAAATAGGCGTCTTTCCAAATGATCTCCTCAATGAAATAGAACATCTAGTCTTGAAAAAAGGCCGTGGTCAGAAGACCCATAACTCTACTTAATACTATTAATGAGATTTGAATTTTTTTTTTCTTAAAGTTAAACTCCTTGATGCATCATGAATGTGTGGGTTTAATAATTATAGCAACTGCTCTTTCAAATTTCCTTTCAAGATCATTAATGTAGTTTGGTTTATGGGTTATGCTAGAATAATGGAGACAAGTAGTCGAAATAATTAAGTGCCTCATCTCCTTTTTTTCCTGATGTAGACAACCAGTCAACCCTTTGGCACATCAATCTACAATGGGAAGAGTTGCAGTAGCAACCTTCATCCAACTCACAAGACACATGAAACCCTCCAAGAAAAGAGCTCAACCAAGAGAGCATGGGTAGGCAGCAGGTCATGGAAATCTGATTTTGATTTGGCCTTGAGGAAGTTTTTACTATAATTTAATTGGTGTATAGGGTCCCTTTCGTTTTCCTTTCCATTTATTTATTAGTAAACTCTTTTTGTTTGTTTGTTAGGGAAATAGGAATAAGATTTAATTGCAAGGATTTATCATTGAGTAAACAATAATGATGTTCTTATTAAGAGGCTGAGTGGTAGTTATATATAGATGTTGCTTGTATCGATCAGATTGATTACACCATGATATTATCACTTTTGAAGATTAAATGATGATAATTTATACCCTAACTATTGAGGCTTAATGACAATTACTCTACTTGAATCCCTTAATAAATAAAATCAAGAAACATAATTGGTACAAGGTTGAAATACTCATATTAAATTTTATGATAGAAACGCCTTAAAACCCAATTATTCCCATGATCAAGAAATCAAGTAGATAACAATTATCATGAACATTGTAATACCCCTTCGTTTTGCTCTATTGTGCGAACAGTGTTCTTCTCCTTTATGTTTTTTTTTCTGTTAGTGCTTTGATTATAGTACTCGATTACTATTTGGTCGTTGTCTATAAGTGATGTGAATGGGCTATTTTGATGTGATTGTAATTTATTTTGATGTATCATTTTGGAATGTTTTGAATTAGCATTGTGAACATTTAAATTAATGATGTTTTATGTTTGATTAGACTATTGATGTTAGATTTGGTAGTTGGTAATACTGTATTGGTGAAGGGGATGAGATTGCATCACTCACTTGTGAGTGCCCTGTGATTCCGTGATACCCTCTTCATGGTGTGTTTTACATGATGCAAATATACATGTGCAATATACTCATGTTCACAGGCTGACAGGTACAGGAGATTGACTCCACCTGGTTTCACATGTTTGAGTGTGTCCATTGCCAATGACATTTGATTGGGAGATAGTAGCTAGGTTTTCCATGCCAAGTCATTACCTTGGTCATAGTGTGTCGTCGGTTGTAGTCTAGTCCAGTTGTAATCTAGTTCAGTATGCCTTGATTTTATTTAATTGCAAGTTGAAAAGGGTAATTAAATGACTTTATGTATTTAAGTTGTTTTTGAAAAGCTAAGCAACATTTACAGGGCATTGTACCCTTCACAATGAGCCACTAGGGCCAAAAAGGACCAAGACTAAACAAAAAACATTTAGAAAACAAAACACAAAAAAAACCCAAAGGCAGGACAACAACCGCAGAGCATCAGCTGATAGATAGGCAAGGGGAGCATCTAACTAGCATTGTCCCAGTTTTTAATCAGGAGGTCCACTGCCTCATCACCCACCCATTCTTTATTTTCCTGGTTGTTGTTACCCTCCAGCTCCTCCTTTATAGCATTAGACAGGGTGCTTGTGACAAAGTGACCCAACTTCATGGTGAAGTGGGTTAACCCCCAAAATATTTTGTCAAGAGTATCCATTCTTTTAACCGCATTGCACAAATCCACCCCAACATCCATAGTCCTCTGAACCTCTCCAAACTCATCCACCAAGGGATGGGAACAGTGAGAGGAAAAGCCATCAACCGGAAGCTTGTTGTCCATTGGAGTAAACTGGGGCCTCTCCATAATTTCTTCCTCCTCCTCTTCAGATTCTTCTTCCTTGTAACCATTGCTATCAAATTGCTCCTCCTCAGAGTCCTCAATAATTAGCCTCTTCTTGTTGTTCTTGGCCAGCCTCCCAGATCTCCTCTTCGCATTTTCCCCTCTTGTCATCTTCATGTTCCCCACAACTGTATCCCCTATGGAATCTTTCCTGAAAGCATTCTTGCCCTTACAATCCTTAGCAGTCGAGGCTAGCATGCATTTCTCATTACCTTTTTTAGTCGAGGTGGCCTTGTAGGCCGAGTCAGCCTGAGTGGCTTTTAGCTCACATAGTCCTTCCACCGCACTAGCATGGGCCTTGCCCAGCCCATCCTTAAGTTTTTTGGTGGTAGTTTTCGCTTTAGGATTCCCCACATTGCCCGAATTGGGCTTCCGAGGAGGGCATTTAGACTCGGTCAGGGAAATATGCACAGTTGAAAGGGGTTCAATGTTCTTAATGCGAACCGCTGTGATGGATTTGGGTGGACAAAGGGCAAGATGAAAGTGATACAATCTCAGGATAAGACCCTGATGGAGCGGGAGTGGCGGGAGATCATAGGGGTTGCGGCTAGCCAACTCTTTTCACTTGTTGACAGAGCTTTCAAGCTCCATTAAAAGAAAAATGGGAAACTAAGCAGCATCTTATGTCTAAGGTGAATTAATAGAGGGAAATGGCAAAAGAAATAGGTTTTAAATCTACCTTCCAAAGTAACATACTTCATCACTGCCATACACACTTGGTCCCAGGGCTTCGAGAGCGCATCCCTCTCAAACCCTGCCTGATTTCGTACTGAAATCTCCTCTCCTCTAAAAAAGGCCTTTAAGCTTTGATGGTTTGGTTTTTTGGTGTGTTTTGGATACTTTTTCCCAGAACATAGCAAACCCGTAGCCTACGCAATAACTTCTTCACTGATTTTGAACAATGTTATTTAATTTAATTTAATTAAGTTGTTGATTAAATGAATTTGGTTATAATGTGAAAAATGTTATTTAATTTAATTAATAAAATAATTTAATCTTGGATTAGATTTATTTTATTGATTAATTAAATTATTTGTGTTGATTTGAATTAAGTTATTCATTTTGGAAATTAATGGATTATTGTTTGAAATTGAAAATTAAAGAAAATGATTTAAATTTCATTTTTAGAAAATTTTAAATGCAAAGTTGAAAATAGAGATATTTTGAGATATTTTTTGTTTTCTATTTTCAAAAATTGATTATGGTGGTTGAATAGATATTTTTGATTTTTTCTTCTCTATTATTGGGATTTTGGTTGAGTTTGTGGAGAGGATGAAAAATTGGAAAAATGGAGAAGGAAGAAATGTTTGGTTTTGTGGATTTGCTTGGAGGAACTGGTATTTGAAGAAGGATTAGTTCACCCTTTGGCATCTTCTCAGACTGTGGGAAATCAGGTTTTCTACTTGGTAAATTTGTTTCATTTTGAAAGAATTCATAACTTGTTTTGTTGTTTCAAAATTATATATTTAAACATTATTTGATTTGCAAGTTAGAACCCAGGTTAAATCTATTTCAGAACTGTAAATCTTTGGTTGCAAATGATTTTCTTCAAAAGAAAATTGGAATATGAGTGCATTTGATCATTTTGGATATTATTTGTTCAACTGGTTAAATAATATTAAGTTTGGCAGTAAATAGCCATTTCTTGAAATAAATAGCTCTTTTGAATCTTTGATTTTAACAAATATGTATATGTATATACACTTGAAAAATATATATACATATACATACATTTATATATATATTCTTACTTTGGCTTATGTTAAAAAAAAAAATTATACCCCCTAGCAAAACGAGGATTTCAAAATCCGTAGGGGTTTTGAATGAAATTTAAAAAAAAAAAAAAGGAAATAGAAAATAAAATATAAAAAACATTTTTTGAGGAAGGGTTTGTGTGAGCCACTGGGGGCTTACCCCACTGCGCCCCCATGTGGGAGGCGTGTGGGGGAGCCGCACCCAGCACAACCCCCATACCCCCCACTATTGCCGACCGCGCCCCTTACCAAGGGTTCAACTATGTGTAACACAGTCGACGCCACTTTAGGGGGATCTGACTGTGTTACCCACAGTTAGCCCAGGGTTAGCATGGTTGCAGATTGAGCCGTCCTCCGCCCTACCAAAAACACTTCCACCACCCTTGCCTAGCTCTTGATGCAATTCCCAATGGAAACGCGGGTGGACTTCAATGTCATTCTTTTAATATATTAAAACATATTTTAATATTAATATTATATTTTATAATATTTAAATATTAATATATATATATTAATGTTTAATATTATATTTATATAATAATAAAATATTAATATATATTATATTTTATATATAGTTGGGTTATTTAATTTGATATATGTATATATTTTTTTTAAATATATACATATATTAAAATCTTGATTCAAATGATGTTTGATTTAAATGTAATTGTTAAACTTAAATTTATGTGCAATAGTCCAATTATTGATTTGATATTAAAATAATATATTGGAAAGGGCAAATCTTGAGTTTAAGAGTAATATGTTTAATAGCAAGATCAAATGATTTTAAAATGTTTTATTCTGCAAAAGAGAAATAGATTTTTTTAAAATGATATGTTTTGAATTAATGAAGTAACTGCTTTATTTTATTATTATTTTTAAACAGTTAAGGATTAAATATTTGGTTTAAATTTTATCATGTATCTAGAAGAGATAATATTAAAATTAGTTTAATTGAATCAATAGACTATTGAATTTTATAAAGGCAGTGGATTTATGTTGGTTGTAAAAGTAGTCCTAGATTTGAATTATTTATTAAAATTAGTTTTCCCCTTCTTAGTAAATTAGAAAGGCAATGAATTACTTTATTTAATTGTTTTGTTAAGGAAATTGTTTTATTTCCTGTGAAATGAATATTAAAGGGAAATGGATTTACCACATCGAAATTAAATTACTCCTTGCAATTGCTTTCGTGATGATTTTACTCTATGTTCATGTTTGGGGAAATGGGTTAAATGTCTTTAATCTATAAGTCTTCTAGAGGACCCTAGAGGTTGCGTGCGGGTTGTCATTTTGTGAGGTCAACCATTGATGATTTCCTTGGTTTGTGTTTGAGGTTATGTAAATGTTATTACCTGGTTTCCATGAAAAGTGATGTTTTGGTACGTCTTGTGGAAGGAGTGGATTATGCGATTTGTGACTCCTTGTAAGGAGTGGCTTTGTGATTTTGTTGTCTCCAATGTTTGGAGAGAGTTTTAGTATATGTCTCCTCCTAGAGTTGGACTGGTGGTTTATCTATTTTGTATGCACTTGGGCTTCCTTTCGTAATTAGTTTGAACATATGTTGTAAAGTAGAAGAATGAATTTCGTTAGGGGCCATAGCTCTGAAAGGTAAAATGGGTAACCTTCGGAGGTAGTTTATTCAAGTGATAACCAAAGTAGTGTAATCCATGCCAGTAATGTTATGGTGTACTTTTAGTTGGTACTTGATTATTATCTGTATGGTTTCCTTAACATACCTGATCTATTATTTCTAGAAGCAATGTAACCATGTTAGAGTTGAACTTGAGTTGTGCTTGTGTGGTTCATGTGATTGGTTGTGTCAGTTTGGTTCAGTTATGATTCATCTTGTGTCTAGAGGTAGTTGGTCTTGTCTAGGAACTGTTATCACTATCTCCTAGTATAGGGGGTGGGCCTTTGGGTTCCACTTGGTTGGATGGCGTGCACCTTACTCCGTTGGGATTCTTTCGTGTTCATGTGGATGAGATTTCCAATTGGAGAGCTCATGGGATTTAGTTTCATTTCATTCTTTATTCATTTCTTTTTGCCTTGTAATTTATTACCCCTCTTTGTTATCGACGTGGAGGTTGTAATTTTTAATCATGCTTTTAAATTTACCTCATTCGAGGAATGAGAGTTGTAACCTTATTGTTAAAAGAGATCTTATGGTATCTTTATTTTCTTTGATGAATTTATCTTGTATGGAATGTATGTGTTCTTAATTTCATAAGTAATTAAATGTTATGGTTTCAATTATTTAATGTTACGTGATGTACTTTGTGGAAAAGAGTAGTGTGGAAGTAACCTGATAAAAGGTTATGGTTGGAAATTTTTGTTATATATCTCATGGGCTATGGTATTGGATATTCCTATGGGATTGTGTATGTAATTGTACCCCTGTAAATGTAAGAAACCAGTAATTGTATCCTATTTGAGAGTTGTGAATACCCTATACTTGCTTTGTGTATCCATGTGATGGTGATACTTGGTACCCATCCTTGAGGAAAAGTTACACTTTGGTGTGGCATTTACCATACCATTATGTGTGTGTGCATGTTTTTTATCTAGTTGAGGGCCAACCCATGTGTGGTTGAAACTTATATATAAGAGTAACCAAGAGTAGTTCTTCTTCTTTTGGTTCTCTAGATCCTCAATCTGTAAAGGGATAGTAGCAGCCACAAGTTTATGGGGTGGACTGTGTAGCGTACACATATTGCGATGCAGAGCGTCTTAGCTCAACCAATCCCGAGGAATCATACCCACTACTTTCCCTTATAATGGATCAAGATACTTGATCCATAAGTGTTAACCTAATCCCCATAGATTTGAGTACAATAGCATAGGTATGTTAGCTATGCTTGGACGTCAATGGAGGCATTGATCTCGCATAGCAAGTAAACCTTGTCTGTATGAGAGGTGAGACTCAGTAGCCCCATAGTTATATTATCGTATTGCATCATGTATATATACCCTATCTTACTTGTGTTCTGACATGATGTACAAGATACGATGCCTTACCCCCACTGATGTTTCGACATAGTGATGGTGATGATTCCGTGTTACACGATGCCACATGCATAGACACATTAAGGCGCATTATGAGATTTTCTTTGTTAGCCTACTTGTGCAATGAGTGTTATGGGGCCTCAAAAACTTATAGAGGGATACTCATGGTTTCCTTGACTATGTTGGTCGAGTAGCATATGGGTAGATCCTATCCATGTATACCTCTAGCTTCAGCGAGTACCTATGTCTACCTTTTCCATGAGGTATCGCTATCCGAGGAGTGTTCTGCGCGTGCCTACTTCTATGGAGCCATAGACACCCTGCCATGTGGCATATGACCAGTACGTTCCTATTCTAATTGGCGTATGTCCATGTTGTGTGTTGACGCAATGCAGGGTGTAGCCGAGGAGTACACCCTATTCCATGTGGTTGGCATTTTCACTTTGCACCACATGAGGGACTATAGCGATAGTTAGAGGTTTTTTCCTCCTTCCTCGTTTGGTGGTTAGTATCTAGTCACATAGTGTTGTACAGTGCGATTTTAAAGATTGTGAACTTTCTTTTGGTTATTCATGTTTTTTTTTGTTGATTGTGAGGGCTAACACTTTGTTATATTTGATTGTGAAGGTTTAGCCACAACTTGTGATCTTATTTTCTTATAACCCTAGTGGTTATATATTTGATTCAGTGTTGAAATTATGTGCATTATTGCCTTATTATTGAAATTGAAATTTAATTTTCTCTTGTTTATGAACTTGGTGGCTAAGCTAGTTATCTTTGTTGTTTTCAATGTCGGCTATGTGTTATATTGTGATTCCTCTCCAAGGATGCATGAGACGAACTTGGTGAGTGTGTACAAGAAAGTAGACGTAGGAAACATAGAGGATGGGGGTATGGGAGGCTGTTATGCAGCTAGGACCTAATACGGACCTTTTTCTGATGAGTATCTCTTGGAGGCTAATCACCTTACACAATAAGAGACAGGTCATTGTGGTCTTGTTTGGATGGTATCACCATGTGCATGTGGCCTAAAATCATCAAACCACTGAGTGTGAGATATGGATTATGTGAGATGGATATTGGCTCTCAGTTTATGGTTTTTGTGAGATGGATATTGGTTCTTGGTTCATGGATTCTTCTATCATGGATTAGGATGCTACTTACCGGTGTCTAGGTGGACCCTTGTGTAGCCTTGTGATAATTCTCGGTTATGTTTTTTTGGAGACTTGGTTGGTGGTTGTTTCACCATGTTGGTCTATATGGATTGACAGTGTACTTAGTTGAGTTGTGTACAACACGAGTTTTGCTGTTGTTTTTATGTTGAGGTTTGGAGTGGTTCAATTTGGAACCCTTGGATTTATGTGATTGTATGGAGTTTTCACTAGGGGTAGTTGCAGGCTTCCAAGAGACAGCCTGACCCTAGGGGGGAGGATGTAATACCCCTTCGTTTTCCTCTATTGTGCGAACAATGTTCTTCTCCTTTATGTTGTGTTTTCTGTTAGTGCTTTGATTATAGTACACGATTACTATTTGATCATTGTTTGTAAGCGATGTGAATGTGCTATTTTGATGTGATTTTAATTTATTCTAATGTATCATTTTGGCATGTTTTGAATTAGCATTGTGAACATTTGAATTAATGATGTTTTATGTTTGATTAGACTATTGATGTTAGATTCGTTAGTTGGTAATACTGTATTGGTGAAGGAGATGGGATTGCATCACTCGCTTGTGAGTGCCCTACGATTCCGTTATTCCCTCTTCACGGTGTGTTTTATATGAAGCAAATATACATGTGCGATATACTCATGTTCATAGGTTGACATGTATAGGACATTGACTCCACCTGGTTTCACAGGTTTGAGTGTGTCCATTGCCAATGACATTTGATTGGGAGATAGTAGCTAGGTTTTCCATGCCAAGTCATTACCTTAGTCATATTGTGTCATCGGTTGTAGTCTAGTCCAGTTGTTTTAATCTGGTTCAGTATGCCTTGATTTTATTTAATTGCAAGTTGAAAAGAGTAATTAAATGACTTTATGTATTTAAGTTGTTGATTAAATAAATTTGGTTATAATGTGAAAAATGTTATTTAATTTAATTAATAAAATAATTTAATCTTGGATTAGATTTATTTTATTGATTAATTAAATTATTTGTGTTGATTTGAATTAAGTTATTCATTTTGGAAATTAATGGATTATTATTTGAAATTGAAAATTAAAGAAAATGATTTAAATTTCATTTTTAGAAAATTTTAAATGCAAAGTTGAAAATAGAGATATTTTGAGATATTTTCTATTTTCTATTTTCAAAAATTGATTATAGTGGTTGAATAGATATTTTTTATTTTTTCTTCTCTATTATTGGGATTTTGGTTGAGTTTGTGGAGAGGATGAAAAATTGGAAAAAAGGAGAAGGAAGAAATGTCTGGTTTTGTGGATTTGCTTGGAGGAAATGCAATCTGAAGAAGGATTAGTGCACCCTTTGGAATCTTCTTAGACTATGGCAAACCAGGTTTTCTACTTGGTAAATATGTTTTTAATTTTGAAAGAATTCACAACTTGTTTTGCTGTTTGAAATTTATATATTTAAACCTTATTTGATTTGCAAGTTAGAACCCAGGTTAAATCTGTTTCAGAACTATAAAACCTTTGTTTGCAAATGATGTTCTTCAAAAGAAAATTGCAATATGAGTGCATTTGATCATTTTGGATATTATTTGTTCAACTAGTTAAATAATACTAAGTTTGGCTATAAATAGCCATTTCTTGAAATAAATAGCTCTTTTGAATCTTTGATTTTAACAAATCTGTATATGTATATACACTTGAAAAATATATATACATATACATAAATTTATATATATATTCTTACTTTGGATTATGTTAAAAAAAATGTTTATACACTTGGAAAAATGCGGATTTAAAAATCGGCAGGGGTTTTGAATGAAATTAAAAAAAAAAGAAAAAAAAAGAAAAAAAATGGAATAGAAAATAAAATATAAAACCATTTTTTGAGGAAGGGATTGGGGGAGCCACTGGGGGCTTAGCCCATCGTGCCCCCATGTGGGAGGCATGTGGGGGAGCCGCGCCTAGCGCGACCCCCATACCCCCCACCGTCGGCGGCCATGCCCCTTACCAGGGGTTCAGTTGTGTGTAACACAACCGATGCCCCTTTAGGGGGATCCGATTGTGTTACCCACAGTCGACCCAGGGTTAGTGTCGGCTGCGGATTGAGCTGGCCGTCGCCCTACCAAAAACGCATCCGTTGCCCTTGCCTAGCTCTTGACGCGGTTCCCAATGGAAATGCGATTCGACTTTAATGTCTTTCTTTTAATATATTAAAATATATTTTAATATTAATATTATATTTTATAATATTTAAATATTAATATATATATAAAATGATAAAAAATATATATATATTAATGTTTAATATTATATTTATATAATAATAAAATATTAATATATATTATATTTTATATATAGTTGGGTTATTTATTTTGATAAATGTATATATATATTTTTTAAATATATACATATATTAAAATCTTGATTTAAATGATGTTTGATTTAAATGTAATTGTGAAACTTAAATTTATGTGCAATAGTCCAATTATTGATTTGATATTAAAATAATATATTGGAAAGGGAAAATGTTGAGTTTAAGAGTAATATGTTTAATAGCAAGATCAAATGATTTTAAAATGTTTTATTTTGCAAAAGAGAAATAATTTTTTTTAAAAATGATATGTTTTGAATTAATGAAGTAACTACTTTATTTTATTAGGTTTTTTTAAATAGTTAACGATTAAATATTTGGTTTAAATTTTATCATGTATCTAGAAGAGATAATATTAAAATTAGTTTAATTGAGTCAATAGACTATTGAATTTGATAAAGGCAATGGATTTATGTTGGTTGTAAAAGTAATCTTGGATTTGAATTATTTATTAAAATTAGTTTTCCCCTTCTCAATAAATTAGAAAGGCAATGAATTACTTTATTTAATTGTTTTGTTAAGGCAATTGTTTTCTTTTCTATGAAATGAATATTAAAGGGAAATGGATTTAACATATCCAAATTAAATTACTCCTTGCAATTGCTTTCGTGATGATTTTCCTCTATGTTCATGTTTGGGGAAATGGGTTAAATTTATTTAATCTATAAGTCTTTCAGAGGACCTTAGAGGTTCGGGGTTGTCATTTTGTGAGGTCAATCGTTGATGATTTACTTGGTTTGTGTTTGAGGTTATGTCAATTTTATTACCCAGTTTCCATGAACGGGGATGTTTTGGTACCTCTTATGGAAGGAGTGGATTATGCGATTTGTGAATCCTTGTAAGGAGTGGCTTTATGATTTTGTTGCCTCCAGTGTTTGGAGTGAGTTTCAGTATATGTCTCCTCCTAGAGTTGGAGGGGTGGTTTATCTATTTTGTATGCACTTGGGCTTCCTTTGGTAATCATTTTGGACATATGTTGTCAAGTAGAAGAATGAATTATGTTAGGGGCTAGAGCCGTGAGAGGTAAACTAGGTAACCTTCAGAGGTAGTTTATTTGAGTGATAACCAAAGTAGTGTAATCCATGTTAGTAATGTTATGGTGTTCTTTTAGTTGGTACTTGATTGTTATGTGTATGGTTTCCTTAACATACCTGATCTGTTATTTCTAGAAGCAATGTAACCATGTTAGATTTGAACTTGACTTTTATTTACATTAAACTTGAGATGTACTTGAGTTGTACTTGTGTGGTTCATGTGATTGGTTGTGTCAATTTGGTTAAGTTATGATTCAGCCTGTGTGTAGAGGTAGTCGGTCTTGTCTAGGAACTCTTGTTACAATCTCCTAGCATAGGGGGGTGGGCCTTTGGGTTCCACTTGGTTGGGTGGCATTCACCTTACTCCGTTGGGCTTCCTTCTTGTTCATGTGGATGAGATTTCCAGTTGGAGAGATCGTGGGATCTAGTTTCATTTCATGCTTTATTCATTTCTTTTTGTCTTGTCATTTATTACCCCTCTTTGTTATCGAGGTGAAGGTCATAATTTATAATCATGTTTTTAAATTTACCTCATTCGGGGAATGAGTTGTAACCTTATTGTTAAAAGAGATCTTATGGTATCTTTATTTTCTTTGATGAATTTATCTTGTATGGAATGTATGTGTTCTTAATTTCATAAGTAATTAAATATTATGGTTTCAATTCTTGAATGTTGTTCGTGGGTTGTTAAGTAATCTCAGTCTCGTAACCTTAGAGTTTGTTTCAATGAGTAGTGTTCAACTTGCATATTAATTTTACTTAAACGAAGAAAAAAAATTGGTTTTTTTAAGTAGTTAATTGAAATTTCCTCTAGGGTTGCATGGCAGGGCATTACAAACATGATATCACATATCCATAATATTTAATTCTCTTAACACTTGTTTCCAATCACCATGAGGAACTCATTAGTACTAAGTAGTAAGGTTACCCATTATGTAAATATTTTCATTAATTGCTATTTAGCGTTAATGAAAGTATCCATTTTTTTTTTTGAGGATCCTATCTTCCTCTTTGGTTAATTAAATTCATTTGTTGCAAGGTAATTCTTGAATCATAACTAACTTCATTGATACTTTTTAAGTACCAACCTAGCTAAATGGTTACTTTTCTATTTCCAATATTACATAGTAATTCAGCTTGAATCTATCTAACAATTTGATTAATATAACTCACATAAGAACATAGAGTAGAATGAACCATACACATGACGGGGCCTTACATTTTCAAATGGAAAATATCCTAAATATTGTGTGGAAATCCTCCAATTTTTTTTTACTACCAAGCATGAGAAGGGAAAAGGTGGGTGTGCTACTCTATTAAACCCTAAGTGGGTTGAGATTATTACTGAATAGGGAAGATGTCCTTCCATGGACTAGTCTGGCTAAAATTGGGGGTAGACTCTATGACATATGGGATTTATTCACTATATGTGTCCAATGACTATAGAGAAAGATGAAGCCGCTAGCCTTGGATGGAAAAAATATACAAAAAATCCCATAGATCATACTAGGAGACATTAATATGGTAGTATATAAAGAGTACAAAAATGAAATAAATGAACCTTTGACAAAAGGAAATGAATTATTTTTCTAGTCAAGACTCAAGAAATTCTTTTCCTTACATGACCCACTTGAAAAAAAAAGAATCAAAATAAATATATTTGGTATACATAAATGGTGTAATTATCAATCCTAGAATAAAATAATATATTGTAGAATAGAGAGGGTTTATAAGAATAGAAACTACATTTCCTTTGTGAAAGATGACAAGGGATAATTGGTTTCAATCTTGCCATATACTATGTCTGAACATTCAACAATTTCCTCTTTTATCATTGGTTTTTTTATCACTTAGTTAATTCTATGTTAGGGTATCATCATGAGGAAATAAACTCACTCTTATCACATAGGAACCCTAAGGAAGATCTTAGATGGTTCCTTGTGAAGTACCTTGTATCAAAATGTTAGACCATACCAAGATAGCCCCCATCTTAGGGTGAGTGGTATGAACTCCATTCTACGCGATCGTATTTTCCCTACCTCACCTTTTGGGTAGTGTGTTTATACGACACTTTACTAGCGATTTATTCAGGTGCACATATCATTCATCATGTTGTGCATGATTTATTATTTTTTCATATTTTTTTTTTGTATAACAAAAAACCAAAAATATTTTATTTATCTAGTAATTTCATTATTTTATTATTTTATTTTTATATAGAAGGTGAATATATATTTTATTTCCCTCTTTTTGGTAAAATTTGTTGTAGTGTTTCACTGGATGTCCTCTATTCTTACTTAGGTTACTAAGATATAAGTAGTTTTAACTTAATTTGATGTTGGGTTGCTATGAGTTATCTATCTCAAAAAATTAATTTTCTAAATAGATTAAAAAAGGTACATAATTGAATTAAGAAACTAGAAAACACTTTCATTGAATACAAAGAACTCGTGTTTAGAGCTAATAAAATTATTGAAAATGAAAAATGAATATAACAAATTTTAAAACCAAAAATATTGTTTAATTATAATTTGAAAAAATTATAAAACATTTTTTCCAATGTAACAAATTAATATTTCCTATTATAAAGGGCCTGAAAATTTTACCAGTACAGGTGCAAATATTATTGTAGCATAAGAAATAACATAAACATAAGTGTCATGATGTTGAAGAATCCTTCTTGCAATATTTCATCACTTTGGTGACCAAGACATGATTTTGAAGCTTGTTTGGCCATCCTCGACCAAACTCCAATGGAAATTGAGAGTTATTATCAGTCTTATTTTGAAGCAACGAATACATGACCAAACACCAATTTAAATTGAGAGTTTTTATCAGTCTTATTTTGAAACAACGAATACATGACCTAACTTAAAAGGGAATTAAAGACAATTGTTTGGAGTCATATCCTCACTGCACATAGATAACACCAAACTCTGTTCTAAGATCTTGTAGACAAGTAAACTGGATGTAGACAATGCAATATCAGTAAGACAAGTAAAAACCAGATGCAGACAATGCATTATTTTTTTTTGGGTGATGTCATTTCCATGTTACTCCACTTGTTATACCCTCTAAAATTCGCTTTCTTCTCTATTTTTTATTCATCTTTCGCTGACCTGCAACATCACCTGTCAATTCATCAATTGTTTATTGCCTAAAAATGGTCCATAGATAATTCAAGGTGTCATTGTTCATGTTTCATGTACTATGTTTCATGTTTTATGTCCTTGTTTCATTTTCTCATCATTTCGTTTAATTACCTAAATGAGGTTTGACCAAGGTAAACCCTCATTCCTTAATAATCAACACTTTTTCTCACTCCCTTTGTGTGATTTAAAATCTAGGTGATTTGAAGACTTGAAGATCATTGAAAATTAAATTATTGTTGATGGGTGTTTTAGCACTTTCTCAACATAGGTGATGTGTAGTTACATCACCTCTCTTGAAAGGAAATCTCCAACAAGTTGCTGAAAATCACCCCAAGGTCTCTCGGGTGTTAGGTCATGATGTGGATGGAATGTCTCAATTGTTTTAGATGTGATATTGCTGGTAATCACAGGGAAAACTTATGCAAGTTAAGTTGGGAGGAATTGGTCCATTTAGTGGAGTTTCAAGATGTGAAGTTCATTGTACAAGCGTTGTAGGTTCAAACAACAGTCTAAAACTCCTATTTCAGCTTCAGATTTGGCTTTACAATGTTCAATGAACGTTGTTCAAAGTCACTATTAAAAAAAAGGAAAAAAGACAGGGAAGTGAAGAGGTTCCTGGATATCAAACTAGCAATGAACATTGATAATGGAGGTTGCTACAGTAGGTCATCCTTCCCAAGACTTAGTTCCACTTAACCAAAAAACCGTACAGTATCATGAAACTAGTGCAATCTTCTAGGGACTACGGATTTCAGCTCTTCATTCACCATAAACACAAATAAAGAGATGAGTTTAACTGCACCAATAACATAAAGTTTAGAATAAATTTACACATTTGTATATCATCAATATGTAGCTAAAAGTATGAGCTAAGAAGAGGTCAACACAATAGCAATCTCCAACATCAATGGACAACATTTAACTAATCTACTGAAGCAAACTTTAATACATAAAATAACAAAGTAAATAAACTAAAATTCACTAACTAAGAGGAGAAGAATCATGAAACATGGAAAGGAACTCAAGAATCCACCAAATTGAATGAATTTATATTAATATTCCAGTAGCATGTCTTTACAACAACTTGACTCTCTCTTGAAAATGAGAGGAGACCCCCTATTTGTAGTTTTCAAAAAGTGAAATGAATGGCCAAGATTTACTTTCATTGTGTGGCCCAGATTCATTTTACATTAGGGTTTCACCTACCCCCAAATATATAATAATTGAAAATTACAAGTTTCTCTTCTCCCTATTTTGTCTTCTTGTGACAACACTGCAACTCTTTTGTCTTTTAGTAGATTATTGTTTTCCTTTTGGTTGCAGCTACACAATGAGAAACTCATCATCAATAACAGGCTTTCCAACCTTCTTTTTTAATGTAGCATATTCCACAAACTTTTTGATCAGAGAGTGGAGCTTATCCCACTCCAAGATGTTAGATTGAAGCACTTGGAAGTTCAATTTTTTGGATCGACGGGTGAGTGTTTCCCAATATCTGTCACATTTAGCTATATTCTGCAGTACTTGTTTTGACTGGGTTAACACACGAGCAACAAAACCCATGAAATAAGCTGTGAGCTTATCTTTTCTTCCAGTTTCTATCTTCTTATGAAAGCGGGGCTTTAGCTTCTCTGGGTCTATCTCAACAAAAGGCATGTCAAAATCTATCATTAACTTAAGGGACTCGTCACATGTCATTCTAATTTCCTTAACCCAATCAAGATCTTGGTCCACCTGATGGAGCACTCACTCTAAGATTTATTTCTTGTGATTGAAGCCCAACTTCTAGTTCTCCACAAGCCAAAATTCACCCTCCACTAGAGCAAGCTCTTTCTTCACCATTTTCTTGGGCATCTTGAGGATTGCCTAAATTTTAGGTTACGTGATCCTATATATCTTTGGGAAGTTAGTACAGGTTTTCCTTATATCCCCAAGATACTTCTGCACCTCCAAGAATTTATTTGTTTTCCTAACAGCACATCCAATGCCCATGTTTCCATTGTAAAGAACCTTCCTGAACCAATCTTCAGTAGCTTTTGTCTAGCTCTTCCTCTTTTAAAGCGTGTTGATATGCTCCTCTGATAGCAGCAATGGGGTAGCCATTGATGTCATAGGGAGATATTCGGTTAAAGACCATTGGTTGATCTATGTTGTTAGATAGGCCACCTGTGCTTTTAACTCCTCCTTGGAGGTCTTATCTTAGCTCATCTAGTGCATAATGGTGGCGACGGATCCTTGGAGATGATCGATCTTTTTATCTCTTGTGGCCATCCCTAGGTCAATGGTAGAGATGTTATAGCTGACCCCTTCCTCATCCATTACCGGGGTGGAAATTTATACCGTTCTCGATCTGGATGCATCCATAGTCAGCTAAGATCTGACCTTCGACTTCTTTTTCTTCTTTGTGCTTATCTTGGCCAGAGCCAAAATGGCCTCCAACCTTGCCTTCAGATCTGTTGGAGTTGGGGTCTTCTTTTCTATTTGCTTCTCAAGCCACACGGGTATTTGAGTCTTCCCTTTTGGTGATTCACGATCACCTTCCTCTTCATGGGCATGTTGAATTTGCAATATATTTTGGTCTGAGGCTTCTTTTTCTAGCTTTTTTCCTTCTTCTTCATCTAAATTATGGACAACTACAGTTACCTTCTTTGGGGACTTAGTAGCTACATGCTTCTTGGGGTTGTCTTCACTTTCAAAAGCTTCTTCTTCTTCTTCTTCCTCATGTTCATGCTCTTCGCAGTGTTCCATTGGGCTGCTTCTTATTTCATCCTCTTCCTTAGGCTTATCTTCTTCTTTCTTTTCTTCTTGTTCTTGTAGAAGAGGCATATCTTCATCATGTTTGGGGCCTTGATCTTGCTCCCCTATTGGAAGTTGCCCTCCATTTCTGTATTAGCTCCTTTCTCTTCAATAATAGGTTGTTTTTTAGCCTCCTCCTCAACATCTTTGAGCTATCGAGCCAACTCCTTCATGAGATCGGGATCAAATGTTTTGACGATATTCTTCATCTCATCATCGTCTTCCTCAAACAATTTTAATTCCTCTTCCTCGTAGATGACCTCATAAATTACTAGGTGTTGGTGTGGAGGATGCTCATGGTAATCATCTGCTTCTTCTTCTAATGTCTTGGTTGCTTCCTTCTGCTGCCTATGTAATTCTTCAAAAAATTGCATTGTTTCCTTCATCGTAGGAGGTTTTGTAGGAGGAGGAGGGATAGAGATACTAGTTATGGCATGAGCTAAAGCCACCTGTACTACGAAATTCGCAAACATCCCAGAAAGCTCAAAGGACATGTTTTGTTTTATTTAGCGAAAGCCTCTAGGAGGATGAGAGTGGGCATCATCATTGCAGCATTTGGAATGTGGAAGAGATAATATGGGAGACATGGATGAGGAAGAAAGTGGGGAAGTAGTGGCAGATGAGGAATCAACAATTATCACCTGGGCCACAAGAGAGGTGGAGGCAAGGTGGATTGAGATGTCCACCGTGGGCAGAGAGATGGCAACCACTGCTTTTGAGATATTTGGGGGAGTAACAATAGTAGAAGTTGTTGAGACTGGGACAACAAGTGTAACAGGTAGGAACTTCAGTTGTTCTCCTCCCTCATGGAGTGGGTCCTCCTGGATAGTGGGAATCCGTGTGAAACTGCCCGACTTCTCTGACTTCTTTGAAGTTCCAACCTCTGGAGCCTTCTCTGAAGACTCTTTAGATTTAGGTTGATGCCCAAAACCCTCTTTTCTCTTATTTGATGATGTGTTCAGGGGATACGTCAAGGTCTCTCCTATCGAGGTAGCATCACATGCACTTTTAGTTTCACCCTCCATTGACTCTTCAAGGTCCCCATATGTTAGGGCTACTCCTTTCTGCTTTAATTTGGAAATTTTCCCATCAATCCATTGTTTGGTTCTTTCCTTGATAGGATTTGTAATAATATCAAGGTCATTGACCTCCTCTTCGTTCCAATATATCAATGGTAGTGGCAAGTTGGCGACAACGTTATAACTTGGGTCCATCACCATGCTTTCTTCTTCAACCACTTGCTCCGACACAAGAAGCAACTTGACTACCTTGATGAAGTAGGCTGTCATGTGCATGTATTGCCACATATGCACCTCCTTGTCATCCTTGCAATTAGCCCATAACTCTTCAACATTATTTAGGTGGGCATACTCCAATCCAACCATTTTATTCATCTTTCCATATGGGTCCATTCATGGCTAAGCAGTTTGAAATTTTAAGTTATATTCGCTCAACTCTTGGTTAGAATACTCTACACATTGGGATGTGTGCAACTCATACTATCTTTGACCAAAGGAGAAGGGATTGGGGACCCTTTCCCAATTCTTGTCACTCAAAAGGGTGTGTGATCACTGCAGCTATCATGAGAGGTCAAGCAATACTATCTGGTCATTTGGGTATCAGGGCAGCCTGTATGGTTTATCAGAAAGACCCTTGGCTCAGATGTAGGTGAATCTTGGGAATTGTATAAATAGAAATTTGAACTAGTAGATGAAGGAGTTTGGACTATGTGAGACTCTCCTTTTGAGATCACCCCCAAGCATTCTAATGATGTGGCCTATGAAGGCATTGTTGACTCTATAGTATTCCCTCTTGAAATTTTTGTACTAAAGTTGAGGGTAATTATCATACACCTTTAGTTCCTTCTCTAGAGTTGGATTTTTTTCCACAAATAATCCCCTATATTTGGCATGGTTGGCAAGCAAGTACACTACGTATGACATCATGTATAATTTTGAAGTCTTCTTGACTGCCACAAACTGCTCATGCAAGTAGTCACTAATCATTCCTGCTCAATAGAAATAGGTGTCTTTTCAGATGATCTCCTTAATGAAATAGAACATCTAGTCTTGAAAGAAGGTCGTGGTCGGAAGACCCATAACTCTACTTAGAAGATTTACCAAGTCATGCTAATCTTTGTAAAAGTCACTTCGAAAGATCTTTTGGGGCACTTTATTGGCAGTACACCTATTTTCTATCAGCGAGTACTGATTAATCAGTTTCTTACATCTGATGGGATTTTCATCCCACATATGCTTACCATACTCCTTAGGTGTTTGCTCCATCTCTCTGAAGGTAAGGATATGAAAAGTCCTCCCTATTGACTTGGTGGAGAAGTCAGCCAATATGTTCCTATCTCTATCAACTATTGTTCTGGTGTTCTCTTGGTACGCCTCCCTGCAGGCCATCACAAGATTAGGGGCTATGAGATCTATTGGGAATTCAGAGGCCTTGTCCAATCCACTAATTATGATATTTCTAGCATTCTCTGTTGTGGCATTTAGCCTTACCCTTTGTTTGAATTCATCAATGTCGATGTGTCCTCGATTAGTGTCTGAAATCTCATTCCATGTTGTGGTAACCTTTGAATTGATGGGTTCCACTTGGAACTTGTTCCTCATCTAGTCCTTATCCTCCTTGCCTCAAGGTGCTTTGGTGATATTTTTCCCTTTATCTTTCTCTGTGGTTGCCCCCGAGGATCCGACAGCTGGTTCCATATATCCTAAAACCAAAGGAGCAATAAATGATTCAAGCATAAAATAAAAGGAACGTTAGTCGAAATGCTTCAAAATAGTGTTAGATCAGACAATTCATGCTTTAAAGATCATAAAATCCTCTGAAAATTACCTTTCATCTTTTTTTAGGAGAAAATTGGGCAATGCGGGACCAGGGGTGTAGACTTCCCTGGGCTGGCAGTTGTTTTTAGGGCCCTGTCGATAAATGATGCTGGCAGGATGGAATTCCGCAGACAGAGTCCTACACCCTGGGACCCTTAGGGTTGGAGGATGAGAGACATATGCAGGTCAGAGGATGCGGAAGGATGCGAGAGGTTGGTCATTTGGAATAGAAATGATGGGATAGTGGCCTGACATGGGAGGCCTGAATGGTCAGACCCGCAGGAGGAATCAGTCATCCATCTTCTTTTGGTGTTGCTTTAGTATTCCAATAGCGAAAGGAACATCGGGTTCTACAGTGTGGGGAGACGGGGGTTGAAGTCTTAGTCATTTTGTTCCTGGACAATGCTTATAATGATGAGTCCCAATGGTCAGAGGGGCGTAATGCAACAACCGTCCAAAACAGCGGGTACCAAACGCATACATGTGGAGGGAGGCCCGCGACTATACGACCGAGAGGGTGCAAGGGTCATTCTTTTCACTCATGAATTTTGCAAGTTTTTCTTTAAACAATAGTTGTGAGGTCAGAGCTTAGTAGGTGGAACGGCGAGTGACAAAGGCTATTTAGAATCGACAAAGCTTAAGAGCAGTTAGCATGCAGAGACCCGTGAGGTCGGACCCGACATTATCGAAGGACGTTCCCTTTTAACTTGTGAAACATTTAATGTCTGAGTTTGTCGACCACAAAGGTGGGACCCATGTGTCAGGAGGACACAATTAGATAGTCGTTTGAGACGGTGGGGCCAAAAGGCAAAATGGATTCAGATGTCTGCGATTGCAGAGCCAAGGAGGTTGGGAGGTCCACCCTTGGACTTATGAATTTTGGCAAGGTTGGGAATGACCAAGAGGGGAGGGAATTGCATGAAGGTGGGCCCGATAAGGATGGAAGTCACTTTTGAAAGCTCACATTTTGTATGGGAAAGGACGACGTCGGGCAGGATGTGGGCCTGAAGGGCACGGTTCCGAGTCAGATCCTTAATACCACACTCTATTCTAATATCTTGTAGACAAGTAAACCAGATGCAGACAATGCAATATCAGTAAGACAAGTAACAACCAGATGTAGACAATGCATTTTTTTTTTTGAGTGATGTCAATTTTGTGTTACTCCACTTGTTATACCATCTCAAATTCGCTTGCTTCTCGATTGTTTATTCATCCTTTGGTGACCTGCAACATTAACTGTCAATTGACAATTTTAAATACTACTTTCTCTACCATAAACTCATACCAAACTTAAAATGGTACAAACAGAAACATATGGTTGAATACAATATTTTATTTATAATCAATTATATTTATTATAGAGATGATTTAATATAAAGTTTGTATTGTAGAGTATCACCTATCCAGTATTTTATTTTAATATTTTATCATTTAGAAAAAAGAAATTCAATGTAAATTCCATCGAAAATAATATTAATTATAAAATATAACTTATCATTTTTATTTCAAATTTTATAAATTTGTTTTATTTTTTAATTTCATCATTTTTAGTTCATTGTTTTTCTACAATAATATATAAATTGCAAACTTCTATTATAAATGCAACTAATATTATATTATAGAGAATGTTTTCATTAGATTAATATTCAATATTTGTAGTCATTTTCTTTCTTTCATTTGTATTTTCAATGACAATGTTGATAAACTGGATTATTTTATTAGAAATTCTTAACTAATATACCTATAATTAATTTTTTTTTGTTATAGTATATATATAAAAAATTGTAATTAAATATGGCCAATTATTTATGTACTGTTACAGTATCATAGGAAAACATTGTTATAAAAGATATTGAGGAAACAAAATCTACTTACTTTAGCATACATAATCACAGTAGAGGAAAGTTGTGGTAGACTATCTCGAGGTGGAGATGAACCCACTCAAAATATTCACTCCAGTGAGAATAATAATCTACACACCCAACCTAGGAGTACTAGATAGAAAGAGGCACAAGCATTCCTCAATTAGGTGGGATAGAAAAAATAGTGCAAGTGTTTATGCCACGTAGGAAAAGTGAGCATCAACTAAAATTCCCAATGGTCTTGGGACATGAGGAATTGTTTTAGCTCCTTAACTTATAAGGAGCAAATGAGAGATGGTTGTAGTTGTGATGTTACCTAATTCATTTGGAAATGGTCAATAGTAGACCGTAAGGAGATATTTTAATAATTTAGCTAATGCACTTATAGTTCATTAGATACTCCTTCACTAACTAAGAATGTCTTAAAAGTGTTAAAACTCAACATATACCATATATTCATGTGCCTAAGAATAATAAAATTGGATAACATGAGTGTTATAATTCAAATAAAACAAAATAGAAATTTCTCATACATTACATTTCTATTTCCAAAGATGAAAAGGAACAAAATATCTCAAATGTTTCATAATTTATGAATATATATGAAGAAAAAGCGTGTAAATGTATGGAAATAGGGGACTGAAAGGGTGTTAATATTGGCCACATTTTTTAAATTAGAAAAATTATAATTCAATGATTTCATAATCATATGTTAAAAATCTATTGTCTAAACTATTTTTTAAATAGTTAGAGTTATATTTCTTTGAGAACACAATGTGGCCTTATTTTTCACCCAAAAATATAACATAGTGTTATATTTGCATACCCTATATTTTGATTTTTGGTAATTATTTTACAAATCCATTTGATGGAAGTTTAGTTTATACAAAGTAGAAATTTTTAATATTTTTTGAAATTTGAATGAATATTAAAAAATATCTAAAATAAATAATACATGTATTTTTGGTTAAAAATGAAAAAAAAAGTGATTAAATATATATAATTAATACATTTAGAGTTATTTTTTAACCATATGGTTGGAAAGCTAAGAAAATACTTTATATTTCATTGGATTTTTTTATGAATTTAATCCTAAAATAAGAACTTAATTGAAAGGAATTTTTCCATTATTATGTTTTGTATATTTTTACATAACACATATTTGGCACCCAAATTGAGTGTTTGGCTATTGGGGTTTATAAATTCTAAATTTATTTAAGCCTAATAGTGAAATTTAATTTGTCAAAATCATAATGTGTATGTGTTATACAACACACTTGCATTAGTTTTCAATTGGGTGTTTTGTTTTTCTATTTCTTGGGTTATCTAAAGCCCACGTATCTATTTCTCTGAGGCGTGTGTGCCATTTTGGTTTAACACTCTAAGACTATTTGGCTTAATGTTTGGTGTTGTTTTTGGTAGGCTTGTAGGCCTTAGCTTCTACTTGTTCTAGTGGGCATGTTGGTCTTGTGTTTTTTTTTTCTATTTTGTTTGGGATCAAAGACCTTACCCTACTTTTCAAATAAAAAACACACTTGTATTATGAAAAATACATATAAATCATTCATGAAAAAATTATAATGCATACATTTTATGCTTTCTAAATGTGACCATATTTTGAATAATTGTGAAAGTTTAGAAATGTTTTACTTTGTAACATTTGTGAACACACCTATTCCATAGATAAAAGTCGTATAAATTATTTTAGATCTAATTTCATTTACTCTTTGACCCCTAGGAATTGACACCAAATTTTTGAGTAAGTATTCTCTTCTTCTTTTTTTCATGGATCTTTAGCTACACCAATATTGACATATAATTTAATGTGAATGATTTGGTTTCCTCTACCATATTATTTCAATGAATTCATGTCTTTACGTATTTATCCTTAGCTTTGTACAATTGATATCCTTCTATATTATGTTGGGATATTATTGTGTACTCATGGTAGCTTTGAAGATTTGATATACCTTACGTGATACCTTATCAAAATCCACTATATTATATGTTTTATTATAATTAATTGAGTCCCTATTACTAATCACTGGAAAAAATTGAATACCTTTTATATTTATAGGATTCATAAATACCTCAATCAAAAAAATTCGTTATATTAGGGAGTGGGTTCTTCTAGTCACCTCCTTATTATTCATTAGCTTTAGTCATCCCATTGTGTGCTACATCCTCAATTTATAAGGTTTCAATCACATATGCATTATTATGGTGGAATAATACAACGGTGTTACTATTTGATTACTTGATGTGCTACATGTGTAGAAAACTGAGGGGGCCATGAAGGTTTTGGCACTACATTGAGAAAATTGTGCATAATGGGTTTCTAACAGTTTCTAATTACCAATGGGTCCTTTTGTCTCCATGGGAAAACATTTTTGCGTAGTTTGGTTTCGTGTTATCACCATTGAATATTGGATCAAATAATAAAGATGGTATAACCATCCAATATTATGTGAGATTCATTAAACATTTATCTTTAAAGGATGTATGTGGATGGTTTCTTTTGTGTGTACATGACTCATGTAAAATATTTTAGTAACGATAAAGAACATAAAATAATGATATTTACTATGAGTTCCATATGGGAATGAATTGATCCCTTATTCATGTAGAGACATGTATTAATGATTAACTATCTAGTAGAAAATTTCTATTTCTATCTATTGTGATGTTTGTTCCATGGGTCACTAACTTAGTGATTACTAGAGTGCTCTACATAATATGTAGCTTTTTAGGCTAGGTATTGTTTCATACTATTCTACCATGTATTTTTCTTTTATATATATCAACTTATTTTTAACTTGGTAGTTAGTTACTTAAGGTAGGAAAAATAAGTTGGTGCTCTTTAGGTGGGTTTTATTATATGAATTAATTTTATGATATAATATATATCTTTATTAATAAATATGGTGGTCTTGATTGTGGTTATTCAAATCCAAGACAATTATTTATTTATTTTATTTTAGGTATACATTATATGGGCGTAATTACATAATTATGTCACACTTTCAACCAACTTACATTAATTTGGGTAAAGCATATTGTCTAGCTAAATTTATTCTAGCTAATTAAAATATAGGCCATAACTTTTCCAACATGAAGTGTCAACTAAATGCACATTTTGTACCACTTTACGGCCAATTTATCAAAAAATCAAAATTATTCAAAAAATTAATGTTTCATGAATGTCCACTCTTATAAATAACATTTTTGAAAAATATATAAAAATACATTACTGTATATCTATAAGTTTAAAATTCAAAAATATATTTGTTTCGACAATTTAATTATATTTCATATTTTATGTTTTTCCTTTACTAAAAATATTTCATCGACACAAAAATATAAGGTTGATTATATTGTAAAGGAAAAAAAAATAAAATTTATTATTAATATTAGAAAAGGAACTAGAGAAAATATTGTATTTCAAGATAATATGACTTTTCATTTCTAGATCAATAATTAAGAAAAATGGTGACCTCCCATGAAAAAAAATGTGATTTCACTACACATAAATTTTAATATTTATTAAAAATGTAAATTTATTAAAAAAAAAAGGAAAAAAAATCCATCCATTAAAGTCTCAAGTTTTAAATACAAAAAAAAAATGGAGGAAGAAAAATACAATATAAAGAGTGACATCTAATTAAATTAAATTTTCAACATTTTACTAGTAATTAAACTATAGTGTTTATTTTATAATAAACTATATTCATATAAATTTATAATTTTTCTTAAAAATTACATATGTAAATTACAATAAAAAAATATTTTAAATCATTTGAAAGTTCAAAACATATATGAAACTTTGATGTGATTCAAGTTAAACATTTGGATCAATTTTGGCTATTTCCTTCATAAAAGTGTGACACAACTTTATACTTTTACGCATATGTTTATTTGAAGTGACATAGTGACAATTTCTTGAGTGAAATTTTATTCCAATCACTCCTATTTCTCTAAAGTGTCTTTTTTTTCAATAATTCCTAAGAAAAATATTTGTTTATATTGTTGTGCTTGGTATTTTTTATTATTAATAATTCCTCCACTCTCTATTGGTTTGTCAATCCATTGATCTTATAGAAGCCAAGCACTATGAATATTAGTCATTGGTCTCTTCTCTCCATTAAAATTGTCTAACTAAGTATATTAGGATAATGCAATATTTAAATGTAATCACACATATGAATTCATTACAAGTGCATCAAAATTATCACCTTTTTCCTAAGTAACTAGAGATTAAGGCTACACTAGGAGTTTGGGGAAAACATCCCTATTTTTTTTCTTTTCTTCTCACTTTTCATGATGTTTCCTTTGCTTATAATTTTAGAACCCAAGGTATTATAAAATTACATTTTTATGTTCCTACTAGTATTTTCACAAGCATGACGAATTGGAGAAGTTATTTTTATATATACTTGATAAGTACATTATGGGTACTATAATGTTATTAGATTCATTAGAGAAAGATTCCTACATAAGTAATTTTATGTTCAATATTCATACATACTTGAGACTCTCTTTGGTAGTTATGTTTTGTTGCACAATTTTCTACATGTACATGTAGTGGCATATGTTTATTTATTTTTCTTTATTTTTTTCTATAAATTTCTTCCATATAATCTCTTGATATAATTCTATATTGCACTAATAAAAATTAGATAATCTCTCTCATTTGTAGTATTTTACCTTATGTTAACAATATTTTCAATTAGTGCTCCTTGAACAATAGCATTGAGGAGAATAGGAAAAAGCTTGATAAGAATTATGTCCTTCATGCTGGATTAATATGGCTCATTTATGAGCATTTCAAAAACATGCCGACTGTCTCTAACCCCATCTCTACCTTGGCCTCAGAGGGTTATGACACTGAGTCAAGCTCACCTGAGGATATCAAGGGTTCAGACCTGGACTGGGTGGAAGAGATTACTCCTCCTCCTATTAAAAAAAAGGAAGAATACCGCTTTTGTGAAGCCCTCAAACAAAAAATATTGTCCTTTGAAAACTCCTTTAGAAGCATCAATTTCAAAGGACAAGATAAGGGAGGTCCCCCATGTGGATAAGCTGATGGCCTACTCAGAGGATTCTCTAGATGATAACATTGCGAAAACTTCTATGAAGGATTTATCCTTTGCCTCTTTCCACTCTGTTGGTAGAGGGGATAGGCCCAACCCTCACGTGGACTTGAATCCTGATGACCTAGCCTTTGAACCTGATAGGGACTTTTACGGTGATATTCTTTATCTGGCTAGAAATGGTGCACTTGATAATTTCAAAATTTTGAAGTTGGCTTTTCATGAAATTAAGGACCTAAATTTAAAAAACAGAGCTATGACTAGTAAATTGGAGATTCTAGAAGCCAAGATGGTGGAGTAGAAATCAGCTAAAATTTTACGGATGGCAGACGAGAAGATGGCTATGGCGGACTACCTCCAGAAAGAGGTAGTTTTTACAAAAACCTTAAGAAGTATGGGGAAATCCTTGGAAGAGAGATTGAGAAGATTAGGGAACCTCTAAATACTATGATAGAACACAACCACATAATTGTTAAAACTAACGCTACTATCTTGAGATATTTGGCAGAAAAAATGGACAACACTCAATAGGGACTTTTGATTGTGTATCTGTACGCTGAGAAGAACAGAAAAAAAATAGAGGATTTGGGCCCTTCAAAGAGAACCAAGGTTAACATGAAGAAAAGATAGGATACAACGTCATTGGATACCCAAGATCTAAGAATGGTGGCCCAGGATTTGGACATCCTAGAAATGGAAGTGGCAAATACCTTAAAGTCTCTAGGTTAGGTTTGATTGTGTTTCTATTGTCGTTGGTCTTTTTCTTTCCTTTTGTTGGTTTTTGTAGGTGACCACTGGTCTTTTCCGATTATCTTTAGTTGCAGCCTGTCTTTTCGTGGACTTTTACTTGATATATCTTTTTTTGGTTTGTAAACTTTGTGGTTTTGGGTCCCTGTAAAACATGTTTTTTCCTCAATGAAAAACAATATTTTCAATTAGAAAGATTCACTTTTTTTAGAATAAGATAGTTTTCTTAAGTGTTTAAGGTTTACTTAGTTGATATGGGTCTGCTCCATGTTATAGTGAGGATGTAAAACATGTTCTTTGAAACTAAGGTTTCAATCTCTTATTTAGAAATTTATAAATGTAATGGAACTGATAATGAGTTGTGGAAGTCAAATATGGATATATCCTCTAAGAGAGATATTACTAAAGATTTATTTGGAGTGAAAAGAAACTATATTTTATTCATAATGATGATTTAAATAAGATAGATAAAAATAAATGAGCAACCTTTTGGTTGTGACTTGTGAATTAAATGAAAATAACTTTTTAAAATCATCTAATCACATATATTCTTCGAAATGAATTAATATGATCTAACAAGGAATAATTTTTGTAAATATCCTATATTTTACAAGAAAAACATATTGGTTAACAATGGAATATGGGAGTATGTTCAAGAATATTTGAATTTATTTAATTTAATTTTTAATAAACTGACACCCATTAATATTAAGATAGATTTAGAGGATACGTGTATATTACTAATTTTATCTTTTATTGAATCATGTAAAATTATAATCCTTTCTTTGGTAGGTTAGATGATAGATCCAAATCTAGATGCTCTTGTTATTAATTTTATTGAAAAGGAAATATATAATAAATACATGAAAGAAGTCTCAGAGGATTCATTGCATTTATTGTGAAGAAACATGGATAAATGAGGATCTTGAAAGGAGATAAAATAATTTATCAAGAGATATAATTATATTGATCATTCCAAGACCCAAAGTAAGTATACAATGAAGTGTTGGAACTATGCAAGATGGAGGAATGTGAAGGAGTATATAAATAAGAAGACAATTAATGATTCCTCTAGTGAAATATCAAATAATTAAGGTTATGAAGCCATGTTAATTTCTTCTAATATTATTTCTAATGAATCATAGTTGATTGAATTAGGTTTTTCGCATTGAAACATGGTTCAATATGTTAGGGTTAGGAAAGGGTGGTTCACAAAAATGATAAAAAATAAACCTATTTTCCTCTATTTCATTCAACAAATGAGATCCAAACAATGAAATTACTATCAACCCTTAAGTTGAGTCAAATCAATGTATGAATCTGAAAATTTTTATTTTATGAAAGGATGGGGTCCCTATTAAACAACACTTTGGGGAGAAATATTAAAACTATAAAATCCAACCCAAAATGTAAGCTATAAAGTACAAATGAAATAGTGGACTCAAAAATACTAGAACCATAAATCAAAAGTAAACTTTAAGAAAGCGAAAATGATGTGTACCAATCACCAAAAGTTCCTTTTCGAAGCTCACTGAAGACTCATTCACACTATGGTGAATGGGCCCTGGCTAGGGCTCTATAAAAATGCTTTCTAGGTTTTATGCTCCTTTGTTTGCACTGTCAAATTCCAAAGTTTCATAGTCAGAGAGCTAGAAATAAATCCTATAGAAGAGTTTCTATGAGATGAAAACTTTCCTTACAACTTTGCAACTTTCTTCATTTTCTCTCTTTAAAGAATCTTCCACCTAAAACCTACAAATACAAACGCAAGAGGAGAATTTTTTTGTCCTTGGTGAAGGGGCTTTTGCCTTGGTAAAACCCCATTGAGTATTTAAACATTGAAATTAAATCAAATAGCATGAAGGAAATTATGAATGATAAATGTAATGTCACCATTCACCAAACCCTTGACTAAACCTTGGAAAGAAAATTTGCAACTAGCATGAAGTGGCTTGAATGGATGAAAATCTTGACATTGATAGTTTTCTTGAAATGATGTATTTGAATGATTGGAAGCATCATGAACTCTACGTCACAATATTAGCTCAAACAATAAGTTTGATGCAATAAATCTTTGCATAATAATGGAATCTTGAGTGTTGCAATGGTCTTCAATAAACCAGCTCTTTAATACCTTGAAATGCCCTTGAATTCTCTAAAACTTCTCACTTGAATGCTCTTAAATTTCTTGAAATATTCTAGGTTCTCATGAAAAATTCCTAGGTGAAACATAGTGAAATGACCTCTTATTTATACATATGTTAAGATTAATTCTCGAAAATCAAATATCACAAGCTGAAATCTTAATAGGAATTTGAAATCATTAAAATACTGTGAAAACATAGTTTAAATTTAGGTCCTAGGCCTAAGTGAGGACCCATTCAATCTTACCTCAGACACACATTCATCAAGGATAAGTGTTATGTTATGGTATTAATGAATGTTTGGTTTTACTCTTCGAAAATTTGAATTAATTAGGCTTGGATTTGAATTAAAGGGGTCAATTAAGAGAAATTGAGCTTAATTAATTAATGAGGCCCTAGATAAGTGGGAAAGTGTAAAGGGGAACATTTTACAACCCTAAATAAGGAATAATTAATTCCATTTTAATTAATAAGGTCCTAAACAAGTAATTTGAATATGTAAAAAAATATATTACAACACTAAATTAACACATAATTTTTCTAATTTTAATTAATTCTAAATTATGTATGAAAAGGGATAATTTTTCCTACACTACATTTAGCCTCCACTTTAGTAAGAGTATAACCTCATGTCAAACTCGCACTAAAGTAGACATTCAAGACACTTATATATTCAAAAATGACAAAGATACTCAATCATACATTATCAAATCCTAGGTGAAGAAAAGAGGGTGGATCAAGCTACGAACATCCCAATGTGATGTGGAATGTGGTTTTTTGTTCAAGAAAGGGGGAGGATCAAGCTACAAGCATCCCAACACAATGTGGAATGGGGTTGTTTTTCTAGGAAAGGGGTAGGGTCAAGCTATGACTATCCCAACGCAATGTGGAACATGGCTATTTAACTGTCATGTTCACAAGTAGAACTTGATGTCCACTATGAAAAAATTATGTGCACTCACTCTGAGATAATGGAACCTTAGTCTATCCATTAGGTGATCCCCCAGGAAAGTGTCTTAGTGAGAAATTCATGCCTCTATGTTGGCTCTCACTATACTTACCATATCGAAGCTATCCCCCTCACAACTATGATATGGTGCCACACACTTTTTTATTTCAAGCTTCACAATGTTAACAAGTTGTATTATGATAAACAATTATGAAAAAAATGAAAATAAAGGTTTTTTCAAAGGGATCTTGCTTAATTTGTGTAAGGTATCTTCTTAGGGAGCATCGTGCCTAATGTCTCCAAGAGAGAACAGGTCAAGAGTAAAAAATTCACAACTTAGGGAATGAAGTGTGTGACATACCACTAAGAGGAAAGGTAGGCACTAAGAAATATCACACTCTTGGAGGACATTAAACCCAATAACAACACCAAGAAAAGGATGCTTTATAGGAATAAAGAAATGGCACAGTGAAACAAGAGAAATGTCGAAAGATATTGCCAATGTATGCCCCCACTTTATAGAAATTTCCACACCATTGCTATGATAAATTTCTTTAAAGTGGCCAATATTTAGTCCTAAGACATGAGAGCTTACTCAAAAATCCCTATTCCGGGTCATATGTTCCCAAAATGAAGCTATGTCATGAAAAAGGAAGGAGGTGTTTCCCCCAAAAACACATAAGGGATCTATGGATTCAGAGTGAGTATATCTTTGCTACAATTTTGTTATAAAGATTAAAAATTTCATCATTCCCTGAATACTCATAGAACAGGAAAAATGACACATTGAGATCAAAAACATAGAAAAATATTTCAAGTCAACATGGAAGAGACCTAAATATTTGGACACCTTGCATCATCCCCAAAAGGAAAACACAAGACAAACTAAAAGGTAAATGTATACGAGATATAGAAGAATGTAGGTACAAATAGATGAATGCACAAAAATAAAGAGAGAGATACACCAAACAAAAAAATATGAGCGGATTACATTATCCACATGCAACCACACAAAGAACATAAAAATGAGAATAATGCAAAAGACTAGTAAGGTACATGCGCTTCAACCTATAGCAAGTCATTTGCATCCCAATCTTGTTCAGTATATGTGGAAGGAAAACAACTAGCTAAAGGGACAACATCAAGTGCCAAGCTAAGACAAGGATATCTAATCCCATGCCCCTACTAAGTGTAGGACAAGGATGAGCTGAGATAAGTGATGAGAATGAGCTCCTTGCAATAAAGAAAATGATTTTTAATGCATGTAAAACATGTAATAGTGAGGATGCTAAGATCCTACAACTATTACATGGAAAGAAGCAAAGAGAATGCTTTAAGGGACCATCTCTATAATATTAAAAAAATTAGAGGATCCTCCAAAAAGCACAACACTCATTAGTAATATGCCTAAGGACTCTATGATATCAACAATGAGACATGTTTTTATTTGTATGTTTTGGATTTTAAATTTCTTTGATAGGTGGTAATGTTAAGAGTTCTTCACTTAGAAGTATGTGTAAGTGTCTTTGAGTGATAAATAGGGGACAAGGGAATTTTAGCTTCTTGAGTTTGTAAGGCCTTCATTTTTTTCTATTTTGATGGTCTTGTTGAGGTGGAGGAGAAGGAGGAGGACCTAAAGTGATCATGCCATACTTGTGAGGAAATATTTCATCATATGTATCCTTAGAAGATGTGTAGCGATAAGTATTTTTATATCCTAGTACCTCAGTGTCTTTAAAAGTAATTTTCTCTAAAAATTTATGAATTTCATGCTTATTAGCTATCTCACAACATTGGTTAATTAAAATATTAAAGTTGTGGCCATAAGTCTCTTATAGGTTGATGGTTGTGTTTGTCACTTTGTTAACATAAGATGGATAGGTATGCACTTGATTAGAGGAACTAGGTTTACTCTTTGTTGGAATTTTAGGCTTCATCTTTGTTTAAATTTTAGGATGTAATAGAGAAAACATCCCAACTGGTGGGGTGGTAGGGGATGTTGGTTGTTGTGTGGATGGGTAAAAGGATGATTTTTTCTCAATATTGTTAAGGCAATCGTTTATGAAATTTTTCATGATATCATCATCTTCTCCAATGATTTCAACTTCATGAGGACACTCATTAGGATTTGATTGAGCATGATTAGGTTCAATTGTATTAGGATCATTGCCAAAAATGCAACTTAAAACATCAAATAGAGATACTAAATAATTCCATAGATTACCTATGCACATGTCCATTGTTTTAAAATGTATGGGGATTTTCAGTTTTTCAAATTCTAAAGAGGGTAATTTTCTGATTAAACAATTTAAAAAAACTGAAAATAATGTCTTGTAAATGCAATTTTAAATTCACAATACACTAATTTTGTAAAACAAAGCTAAATATGACCAAATTGAAGAAATAAAAATTCTACAAAAAAAAACAAAGATCTGAGAACAACAAACAAAGATGCAAAATTGAATGTTTCAATGCCCAGAAAATAAGGAAATGACCCTGATTAGGGACTCATTCACCCTAGGGAAAATGGGTCCTAGGCTAGGGTTTTGAAAAGTGTTTTTTCAAATTTCTAAGTTGATTTTAGTAGTTTCTAGATTCTTATTTGAAATAGTGAGTTATGGTTTTCTTTTATTATGAAATCAATGTTGAATATAATTGCAAAATGAGATAAAATGACAACCTACAAAACCTTAATTCAATATGAAATTTTATTTCAATTTTAAAATGAAAATGAATATGATGTAATGCTATGTATGATATGAAAAATGACTAATTTTTATTTTTATTTTTCAGATTTAAAGAATGCAAAGATGCAATCCTAAGACATTTAAATGAAATGAAAAGTTAAATACAAACTAGACACTCTAAATGACACTTAATTCAATGTAATAAAATGCAAAGGAATGCCAAATATAAATCTAGGGTGAAAAAGGACTTTGTAACACCCCTTTGTTTTTCTCTTATGTTTAGATTACGATGCTTTCATATTTTGATCCCGATTTATACAACAATGTGAACCATATGTGTGATGTGATGCACCTTCTTTGATGTTTTATTGGACATGATTTGATTAGAATAATGTTGGTTTTTTATAACATGAATATTGCACATGAGTATGTTATTTATGAGGAGAATTGTCAGTTCATGATAAGTGTATTGGTGAAGGGGATGGGATTGCATCACTTGCTTGTGAGCACCCTGTGATTATGTGACTTCCTCTTCACGGTGTGTTTTATGATGATTTATATACATCTATTGATGCCTTAGATATAGGTTTGCAGGTATAGGACATTGACTCCACCCGGCTTCACATGTTTGAGCATGTCGACTCCACAATTTTGTTGATTGGGAGATAGTAGCTAGGTTACTTGTGTTAGGTCTACACCCTAGCCACAGTGTGTCATCAGTCCATGTTCCATATGTTTGATTGTCATGTCCACATTTGCCTTGTCAATTGTTATTTAATTATGCAAGGTTTATTTTATGGAAATTAATATTAAGTTAATGCTTTAAATGATTTTAGTATATTTTTAAGTAATTTTAAATAATATTATTGGAAGCTTTCTATTTAATTTAATCCTTGGGATTAAATTTATTTTATTAAGTAAAAAAATTAATTGATTAAATTTATTTATTAAGCAAATAGATTAATTGATTAAATTTTTTTAGAAATTAAATTGTGGTTTGAAATTATTAAAACGCAAAAATAACTTAGAGGAAATATCTTTGTGTTATTGAGAAGATATTTATAATTTGACATGTGTGTGAGAAGAATTTATTAATCACTGTTGTTGAGAAATTATTCTCGGAGAGAATATTTTCCATAACTCAATGAGGTAAGAGTTTACTTCACGGGAATGGAAATAGGGATATCTTTTAGAATTTGTTTATTGATAATTGAAAAGAGATTCTCAGGAATATAGTGGGCTTTGCATTTTTGCGTCTTTCTGGAACTGGTGATTTTGAAAAGGCTTTGGAAATTGAATTTTGAAGGCGAGGCTCTGTTCCAACCTTCATTTCTTCAAGCTTCAAGAAAACAGGTTCTTTTATGGTTTTATTTATTTAGTTTATTTTGAAATATTGCCTGTACAAAATTCAATTCTATAGAAGCTTTGTTTAAATTGATTAAAAATAAATTGAAATATTGCCTGTGTAAGAAGATTTTGTGTTTTTTTTAGTAGAAGCTTTTAAATGTTTTTGAAAATTTGGAAGGATTTTGTATTTGAAGATTTTCCGTGATTAATTTAGTGCCTTTGTAGGAAAATTTTATACTGAAATTAGAGAGCCTCTGTGAAATTGATATTTTAAACAACAAAAAAGCCTAGAGGGAAACATTATAAGATTTTTTTAAAAATTATTGAAAGCTTCTGTGTAGAAAATTATTGAAAGCTTTTGTGTAGGAAATTGTTGAAAGCTTCTATAGGAAAATGATTTGAAACCATAGAAAATTCCAGAGGAAATGAGATATTAGAAATCTTCTGTGGAATTTGGGACTTTTCTAGAAATTTGTATAATTTTGCCTGCAGATGGTTTTCGAAAAGTTTCTTCCTGATTTGTCTATGAAGTTTTGATATTTTTATATATATATTATATATATATATAGATGTATATATATTGATATATATATACAAATGCATACATACATATATATATATATGTATATTTTTTTTAAATGATATTGAACTATGTCATACGGTGATGGATTATTATCCGCTATTTTTATATGAATCATATAAAATTTGTATGCATTAAACTAAGAAATATAATTCCATTGTTGTTTAAAGTACCTACATTTTATTCTCATTTGAGATTTATTGTGTTATTTTGAATGCATATGGGGGATGGGGGGGCTGCCTCCCCATCGACCCCCCCTGCCCCCCCCCCTGACCGCTTATGGGAGTAGAAATGTGGAAGGAGTCCCTCCATCGCCTCCCCACCAAGTATGGGTTGTGGCCTAAGAAAACAGTATACAGTCGGGCCCTCATTGATTGCTTAGAACCTTTAATTTTGTACATATGGAGATTTAGAAAGGAATACTTTATATTGCTTAGAACCTTTAATTTTGTACATATAGAACATTAAACATGCAATATAAATGTGTTTTGTACATATTGCATGTGTATATACATTTAAATGTATATTTAATGTTTTATTTTATGTATTTAGTTGCATGTAATTTTGTAGAAATGGAGATTTAGAAAGGAATACTTTATATGCATGGCTTAATTTATTGGAGAAATGAGTATTTTAAGTAAATGGGGGAAATTATTATTGCTATTAAAAGTAATTGAGGATTTTAGTTTAAGTAAAATTAGATTTTTCCTCTCTATGAATATGAAGGGCTTTTTAGTTAATAAGTGAAATTGGGAAAATTATTTTTAATGTTTTCAATTGATTGGAAATGGATTTAGGAAATCCAAATATTATATTTAATTAATGTTTTGATTTCCTTTCTGGTATTGTAATGCCCCGCCAAGTAACCTTAAAGGAAGTTGCAATTAACGTCTTAAGCGAACTATTTTGTTTTTTATAAAGTGCATTTAACATACACATTCACTTACTAGTTAACAACAACCTCTAAGGCTACAAGGTTAGGATTACATAAAACCCACACATACATATTACATATAACCATAGCATTATAAACTTTATGAAATAACCATCATACATCATAAGAATACCACATAACATAACAAGATGAACATCCAAGATGCAATCTCATAAACATTAACTTAATCTAATAGTTACATCCCTCATTCCAAGAATGAGACAATAGTAAAAAAGTATAACAATTACATAATCTCACCTCATAAAAATAAGAGGGATAAAATAACTTATACAAATAAAAAAATTACAATCCAAGAAAATACAATAGAACCACGAGCTGTCCATCTGGATGTCTCGCCTCCATGAACTGAAGATCAAGGGGGACCCAATGGTTTTGGTGCATGTTCCACCCAACCATGTGGTACCCGAAGGCCCACCCCCCATGCTAGGAGATCGTAACCACATAACATGGACAAGGATCTACAATCATTAACCAAAGGCAGACTCATACTGACATAACCAAACAAATGAACCAAATGAGTACAACTCAAGTACAACACTAATATCACTGACATAGGTCACTTTGCTTCCAGACATAAAATCGACCAAGTATGTTAAGAGAACAATACACATATGCAAATCCCAATCACCAAGGGAATCTCCATTGCACACAAACTAGAAAACATAACCACTCCAACTCTAGGAGGATACAAATAATAGAACACACTCCAAACATCTTGGAGGCAACAACACATAGTCCACTCCTTTGATAGGAGGCAACAAGATGAAACCACATAACAAGGTCATTCCATACAAGGAGGCACGCATCCCGTAATCCGCTTCTAAACCAAGGAGATGCAAACATCTCCGTTCATGAAAACCGGGTAATAACTGAAAATACAACATGCACTACACAAGGGAAGAACAACTAGTTGACATAAAGATTCGACAACCCTCATTCACTAAGTTCTTCTGGAAGTCTTATAATTTAGGACTAACACTAAATCTCAAACCCACAATGCAACTTGATGACATAGCAACAAAAGCATTCAAGTCATAAATCAAATCTAATATTTGGATTTCCTAAATCCATACTCATTCAATAGGTAGTGTTGACAAAGTCAAAGATATGATAACTAGATCATCTTAAATAATCATAACCCCTATTTCCTTTTTCATTATTGAGAATCTAAAACATTTAAACTTACTTCTCTTTACTGAATACAGAGAATTAAATCATTCAAGATAATCATGAGGAAGTTACTACTTTTGGATATACTAAATCCATATCTCTTTCATATTTCATTCACAATGAATTAATTGCTCTAATGGAAAGAAAGCAAATTAGGATAACTACTTGCCTCATCAATATAAACAACTTCTTAATTTACTTTTAAATCGACACAAAATCATGCAAGTAAACTATTTCCATTTCCTAACCAGATCTTATATTTCATTCAATTTCCTATTTAGAACATGCAATCACTTTAACATAATAAAATATTATTTCTCTACCCATTTACCCATATACACTAATCAATCCATTTTAAATCTCTATTCAATAATATATTGCATGCATCTTATTAAAATAAAATACGATAATGAATTTACACTTAATATATATATATGCTCCATATTATATAGACACCAAATATATATATTAATAAATTTAATTACATATATTCTTTAATATTTCATTCACAACGATTAAATTGCTCTATGAAAATAAATAAAACATAATAAATATTTCTTTTTTCAAATATATTCATTTCCTAGATTTACTTCTAATACAACATAAACTATTGCCATTACTATATTCTATTTCTATCCAAAACCTATATCTTTTCAATTCTTTATTCAAAACATGTCATTTTATCAATGTATAAAAATAAATCTTGGATTTTCTATTTAACCATGCATTCATATTTTTTTCCAATAAAATATCATTAATTAAACAAACATTCAAATATAAATACTTCTACAATTCTTCAGTATATTTAAATATCCTTTTTCTTAACAATTCGACCATGCATTCAAAAACTAACACAAGTACACATCTAATTGGATTTCTTTTTTTTTCTATCTAACTCATATAATTCAATAAATTTCCTATCTAAGCATGGAATTTATAAAATATCTCTTTCCTTATCTATTTGACCTTGAAATTATAAAATATCTTAAAACATCATTTTCCCTAAGAGTTTAATCATGCATTTAACCTTATCTTTTTTTTTTTAAATCTCCATGCAACTCAAATACATGCACCTAAATAAAAAAATTTAAAAACTAATTATACTCCTGATTGAAAACAACATGTAAATATACATCATATGTATATATATTAATATATTTTATTAAATAATACATTATTTAATAAAACATATTAAATTTTAACAAATAAAACATATTAAATTTTGGGGAGAAATTACACTAATATTTAATTCTCTAATTGCTCTTAACAAAATAAATATTTTCAACTATAATTCAAAACATTTTGCTTAAATTAAATAACCAATTGCCCTTGCAAATTAAATCATTATAAAATCAATCAAATTAACATTTGGTCTCTTCCATAACTTATTGTGTTAAAATAAGATCAGTATTTGGACTATAACCCAATATCATGTATATATTTTTTCAATTAAATCAAATTAATAATTGGACCTTTTACATATGAATTTAAATTTCACAATTAAATCTTAAATTATGCATTCTTTAAATCAGATATTTAACTCCTTCAACTAAACTTTAATATGCCATTTTAGAATAAACAATAATTTCCCTATACATTTATAATTTTAATTCCACTAATCTAATCTACAAATTTTATTTAGAATAATATAAATAAATATAATTTTTTAATATTATAAATTATAATATAAAATATTAACTAATAATATTTTAATATTATAAATTATAATATAAAATATTATTAAATAATATTTTAATATTATAATAGCAATACATAAAATATTGATATTTATAAATATCAATTTATTAGTATTTTATTATCAAAGCAGCCATGGGAAAATAACTTAACAACAGTCTCATGTTTCAAGCATAACTCAAAAACTATGATTTGGGTATTTGCGATTGTTTTACAGGGATAAGAAAATTCCAAGGCGTAGAAATCCTTTAAATTTCCTGACAACCCAGTTTGTGAAAGTGGAGTTATATGCGACGCAACCAGACCATTTTACGTTGAAAAATATAACTACCTGTGGATTTTAAAATCTAATTTTTTAATAATAAACAGAGGGTTTCATTTTCTAAAAACATTCTAAAAAACATTGCTCAATCTCTATGTTTGAATCCAAAATAAAATAATCGATTTCCTCAAACAAATTAAATTCAACTAAGGTTTTCACAATTTTCACTCAAGAATTTTCACAAAGCAAAAGCTGCAAATTTATTTGATTCTTTTCTTCTAACAATAAATTTATTTTCTAAAATAGATTTAACAAACAAATCTCTAATCACTACTATTTAAAAAAAAACAATCAAGAACAATAAAACACAAAGAGGAAAACCTGGTACAAGAAGCTACAGGAAGAGATGAATTTCTGCTGCAAGCCTCCTCCAAAGATTTCCTAAATTTTCTTCAATCATCCAATGAATCTAATCCAAAACCCAACAAATGCAAATAATTTTTCCTCCAATCAATTCTACAATCAAACTTTTTTCAAACCCTTCCTTTGCGCAACTTTTTCTAAAATTTCTTCTCTACTGTAAAAATGTATTTTCTAAAGACTTTTCTGCCCTAAAATTAAAACATGTATTATTTATAAATCAAAAAATACCTAATATAACCCTAATTCACATGACATGCAAATTAGATATTAATTTCAATTTCAATTTTTACAACCCTAATTCAAATTGCTTGCAAATTAGATATTAATTTCAATTTCAATTTTTTTGAAAGCCCACTTTTAATTTAAAATGCGATTTGAAATAATAAATTAATTTCCAAAGTTAAAACTCATTTCCTAAATAAACATTTAATTACAATTTCTAATTTAACTCACACACATTGGAATTAAATTCCAAAATTAATTTTAATTCTTTTATTTCCTTTCATTTTCTTGCATCACGTTTAATTAATTAATTTAATTATTTAATCACTAAATTCAACCCCCTTAGATTAAATTTAATTGATTAAATAAATTAAATATAATTAATTAATTTTAAATATAAAATTTTATCCACATTGCATTATTTAAATTAAACAATCATCAACATGATTTAAATGCAATTATTCTAAATGTCTATTTCCAAATCAAGAATCCTTCAAAATTAAATAACATTAAAGCAAGACGGACAATGACCTGACACACACGACTGATGATACACTAAGGCTAGGATGTAAACTTAACACATGTTACCTAGCTACTATCTCCCGTTCAACTTAACCATTGGATCGACACGCTCAAACTTATGAACCCAGGTCGAGTCGATGTCATGTACTTGCAATCCTGCAACCAAGTAAACATCATACAATATATCCAACATATAATACACACCATGAAGAAGGAATTGTGGATTCACAGGGCACTCGCAAGCGAGTGATGCGAACTCGTCTTCTTCACCAATACACTCATCGAAACTGACACTTCCATCATAATCCAATAATCTCATAATAACATCTCATGCTAATTCTACAACATCATTAAACCATTAAAGCATGTGAAACAATAATAAGATAACCACATCATACAATAATAGTTGTTGCTCAACAGTAGTGAACAAAACATCATAACAAAATGTATCCAGTATCAAAGTGATTGCAACCAAACATAACATAAAGCAAACCGAATAAGGAGCAAAACGGAGGGGTATTATAGGTATCTATGTCTTCTGATTTCATTTTGGGAATGGGGTAAGTGAGTCTTTAATATGTAAGTCTTCTAGAGGTTCTTTATTGGATGGGGTTTGTTTAATTATGATGTCAACCATTTTTATTTCCCTTGGGTAGTGCAAGGTGTCATTTTAGAGTTTTAATCAGTTTCCAATAATGAGGATGTTTTGTTCCTCCTTTGGATGGGGTGGTTTTGGTTATTTGTTTCCTCCCTAGTTTGGAGTGGTTATGTTTCAAGTGTTGATAGTAGGAGAGTGATTCTGGTTGGGGGCCGCGATCTGGAAAGATTTGACGGGTAACTCATGTACCCTTGTGGCGACACTTCTCCTAGGTTAGCTTTATGTATGGTTCACTGCTGTGTCAAATTTTTTAACTCTAGAAGTATTGCACTTTTGAGTTGGTTGTGTATTAGCTTATGCTAAGTTCAGTTTGGTGTCAACTTGTTTCTAGTGGTTGTAGAATTGGACTAGGATCCTTGTTACCACCTCCTAGCATGGGGGGTGGGCCTTCAAGTACCACTTGGTTGGGAGGAATGTCCACCCTAAACCATTGGGTCCCCCTTTATCATCAATTCATGATTGAAAGATTTCTAGTTGGAGAGACTGAAGTGGTTCTTGTAGATATGTTCCAATCTTTTAATGTACTAGTTCAATTGGAATTTGTACTTAATTTACTCCTCATTTGTATTCGATGAGGAATATTGTAAATTTTAATAGTTAGGTATGATCTACAGGTATGTGCAGGATCATGATGGGCCAAAAAGTGGCGATATGTAAGCCATATGATGGTCCTTGTTGCTGACAACTTTTTTTTTACCCAAAATTAATGAAACGAAAAGGGTTTTTAGAGGAGATTCTTAGCTTTCCACCAATATAAATTATTTTTTACGTTCAATTTAATAAATAATTATTATTTATTTTTTATTAGAATTACGAATAAAGTCCTGATTGATAGGCTGATTGAAAAACATCTATAACTTTCAAATTGTATAACATTTTTTGAATCCGAACCATGCATCACATTCTATGCATTGCATAATATAGGATTAAAAAAGAAAAAAATGAATTTCATGAATTTTTGACCAAGTTAAGGTGGTTAGACAGACGAGCTTTTATATTTTTTAAAAGTTGTAATAAAAAAATCATAATTAATTATTTACTTGGAAACAAATTATAAAAAAATATGCATCACATCGGGACATGAGTTCTCTACTTATATCTAAAAGCTTATAAAAAAATATTATCATTTTATTGAGGTTTGGGTGGTCAGACAGACACCTACTTCTTATTTTTACCTTGAAATTTAAATACTACTGCATTGAAATTTCAAATTTTTACCAAATAATTTTTATTTTTTTAAATAAAGGTTTAGTAGTTTAGAAACTACATTCAATTTTCTACAGATTTTATTTTTACATTTGTTTACGTCAAGTTGTCCAACTCTGATTTTTTGTCTTTTTATTGCCACTTAAGGGCCTTTTTTTTCCATGATGATCTTGCACATACCCCTACCTCATTCTAGGAATGAGTGTTGTAATATTACTTGTAAATTAATGTAATCTAAAGCTTGTTATATCATATTCTATGTGTTGGTATCCTTAATGATTTGTATGTATGTGCATTTAAAAGTGTGATTAGTAATTGAATTAAATTATTTATAATAGTAACATATGTGTTGTGTTTTTATATGTAATCTTTTTCACGTACCTTAGAGGTTGTTGTGGTTATGTTGTGCATCTTCCTTGTTATTAATGCACCTTTAAAAAAAATTGGTATGCTTTCGTTGTGTTGCAACTTCCTTTAGGGTTTCGTGGCGGGGCATTAAAGAATCCAAAATCAGAAGATGTAATGATCAAATGTCAAGTTCACCACAATAAAATGTGGTAAAATATGTTAAATTTAGGAAAGGAGGATTCACCAAAATTATAACAAATAACCATATTTTCCACTATTTCCTTCAAGAAATGAGATCCAAACAATGAAATGACTATCAACTCTTAAGGTTAGTCAAGTCAAGGTATGAATCTACAAATTTCCCTTTTATGCAAGGATGGGGATCGCTATTAAACAACACTTTGGGGAGAAAGATTAAAAATATCAAACCCAACACAAAATGCAAGCCATGAAGTGCAAATGAAAGACTGTACTCAAAACTATTGGATCCAACAATAAAAAGGAAAATTTGTGAAAGGGAAAATGATGCGTACTAGTCACCAAAAGTTCCTTTTTGAAGCTCAGTGACGATTCATTTTACCTGTGGTGAATGGGTCTTGGCTAGGGCTTTGTAATATTCTTAATTGGTTCTATGCTCCTATGCCTGCACTCAAAGATTCTCAATTTTCACAATTGGAGAGTCAAAAATAAATCATGTAGAAGAGTTTCCATAAGATGACAACTTTCCTTGCACTTTTCTTTAATTTTTCTCTTCAAAAGATCTTCCACCTAAAACCTACAAATATAAATAGAAGAGGATAAAAATGTTGTTTTTGGTGAAAGTGGGTTTTCCTTGGTCAAACCCTGTTTGAGTATTTAAACTTTGAAATGAAATAAAATAGCATGAAGGAAATGATGAATGAACAATGTAATGTAACTACTCACCAAAATCTTTATTACACCTTAGAATGCATATCTGCAACTAGCATGAAGTGGCCTCAATGGATGTGAATCTTGATCTTGATACTTGTCTTGAAATGATGTTTTTGAATGCTTGGAAGGATCATGAAGTCTACATTGCCATATTAGCTCAAACAACATGTATGATGTAAGAAATATTTGACATGATAATGGAATATTGATTGCTGCAATAATCTTCAATAAACCAAATCTTGAAGGCCTTGAAATTCTCTTGAATTCTCTAACAATGCTCATTTGAATGTTCTTAACTTGTTGTAAATCTTCTAGACACTCATGAAAACTTTCTAGGTGAAACATAGTGAAATGACCTCTTATTTATAAATATGTTAAGATTAATTCCTAAAATTCAAATATCATGAGCTATTATCTGAATATGAGCTTGAAATCATTAAAATACCACTAAAAATATAGTTTAAATTTAGGTCCTAGTTGTAAGTGAGTACCCACTCACGCTATGGCGAATGGGTCCTAGGTCACTTACCTAGGATACACATTCTCTAAGGATAAGTGTTATGTTACGGAATTAATGAATGTTGGGTTTTACCCTTTATAAATTTCAATCAATTAGTCTTGGATTTGAATTAAATAGGCGAATTAAGGGCAACTAAGCTCAATCAATTAATGAGGCCTTAGATAAGTGTGAAAGTTTAAAGGGGTACACTTTACAACACTAAAATAAGGCATAATTAAGTCCATTTTAATTAAGAAGGTACTAAACTTAATGTGAATATGTAGAATACATATTACAACACTAAATGAAGGCATATTTAGCTCATTTTGATTAATTATAAATTAGTGTGAAAAATGGATACTTTTTCCTACACTACACATATCATATGACTCCTTGCAAGGAGCTATTCTCTTCCTATCATGCATGCGATAGATGAAAGGTGAATTTATAAGTAATAAGAATTCATATTAGATCATTAGTAATGGGAAGATGAAACCTTAAGTGTGTTTTTATATAGTTCTACACTTTCTATAAAATTTATTTCTATTTTAAGTTGAATGGTTTAGGGATTTATTTAGCACTTGATAAGTTTTTTTGTATTTTGGTGAGAGCGATTTTAGTGGTTTCTAGGGTATACCATGTAGGGATTTAATGTAGGTAAAATACATGTATATTTTATAAATATACAAATATAATTAGTATTAATAATTTACATGTATATTGTGGTGTCAATTTTTGAATTGCATTGGTGAAAAAGGGCTTAAGACCTTCATTGAAATAATTCCTTTATATTTTTCTTAGTCAAATAGGCATTTTGATTTCTATGAACACTGTGTATCCAAAAAATAAAATTTAGAATATTTTCCTTTACCTACTTAAAAAGATGATTTTTTTACATTGTTCATTTAGATTTATGTCATCCAATATATTTTTTTTCTTGGTAAAAGTGGCTATAGAGGGCCACACCCTTTCTATTAAAATAATAGATTTTACATCAAAGACTCAATGGTTGGACATAGATAGTTTTTACCAACATTCATAGCTCAAAAAATGTAACCCTGAAGCCTAATATAGAAAAACTTGTAAATGAGATTGCAAGTAGATTGCACAAAGAACAAGGGTGCCAAACTAGTTACGATCTTACAATTTCTCTCTACATTTGAAATGGGACCAAAGATGCATATGGAAATTTACCTTATTCTTCTTCCTTTTCCTTAGCCCCACTCTCCAATTCTCCTCTAGAGTGCCAACCCTTGCTTCATCTTCTATTTAAGTTGAGGATATATGCCCTCCACTCGTATACATTATTTATGAACACTCTGAATAATATTTTCTCACCACATTTGATTTAGAACTTCTTATAGTGTTAACATTATCCCTCTCCATAGTAGAAGAATCAACCATGGGTCCTAGATCTTTAGGTAAATTAATTGATTTTTTCTTATGGAAGCTTTCCTTGGTGGTTTCATTTGGGGTAGCTACAAATTCTAAATTACTTGTTTTATCCTTGTGATTTCCTTCAACCAGATATTTTTCTAGGGTGGAAATGAGGGACCTACCATCCAGATAGGAGCCATATTTCTACACTCCATGATGATAGGGGAAACATATTTATACCAAGTTATCTGGCCATCACTTCTATACTTTAAATAGTGAGCTACTATATTTCTAGTATTGAAGCATCTCCGACATCAAAATAACAAACCTTCGTAATCTAACAACTGGTACCAACACCCATTTATAATTTTACAGAGATTTTAGCTAGTAGATCCTTTGTGTAATACCCCTCTGTTTTGATTCTTGTTCAAGTTGCTTTATGCTATGTTTGGTTGCAATTACTTTGATACTAGATATATTTTGTTATAATGTTTTGATTGCTACTTTTGAGCGACAACATTATTGTGGGATGTAGTTATCTAAAATTGTTCAACATGCATTATAGATTAATGATGTTGTAAAGTTAACATGAGATGTTATTATGAGATTACTAGATTATGATGGAAGTGTCAGTTTCGATGAGTGTATTGGTGAAGAGGACGGTTTCGCATCACTCGCTTGCGAGCGCCCTACGAATCTGTAATTTCTTCTTCACGGTGTGTATTATATGCTGGATATATTGTATGATGTTGTTTACTTGGTTGCTGGATTTCAGGTACATGACATCGATTCCACCTAGTTTCATAGGTTTGAGTGTGTCAATCCAAAGGTTAAGTTGAACGGGAGATAGTAGCTTGGTAACATGTGTCAAGTTTACACCCTAGCCTTAGTGTGTCATCAGTTGTGTGGGTCGAGTCATTGTCTGTCTTGCTTTGATGTTATTTAATTATGAAGCATTCTTGATTTGGAAATAGATATTTAGAATAATTGCATTTAAATCATGTTGATCGTTATTTAATTTAAATAATGCAATGCGGATAAAATTTTATATTTAAATTAATTAATTATATTTAAATTATTTAATTAATTAAATTTAATTCAAGGGTATTGAATTTAGTTATTAAATAATTAAATTAATTAATTAAACGTGATGCAAGAGAATGAAATGAAATAAAAGAATTAAAATTAATTTTGGAATTTAATTTCAACGTGTGGGAATTAAATTAGAAATTGTAATTAAATGTTTATTTGGGAAATTGTTTGCAACTTTAGAAATTAATTTATTATTTGAGATTGCATTTTAAATTGAAAGTGGGTTTTTGAAAAGTGAAATTGATATTGAAATTGAAAGTGAAATTGAAATTGAAAATTGAAATTGAAATTGAAATATCTAATTTGCATGTAATGTGAATTAGGGTTATATTAGGTATTTTTGATTTATAAGAATATATGTTTTAATTTTAGGGGAGAAAGTTTTTAGAAAAATATATTTTTACAGCAGGGAAGAAATTTTGGAAAATTTGCACAAGGGTTTGAAGAAAGTTTGATTGTAGAATTGATGGAAGGAAATATTGTTTGCATTTGTTGGATTTTGGATTGGATTCATTGGAGGATTGAAGAAAATTCAGGAAATCTTTGAAGGAGGCTTGCATCAGAAATTCATCTCTTCCTGTAGCTTCTTGTACCAGGTTTTCCTCTTTGTGTTTTATTGTTCTTGATTGTTTTTTTTAAATAGTAGTGATTAAATATTTGTTTGTTAAATCTGTTTTAGAAAACAAACTTGATATTAGAAGAAAAAAATTAAATAAATTTACAGCCTTTGCTTGTGAAAATTCTTGAGTGAAAATTGTGAAAACCTTAGTTGAATTTAAATTATTTGGAGAAATTGATCTTATTGTTATTGAAATCAACATAGAGATTGAACAATGCATTTAAAATGTTTTTAGAAAATGAAACTTTCTGTTTATTATCAAAAAACGGATTTTGAAATCTGCAGTATAGTTATATTTTCATGGTAAAATGGTCTGATTGTGTCGCTTATAACTTCACTTTTACAAACTGGGTTTTCAGGAAATTTAAAGGGTTTTTGTATTTTGAAATTTTCTTACCCTTGCCCAAAAATCGTAAATACCCAAATCGTAATTTTTGAGTTATGCTTAAAACATGAGACTGCTATTAAGTTATTTTTCCCATGGCTGTTCTGAAAATAAAATAATAATAAATTGATATTTATAAATATTAACATTTTATGTATTGTTATTATAATATTAAAATATTATTTAATAATATTTTATATTATAATTTATAATACTAAAGTATTATATTTATTTATATTATTTTAAATAAAATTTGTATATTAGATTAGTGGAATTAAAATTATAAACATATGGGAAATTATTGTTATTTTAAAATGGCTTGTTAAAGTTTAATTGAAAGAGTTAAATATTTGATTTAAAGAATGCAATATATTATTGAATAGAGATTTAAAATTGGATTGATTAGTGTATATGGAAAATGGATAGAGAAATAATATGTTATTATATTAAAGTGATTGAATGTGTTGAATAGAAAATTGAATGAGATGTAAGATTTGGTTAGGAAATGGAAAGAGTTTACTTGCATGGATTTGTGTCGATTTAAAAGTAAATTAAGAAGTTGTTTTATTGATGAAGCAATCAATTATGTTATTTATTAATTTCTATTTAGATTAATTGAATCATTGTGATTAGATTATGAAAGAGATATGGATTTAGTATATCCAAAAGTAGTATCTTCCTCATGTTTATCTTAAAGGATTTAATTCTTTGTATTCAGTAAAGGGAAGTAAGTTTAATTGTTTTAGATTTCCAATAATGAAAAGGGAAATAGGGGTTATGATTATTTTAGATGATCTACTTATCATGTCTTTGACTTTGTCAACACTACCTATTGAATGAGTATGGATTTAGGAAATCCAAATATTAGATTTGATTGATGACTTGAATGCTTTTGTTGCTATGTCGTCAAGTTGCATTGTTGGTTTTGGGATTTAGTGTTAGTCCTAAATTATAAGTCTTCTAGAAGAACTTAGAGGATAAGAGTTGTTGAATCTTTGTGCCATCCAGTTGTTTTCCCTTGGGTAGTGCATGGCGTCTTTTCAGTTTTATCCGGTTTTCATGAACGGGGATGTTTGCACCTCCTTGGTTTAGGAGCGGATTATGGGATCCGTGTCTCCTTATATGGAGTGACCTTGTTATGTGGTTTCATCTTGTTGCCTCCTGTGAAAGGAGTGGACTATGTGTTGTTGCCTCCAAGATGTTTGGAGTGAGATATTTTGTACCTCCTGTGAAAGGAGTGGACTATGCATTTGTTGTCTCCAAGATGTATGGAGTGAGTTTTATTATTTGTATCCTCCTTGTGTTGGAGTGGATTATGATACCTAGTTGGTATGCACTTGTGGTTTCCTTGGTGGATTGTTTGAGTGTGTGTTGTCCATTAGAAGAGTGGCTTTTGTTAGGGGCCGGAGCCCAAAGTGGTAAACTGGGTAACCTTCAAAAGTGAGTTAATAAAGTGATAATTAAATTAATATACTTAGATGATTAGGATGTAGTTCACACTAATCAAGATAATTTAATCCTCACTCATAGACACAAGGTCTTGTTTAGATGTGGATGAGTGAGAAGGCCTGGAATGGCAAGATCAACTATCTTGCTCTTGCAAGAGGTAGTTGATTCCGCATGAGTGAGTATGAGTGTCGGGATTCGGTTGAGGCCACCAGGATTACTTGTGCCGGAGCCTATGAAGAATGCCCAGAGGAGATCTCATGACAAACCTTGCGATGACACTCTATCTATGACAACTGTTGTTAATTATTTTATGTGTATGGTTATTTGAACATACTTGATCTACTTTATGTCTGGAAGCAATGTGACCTATGTCAGTGATGTTGGAGTTGTACTTGTATTGTACTTGATTTGTACATGTATTGTATTTGATTTGTATTTGTATTGTACTAGATTTGTACATGCATTGTATTTGATTCGTACTTGTATGGTGAATGAGTTGTACTTGTTAATTGATGTGGTTGGTTATAACAGTATGAGTCAGTATGAGTCTGCCTTTGGTTAGAGGTAGTAGATCTTTGTCCATGTTACTTTGTTACTATCTCCTAGCATGGGGGGTGGGCCTTCGGGTACCACATTGGTTGGGTGGAACATGCACCAAAACCGTTGGGTCCCCATCGATCTTCAGTACTTGGTGGCGAGACATCCAGATGGACAGCTCGTGGTTCTTGTTGTATTATCTTGCATTGTAATATTTTAACTTGTATAAGTTATTTCATCCCTCTTTTGTTATGAGCTGGAGTTATGTAATTGTAATATATTTGTACTATTGTCTCATTCTGGGAATGAGTGATGTAACTATTGGTTTAAGATAATGTTTATGAGATTGTATCTTGGTTGATTATCTTACTATGTTATATGGTATTCTTATGAAGTATGATGTTTATTTCATACAATTCATACTGCTAGGGTTATATGTAATATGTATGTGTGGGTTTAAGTAATCCTAACCTTGTAGCCTTAGAGGTTGTTGTTAACTAGTAAGTGAATGTGTATGTTAAATGCACTTTATAAAAAAAATTTGGTTCACTTATGATGTTAATTGCAACTTCCTTTTAAGGTTACTTGGCGGGGCATTACACTTTGTAATGTTCATCTCCATTAAGATACATGCATAAGTGGTATGTAAGAAATTTTAGGAGCACTTATCCACTCAAAATATTCCCTAATGAATTACCTATAGCTTCAAAACAAGATTCAAACCAAAACTACAAAGGTAGATTCAAGATCCTTACCCAGATTGGAAATACATCAAAGGATTCAATAAGGTGATTTAAGGAGGGGTGCAACAACTTTAATAGAAGAATATGTTGCTCATAATCTATTAGTAACTTGCATTTGGACTATGTGCCTATCACAAGTATTATTGAATACCATGTAACAAAACCCCTTGAGCACAAGGGTGAATCTGGATAGAACCATCTAGAATGGGGTGCCATGTGGTAGTTATGCATTGATGTAGCTTATCAAGACTCAACCAAACACTTCTAAATAATCCAATTAGACCAAAATCTATGAAAAAAACTTTTATTTTTTGTCACTTTATTACCGATCTCCTTATCAAGGATCACAATTAGGGAGAAAGAATCACATAAGAGTGGTTGTAGATTTTGAGTGGAGACAATGGCCCTACATTAGTGCTACCATTTCATGGCTAATCTATATGTGGGGCTAAAATTGACGGCCACCCAAAAGGCTGAGGATCCCTAGAAAAAGCCTCTACAAAACACTGATGGTAATCCCCATTGTTTCTTTACTCTACATACCCTTGAGTTCAATCCCCATTAGAAAATGTAGCTTGTAAAGGATAGTGTAGATCTAACATTACAAAAGCCACCATCCAATAGATATTAAATCTAAGTAAAAATATAATTATTGTTTTAATTTAGTTAATTATTCCTCTACATAAAGATACATTTATTTTATGTATTATAATTCTAAGTTTTTTGCTAAGATGGAGAATTTTAAAGACCTATTTGGAAAGAAAACATATTGTGAATAATGATGTTTAGATCTAGGAATTGTTGTAAATATATATATTTTTTAAAAGAGGGGTAATTTTTTTATTAAAAAGTCAAGGACAAATACTAAAGAAGACCGAAGAAAGTAGGGATTCCCAAAAGGAACCGTAAAAGGGCCCAATTACATATTTTGTTCTTCCATAATAACCTTTTCCAAATTTATCACATAATCTAAACGAAGAAGGCTCCAATCTCGTACATCCGACCTATCCTCCTGCATAGAAGCCCATTTGGCCATGCAATCAATCACTTTATTCCACTTACTAGGAGTATGACAAAATAAAATATAATCTAGGAAACTAAAAATCCTCATAATTTGTCTAATAAGTAAAGTTAGCTGCCAACTAGCTCCCTCCAACCTTTTTTCATTCAACATATCCGTAACAATCTGTTAATGAGATTCACAAATAATATTCCTCCAAACAAGGGAGAACCCCTCTCCACAACATAAAGGATAGCTAGAGCCTCCATAAGTTTCTTATTCTTCTTCCCCTTATACATGGAGAAAAAAACACACTATCTCGAGTACTATTATGCCCAATACAACCAATCTTAGCATGTTTAGGATTCCCTTGATAATAACAATTAGTTTTCACCTTTAGAACACAATGAGGAGGGGCCCACTTACCTTCACACTAAATTTTATGCTCAGTACACCAAGGTCCACTAATACTAGAGTAACCAGGTCCACCCACAACCAAGTTCAAATTCCTTATAATAGCCTCATCACAGTGAACAATATTATCAAACATGTCACATTTCACAAAAATAGTTTCCTGCACCCTATTGAGGATCTTATGCCAGAGCTGCACCACATCCATTTGCACACCCTAAAAGGTCCTCCTATTTCTTTCCAACCACAAGTGCCAAATAATTAAGGATGGGCCAAGGAATCTAGAAAACTTAGGAAAATATGAGAATGGTTGTAAATATTGTTCTTAGTAATTGAATGGGTTTTGTAACCATATAGGTATTATTTTAAAAAATAGTGTAAGTGTTATTCTATGGAATACAATGAGATCTATAAGATTGTAGATATTTTTCAATAGAAGAATACACCATACACAACTTAGTAGAATGGGTTTGTAGAGAGAATGAAATAAACCCTATTAAAAGGAACCAAAAGTATACAAAGTGGTAAGAAACTAGATTGGTAATTTTGAATAGAGATTTCATATACTACTTGTTATTTGGTTAATAGAACTTTGTTCTTTGGTTCTATTGATATAATATGTTATGAAGCATAGATAGGTATGGAAAAATCTACTTGATATTTAAGGATATTTAGTTATAACTCTTATTCTTATGTGCATATGGAAAAATGATCCTAATAGATCTAAAAGAATATAAATACATATTTATTAATTATAGTGAGATTCTAGAATGCTATAACATTTGGTATGAAAAAATGAACCTTTTAAATATTTTATATTTATGGAGTTGATTATTTTTTAGATCTCATACAACCAAATGAAAATAAGGAAATAAAAAAGTGTATTTTAATATGAAGGTTGGAAATAAGAAAGATAAAAAATGTGAAATAATAGATGAAGAAGGTGGTATAGATGATATTTTTAGTAGGATGTGAAAAATTAAAATTTAGAATAATACGAAAACCCATTGATTCTACCTTGAGATGACCAATAAAGAATTAAATCTAGTTGATATTTGTATCTATAGACACGTAAAATATACACACACCTGATCTTGATTTACTAACACCATTTCATCCTAAACCATTTCCTTTGCTAGTCATTTAATCGAATAATCTGTATTTTATTAAATTCATCACTCTTCATCTCTTAATTAAATAAATCAATTTTATTTAATTAGTTTTTAATCCCCCTTTTAATTGAATAAATCATTTTATTTAATTAATCCCTAAAATCATCTCATTTAAATTAAATGAATCTTTATTTGGTTTAAATCCAACACCATTCTCTTTAATTAAATAAATCAAACTTTATTTAATTAAGTCTAAAATCATTATTCCTCTCATTTTGATTTATTTAAATCCTGAAATCAAAGTCAAAATCGTCAAATTAGTTAATCTCCCTCTTAATTAATCAAATATTGATTAATGCTAATCCTAATCACTCCATTCCTCTAGAGAATGCAACTTGCACAATAAATTAATTAATCTGATTTATTAAATATCCTATTTTCCCTCACATGGCATAAAAGGGGAATATTCCCTCAAATTTGAATTCAAAATTCATGTGAGCTTGGTCCTTCCAACAAGGCATTTAATGCCTCTTACATGTCCTTAGCCTTGAGCCAAGTGACATTAACTCCATTTCCTTCTCCCTCCAACACGTCACATTCAAATTTAAAATTTGAATCTCATAGCATTTATCATGCACATTGACCAAAATGTGCACAACCTTCAACCATTCACATCTTGACAAGTGGAACTTGGTTATTGGATGTGGAATGATCCCACATCGATCAACTTCACTCATTCTTCCAATTTGGAAATTTATAAATGAGAGACTCTTTCTCGTATTCTATCATCCACAATTTGAGTAAACTTACTATAATCAATTTCATCCTCATCCACAATCTAGTGAAAAGTTACTCTCTCCACATTGAGAGCTAATTTTATCCTTGCCATCACTATAGCTAGGTTATTGCAGGTTTTCTCAAGAACTCATCTTATTCTTCATCAACAAAGTGGATCAATCTCCATCAAATCATCAAATCTTACAAAGGAGTTGGGAAAGGGCCAATTTCGACACATTAATTGGAACCAATTCTCCCATGGGATCAAGAGTTTGCATGCTTAATTAGGAGTTCATTGCTTTTTATGTTTTGTTTCTTCATTTTCCTATTTTGAGTATTGTAGGTGGATTTCATGAGGAATCCTTGTTTTATCTTGCACATGAACCTAACTATGTGTTTTTTTCTTCTATTTGTGCAGGTATAGGATAGGGGTTCACATGTTGGCTCTAGAAGGAGGGCTGAGTTGGAGAAATTCATCACGTTTTTCCAAAATTTCATGTTTTTTGACATTTTTTGTGCCTACAGGAAATTGCACCACTCACAGTCCTGCGGAATCATATTGCACCACTATCAAATAGGCGAAGCTATATTGCATCGTGCGAAACTCCAAACTCCTCTGCATCTTCTTTCCCACCTACAAATTTCAAAATTCTAAACTACATTGCTCTTCAAACTGCGCTACATGCTGAAATAGCGCTGCATTTGCGCTCTTTGTTTACTGCAGAGCACCACACTCAGTCAACATGTGGTGCTATATTGCACCGCTATATTTCTAAACTCTGCCACATTTTCTAATTGTGCTACTGGAGTTGGGTAAAAGATAAATTTCTGATTTTTTTAACATTTTTTGTGATGCAAGAACTTCTCGAGGTCATAACATTTGACTCGGATGCGAGTTTTGGCTGAAATTTTACAAGCGGTTTCTTTATGAGGTGGCATGTGGATTGCCAACCCACCTTGGGTAGGTTGCTAGCCATTTTGCCACATTTCTAGGGCTTAAAACTTTCATCTTGTCCCTCAAAATGCCAATTTAGTGTTTTTTCTAGTTTTTTAAAAGTTGTTTTTGTTAACAACTCGAAGTTCATGTTTCAAATATAGGATGTTAATTGGAAATTCATCCTATCTTAGTTTTAAATTTTTTTTGGGGAAAAAATAGGACTCTCAAAGTTATGCATGCAAAATTAACAAAAATGGAAAAATCTGACAATTGTTGAAATCTGCCAAAAAAGGAAATTTCTTGATCAAAAGTGAAGGAAGGAAAACGAAGAACAAGGGTTTATTATGATGTTATCATCTCATTGTATCAAGTGTTTTTAAACACTTTTGGGAGAACTTATAATCCCTTTCTAAGGATCTGATTACTTTCATGCTCTTAGGACACACTAAATTTCTTTTGGGCTCTAAAATGAAAAATAAAAATTTTCTTTCAAATTTTGTAAAACAAAGCGCTTAAAAAGAAATTTAGAACAAATTACTAGATTTTCTTTAAGGATTAACAATTGAACACGTAAAATCACACATTTGATTTGGTGCTATAAAAATAATTGACTTTTGCTTTGTGGGCTTAAAATGAATAAGTGTTGTTTTGTTTTGTAATTATTTACTCAAAGTAATGTCATAAAAAGGACGTATGTGCTTCTCTCGTGCCTCATAGCGATCTTGAGAATCAAAATATCTTTTGATGATCTTAATTTGAGTAAAGTAATTACCTCCACATTTCATTTTGGGATTTAAATTGAACCAATCTTGCAAGTGTGAGTGTGGCATATTGCGAGTGTTCTCCCTTTATTTTTTAACGAAGGTTGATTGAACTATGGGATATGCTTGCTTTCTTTTGTTTATCTTAGCAGTTCTGCCTTGTGGGAAAAAGTAATCATCGAAAGGAATGACCCAACCGGGAACATGCTAAAGCCAAGCGACTTCCACCCGAGATATAAGTGTGGATATTGGAACAAAGGCCAATATCATGAGGATTATTATGACTAGAAAGACAACAATAGTCTCTCACCACATGGATGGTCCCCCATGAGCGAAATGTCCGCATTAAAACCCTTGTTTAGCAAAGGAAAAAATCCTTAACTATTTGTTGGTGCAAAAGGTCATGTCCTTTGAATCCGTCCCATGTATACATGTGGTTCTATTGTAGAGATGAAAAGTATTCCATGGGAGATTCATGGGTAATGATGCTTAATTGACCTGAGAAGTGAGTGCACTGTAAGGGGGAGCATGTGTGGTCAAGCATCTAATCATCAACATTGAATATGCGCAGTTAGATTTATCCAAGTGGGATTCTAGCAAATATTGTCTGTTCATCCTAGGATTGTGCATGTCATTGAAATCAAAACACTTTGCTTGGATCTAAAATATTGGGAACAAACATTCACAAAATCTTCAAATTTCAAACCCTTTACGAGGATCAAATACCTTTGACCAAATCCAAGTGTTGTTTCTTTCCCTAAGGATTTTATCCTTAGAGGTCTCTAATCCTTAGAGGTCTCTAAGCATTTGGATTTACATCATAATTTGCTCATACTAAAGTCAACCTAGGAAACTATGCTCTTGAAACCTTGATTTTCACATAATGGACATTGTGGAATGAAAAGGAATTGAGACATAGACATTCAGTTTGAAAAGAATAATCAAGAAAGTGTTTGTGGTAAAAACAACCAAATCTAAGCAAGATAATAGACAATTGAACCACACATGTGCTTGGTCCCTTTTGAGTCATTTGGTTCGAAGCACTTTTAGGGAAAAGCATGTTCTTCAATATCTTGGCCTAGTAAACAAGTCCTCTTAGGTTCATCTAGGATCAAATCAAACACTTCATCCATCCAAAAAATTATCAAAATCCCATTTCACCAACAACTCTTGGGAACTTTTAAAATATCACTTATGCTAGACTTTTAGGAAAAATAAACATCACCTTGTTTTGCTTAACAAACTTAGTGAAAAAGTCCTCTTGTGTATGAGTTTAATATAGAATAACACAACTTCCTAGAATTTACAAGTGTATTATCACTTTGTTTGAATTAACATACCTATTCAAACCATCTTATGTACAAGTTTGATTTAAGGATAACACAACTTCCTAGAGTCTACGAGTACATTACCCAAAATCACTTTTTTTGACTTAACACACTTAGTCAAACTATCCGCAATCAAATCAAAACAAGTCCTAAAGTCTAGCATTGACCCAAAGTTCTTAAAAGTTTAAACACCCATATCATTCACCCCTTTCATCCTTGATCTCATCATTGGTCCTAAACCCCTCAGAGGTCAACAAGGTCAAAACACAAGAGGAAAATGGAATACAAACTTGATTCATGCATCATGAGTAATCCAATTCAACCAAACTATCCAAGTCTCATGATGCCAATTTATTTTCAAAACTTTCATTATTATAATCCATACATGGGGTCATTATCTCCTACGAACCTCAATGGTACAACAAATGTGAGTTTTCCCAATCTGAATTTTGGAACATCTTTTCCTCTGATAGATTTAAATCAAAGTCAAAACTTACAAATATATCAACCAAACAATCAAGGAATGAGCCTTCCCCCTTTACCAACCATCAATCAACCGAATCTAAGAAACACCCCCTTCATAAGCCAAAGCATCATATCAAATCCTCCCATTTTATCATCGATATCACAAGAATAGATGGTAACCATCCACGCAACCCCAATGGTCAACACAACCACTATCCCTCAAGTATCTCAAGGACCAAGCATCTCAATCACACCATACACCACTCAAACCTTGGCAATCAATGTGACCACTCCAATCATCACAACAATCAACACCATTCGCAATCCACCGCCACCACCGCCAAATCACAACATGGAAAATTCATTCTCCATCATGTTGCAAGCCACTCAACAAGCCGCCCACCAAAAGGTGCTCCAAAACCAACAAGATACACAAGCCCAACAAGCAGCTCAAGTAGCCCAACAAGCATAGGCTCAAGCTCAAGCGCAACACCAATCTTGGTAGGTGCAAGTATAATACTGGGCACAATTGCATGCAATCCATCAACAAGTAGCTCAACAACAAGCCCAACAACAAGAATTGTTGGCACAAAAACAACGTGACCAACAACAAGTGTTGTTGACTCAACGACAAATGCAGACATTACTCACTCAACAAATCTTGCAACAGATTCCCACCAAAATTGTTTGAAATAAAGATCAAGATCTATCCATCGATGAACACCTTGAAGATGTTTCTACCTCATCCAATGATCAAATCAACATACATCAAGAACCATATTTTAGTCATGATCAAGACCCCTCCTACAAAGATCGATTTCAAGGATTGTTGATGTTATCTGATCCTATTGACATAATCCAAGATCCATCCACCAATGATCATGTTGACAATGTCTCTACATCACCTAACGGGTTAGAGGACATATCTCAAGAATTTATTCCAAAGCATGATCAACATCTATCACCAAGGTCTAGCAATGGTCCTTCCTAAGACACATTGACATCCTTTGACCTCATGGTTATGAATAGTGAAGGAATCCTCAACTCAACATTTGATCCAAATCCACTCAAAGATCAAGAGGATATTGAGCCACTTCTGATGCCTAATGACGATGTCCAAGAACCCTTTGTAAGCAATCCATCCTTTGAAATCAACCCATGTCAAGAACTTGATCCAAATCATGTCGAAAGCAATTATGAAATCTCTCAAGATTGAGAATTTGTATCTCCAAGATACTACAATGATCTAATGGACACTCTCCTATCTATACAAGATAATCATATCACATCTACCCCTTACCCATCCATCTACTCATGAGATGCTTTCCTTGGATGGAAATGTAGATGATCTTCATTCAAAACAAGAGTATCATACTCTTGATATCATTACCAAGGAACAAGAGTCTCCTACTCTTAACATTTGTGCATAAGACCAAGATGTAGAAAAATCTAGAGACATAGCAGAAACAAATCATGAAGAAGACTTCTATAGAAGTTATGAATCAGAAACATGCTATGGAGACATATCTTAAATGGTTCATGAGGAAGGCTCCTATAGAAGTGGTGAATCTGAAACATTCTATAAAGGCATATCATGAATGAATAACAAGGAATACTTTTATGTGGACAGTGAATCATCAACACCTCTTGAAGGAGCATTACAATTAGATATCTCACAAGATCAAGCCAAAGATATCAATCAGGAATTCATCCCACATATGGAGGATCCTATCACTTATAAACTTGGATCACTTACATTTCTTAGGGAAATCTATCTCATCAATAAAGAAGCTATCACTTTTGAAGATCCATCTTAGAGCAGAGAAGGATTAGCACCCTGTTTAAGGTAAATCATATCCTATTGCAGATAAAATGTTTCAACAGATGAATTATCAAGGTACATGATTAGGCCTACATGAATAGGGTACCCTAGAACTAGTGCAGATTATTAGAAATCCTAGACATCAAGGTCTTGGTTATTCGATAATTAAGAGATCTACAAATATTAGTGATACCTCTATAAAACTTGGGAAAACTTTGTTTCAAGAAAACATCAACATAGGGGGCACGGAGGGTCCTTATAATGAAACCAATGCCAATACTTAAACTAGCCACATCATGAATCTTCACCCACCCATCACCCCATCCATGAATTGGGACCAACATCAAGAGAATGACTTGAGTAAAAGAATGAAAAATTTCATCAAATAAAAAGAAGCTAAGAAGCATATCAGACAAATCAAATACATATGGATACCAAAAAATATAAAGAAAGATTATCCTTATCAAAATCCATTAGTCAAATAAACTATGGGGAAAAATAATAAAGGGAAAAGTATCCATCAAATATGTCCACAAAGGAAAAAGAAGGATTCTCAAGCAACGTACAAAGTATATCAATAAGTTGGTCCTAATTCCACACACACTTCCATATCCACCCATCATTGCTCATCTTCCCAAGTTTGGGGAGTCAAAGGTTCCAAACTATCAACCAATCCATCTCTTATTCCTAAACACACTCCAGCATCCACACCTCCATGCATGATATCCAATTCTAGCATTGACCATGTGTTGGAAATGGCCCTTCATCATAAGGATCCAAAAGGCACTCTATCGCGATGTGGGCACAAAGACAAAGTTAACCCTGGTATCAGCAAAGCAGATCAAGAATCTCAAAAGTTGCATTCAAGTGCACGTATCTTGGCAAAGCAACTTCTTCAAGTAGGATATCGATAGAAAATTATGACAAAAGAATCTACATCAGCACCACTAGGTGGTTCAACATGAGCTTAAAATATTTCAGAAAAGTACAAAAAAAAAAAATATATAAAAATAAAAAATCAAAAAAATCAAAATCAAAAAAATCAAAAAAGATTGAAAAAAGTAAAGAAAAAAATAATCCTCTAGTGAAAACCACTTCGGTGGAATTTTGGATAGGTACGATGATGAAAACCTAGAAAATAGGTGTCATGTATAGAATCAAGCATCTACATGCGCTAGTTCAGGTGAAAACATCTTATCACATCCATAATAAAGCCAACATTCCCTCCATCTTATCCATAATAAATCCATTAATCCAATAACCATTTATCCAATCCATCTTCATCTATCTACATCCATCTTCCAAATTATCTTGATCTTGAAAAATTTTGGTGCACACTTCACACTTGCTTATGGTAGACATCTTGACATGGGTCATTTTCATTGATCCTATCTTACTCAATGTTGTCTGAGCCTTGAAGCATTATCCAAATGGGAATTCCTTTGTTCAAACACCTTATCTTGTCACAAGATAATCCTTTGCATCCTTTGCATTCTTACCATATCCATCTATCCATTCATATACCGATCCAAGAATCTACCCATGGCATTCCATACATTGCTAGACATTGGGGGAAAATATTTACATCTTGCTTCAGGAATAAATCTTGATCTATATCCTCCAACTTATGTGATGATCCAAACATTGGAAAATGTAAAATCAAATTGGTGATATGTGATCTAAAATCCAAATCAGTAGCCCATGGCATATTTTAATGCGACAACGTTCCTTATGAAGCTTTATCTTTCATAAAACATCAATATCAATTTCATCTAATATGTGCATCAAGGTGACATCAAATCATCAAAACAATTTTGTTCCAAATCGAGCTTCAAAATATTGATTCAATCAATCTATCATCATCTCGGGATATCCTTCCCAATATCCATGTTTCTTAACACTATCCTTACATTGTTGTGTATCCTCAAGAATGTTATCATCATGAATCCATCAGTTTGATCAATCAACCTTAGCTTGGTTTCCAACAAAACCCCGAAACAAAGTACTGGTATCATCACGTATACGTATCCAAATCGTCAAAGTCATGCAAAAATCCAAAAACATCCAAATCATAAAAAATAAAATAAAAATGCAGCATCATTTTGGTTGAACTACGATCTCTGAGCTTGAACGTAGACAAGGTTGATCTTTGATCATCCCCCAAGATATTTTAGGTTAGTCCTTTAGACATCTGTGATAATGGCAATCTGTTTTCCCATCTATTTAACATTTTAGGTCAGTCCTTTAGGCATCCGTCGCAATGGAAATCCATTTTCCCATCTATCTCATCAGCAGTAAAGTCAATTGTCATCTGAAATATGTCATCTCTAAGCTTAAATTTAGGCAAGGCCATCCTTGATTGGCCCCCGAGACACAAAATCCAACAACATTCATAAATCTCAAAAATCCAAAAAGTCTCAAAATCTCAAAATCCCAAAAACAACCTCAAAATATTTGAAAAATACAAAATGGTGCACCCGCTTCATCTTGCTTTCACCCTTGATTATCATCACTCATAATAAATTAATCATCACCTTCATCCTTTGGTGAAGCAATCAAAAGCAAGTCTAGCAGGCTCAAAAAAGTGAGCACCCTAATTGACAGAATCTCAAGTCTAGGTTAGTAAGAAAGCAAGTTGATCAACTCGGAGTATCAATAGCTTATCACCCAATCAGTCTCACCAAAACCCTGATCACAACATGTCCTAGGATGTATCCTTCCCATGATGGACATAAGCATCAGGTACCCCACGGTAGTGTATTCTTGGCTAGCGGTATGAAGAACATTAGCTTGTTTGTTTACTTTATCTTGGTCTTTTTGACTTATCTTATTTTGCGCTCATTCAAAAGACCTCTCGATAATGCCTAAACAAAACAGGTTTAGAGAGAAAGGAATGGGGCAACGATCATTATCTTTTTTATCTGTTGTGCTTGTTAGATATTCTTATAAAACAACTTGGTGAATACTTGATTTGTTAGGTCCGTCCTAGCAAGGTTTTCGTATGTCAAGTGTGAACAGGAATACTCCTATCTAATTGTCGAGTCAAAGTCCATCAAACTAGGTACAATGCCATCCTGGTTCATTATACCATGATGCATCGTATCTATGTGTGTTATCAAACATAAAGTAATCGGCCCTTTGAAAATCCCAACTCCTGGTCAGCAAATCATCATCATCATTCATAGTGTAGGCTTGTTGGATCCTCTTGTCATCATTATTTTCTTCTTATTCTTCTATCTTTAGTAACATTTCTATCTAAAGTTGGTGTGTTGTATCAAAATATACACGAGGTACCCATGGTCGATGACTGTCTATACATCATCAGAATTATCTTTCATGCTCTGAGCAGTAGAACCACCCCTCTCGCATTTTATTGCGATCTCAATCAGAAAATAAAACATTTCTGCTCGATCTCTCGAGGGGCCAACATACCAGCATAATCTTTTTGTTGGGGCAACAATGGGGCATTCAAAAAAATCGAGAAATTTTGAACTTTGATCGCAACGGTTTATTATTTGAACCAATGCAACAAATACATTGCTTCAAAGAGGGGAAAAATGTAGACATGTAAAATATACATGCACCTGATCCTGATTTACTAACACCATTTCATCCTGAATCATTTCCTTTGGTAGTCATTTAATCGAATAATCTATATTTGATTAAATTCATCACTCTTCATCTCTTAAATAAATAAATCAATTTTATTTAATTAATTTATAATCCCCCTTTTAATTAAATAAATCATTTTATTTAATTAATCCCTAAACTCATCTCATTTAAATTAAATAAATAATTTTTTGGTTTAAATGAGATGAGTTTAGGGATTTATTTAAATCTTGAAATCCAAGTCAAAAATGTCAAATCAACTAATCCCCTCTTAATTAGTCAAATATTGATTAATGCTAATCCTAATCACTCCATTCCTCTAGAGAATGCAACTTTCCCATTAAATCAATTACTTTGATTTATTAAATCTCCTATTTCCCTCACATGGCATAAAAGGGGAATATTCCCTCAAATTTGAATTCAAAATTCAAGTGGGCTTGGTCCTTCCAACAAGGAATTTAATTCCTCTTACATGTCCTTAGCCTTGAACCAAGTGACATTAACTCCATTTACTTCTCCCTCCAACATGTCACATTCAAATTTCAAATTTAAATGTCATAGAATTTATCATGCACATTGACCAAAATGTGCACCACCTTCAACCATTCATATCTTGACAAGTGGCACTTGGCTATTGGATGTTGAATGATCTCACATTGATCAACTTCACTCATTCTTCCAATTTGGAAATCTATAAATGAGAGACTCTTCCTCTCATTCTATCATCCACAATTTGAGTAAACTTACTATACTCAACTTCATCCTCATCCACAATCTAGAGAAAAGTTACTCTCTCCACATTGAGAGCTAATTTATCCATTACCATCACTATAGCTAGGTTATTGCAGGTTTTCTCAAGAACTCATCTTGTTCTTCATCAACAAAAAGGATCAATCTCCATCAAATCATAAAAGCTTACAAAGGAGTTGGGAAAGGGCCAAGTATTGTAAATTGATTTCATGGGGAATCCTTGTTTTATCTTGCATATGAACTAACTAATGTGTTTGTTTGTTGTGTTTGTGCAGGTATAAGAATTAGGGTTCACAATATCCTATTAGATTTTTTTTTGAATATTATTTATTATGTACTACTAATGACCCAAGACCTTTCAAGGAGTCTCCTGCTTAAAATGATAGTGAGTTTATATTCAATCAATGTAGGAGGACAATATGGGCTTAGAAAAATTTACAATAAAGAATCTTGTTAGTTTAATTAAATGAGTAAAGTACATTAGTTTAAAGTAGTCCAATAAAGTGAATAATAATGTATATAGATGATTAGACTATTATAAATCTTTAATAGTAGCCAAGAGTAATCCCAAAATAATGAGTTGTATTTTTTGACCAAAGTAGGACCTTGATATCAATATTTTTAACTAAATATTCACATTTCGAGACATGTAGGAGCTAAACCATTAAGAATTTGAAGATGATGTGAACTAGTGGTTTGTGGAAATTTGTATGTAAACTCTAAATATATATATTTTTATTATTTTTTGAGATACATTGTGAATCTTTCTATGTATCTCTTAATAACTATTTTTTATAGTAATCAATATTTTTAAAAACTAAAATTTATATCATCACACATAACATTTTTTTTGGATAGGATAAAATTATAATATTTAAAATATAGATTTGTAAAACCAATATATAGTGCATGGATATTTTTCATAATTTTTTGTTACATATTTTTTTCAATTATTTTTTAAGTCAAGTTAATTATAATTTGGATATAAGTGTATGTTGTGATGCATAAATTGTTGTGTATATATTGAAATTCATTTTTTTTGGTGAAACAAGGACATCAATACCTGTACATAGGTTTTTTTTATTTTTTTCAATATTTTATATGTTTTCCACCAGCTCCAAATGAAGAATTTGATGTATGATGAAAATCTACATTGGGTAAAAAATATTGAATACATAATAAAAATAAATAAATTAAAATTATACTTATTGGAAATATTATTTTTAGGAATATGATCTTGAAAATTATCTTGTCAAGTTTATTTTATTTGAGGCTCCAACCTGATGTTTGAAACTGGAAATTTTGACAACATTTTAAAGTAGACACTGAAAGTTTCTTGCTAAGGCCAGTCATACGAAGGTCCTTTGATCAAAGGTACCTTCGGAAAAAGATATTACCTCCATTCAAAGGTACCTTCGAATAAAGATATTACCTCCATTCAAAGGTACCTTTGAATAAAGATGTTACCTTCATTCAAAGGTACCTTTGAATGAAGGTAGTTCTTTATCATATCTTGGGGAAAATATATCCTATTAGTAATAGTATTATAGAGATCAAGATGGATATTCTCAAAATTTAAGAGGATATGAGAAGAAAATCCTTGAATGATGGCTCAAATCATAACATCCATGCTCAAATAAGGATCGATACATAAACATGTATCAAAATGGGATAAGAAGAAATATAGATTAAATTAAAATTATGGTTGAAAATGGCAAGAAGGAATAGAGTAAAGAGTTGGAATGCAAGGAAGAGAGGTCATATAAGGATAAAAATAGAAAAAAAATTTAGATTCCCCCATTAAAAAATATTCTTATGTTGGTGACAATGATGAAGGATGAGGACAATAAATGGGATGAATAAGAATGCTTGGCTTATCTTCAAAATTTTGATTGAACTGATCTAGGCCATCATCTACATAAATTATATCACAACTTATTTTCCTTGTATGCTCTATTATATGTCATTTTCTATACTCTCTACAAAACAACTCACTTGCTTCATTTAATTGGATAGTAGTATAAGAGATATCCATTTTTTCCACCCCAATATATGCAATCAATTTTTTCAATAATAGCATACCCACACTAGTATCCAAATATAATATGATGGTATCCATTAGAAAGTGTTTAACCAAATAACAATCTATATTGATATCAACACTATTGAAAATACCAGCGATATACCAGTCTATAAAGCCTATTTCAAACCATTCCTCATATATATTTGAGGCTTCAAGGCTTGAACTATAAAGGTGTGACATTACTTGAATCCCCATAATATAATAGATAATTATTTACTAGTGAACTTTTAATTACCGGAGAAGTGTAAAAGGGTTTGATATTTATCTAGCTCTTTGTAACATATATACCTAAATAAATTATAGTTGTTTCTTAGACACTAGCACTAATACTTATATTGTTGGAGGATCTAGTGGGTTGGATATTTATTATAGGAGAAACTATATAAGATGCCATTATACTTTTGTGTTTAGGAAATATTTCTGGTTTAGGAATAAGTGAGCTTGTACTTTGCTTTTACCTAAGCTTGTACTTTGATTTTACCTAAAGATAAGGTCATATTAATAGGAATTATATAATCAAGAAAAGGACCTAAGTGGGGCATCATAATGGTATGTATATCTAGGATAAAATATAAAAATTAATTACCAGCTTGACTCATTTTTTTTATGAACACCACTATTCTAAGTACCATATTTCCCTTAATAGAGATTCTCTCGAGTTTTTTCAATTTATGGATTACATTCTTGTCTCTAAGATCTTCAACACTAGTTGTAGGAACCACGATTGGATTTAGTGAAAAACTTATTTTTTAACAATAGCTTTTCAATATAAGATATTTCCTTCTCATATACATTTGGTGTACTATTTCCTTGAGTTGAAATATTTTCCATTTTTTACTCTTATCTATATTTGGGATAACAAAATTTTGTTTAACTATATATTATTTTAATTAATCTTATCACCAATTTTCCTTTTTAGTCGATGGACCTTTTATATTTCTATAATTGTAACCTTAGACATAACTTTGATATAATCATGAGAATCATTTGCCTTCTTTCATGGTTCTCATATTATCTCATTTTAGTTCATACTATTTTGATGCATTGTTATAGTCCTATTGATTGGGCTTATATTCAAATAATAATAATCATATTTTGTTGATCTAACACACCCAAATAACTAGATGTGAGTATCTAGATCATTATGTTATTCCAGTCTATGATTATCTTCTTCACTTTTATCTTGATATTTCACTTCATTTATTAAATTTGATACAAAAATATATTTCATAAGGACATGTGTCATGCAACACTTCCCATCTACTATGTAATATATTCTAGCATGTTCACATTCTCCTTTCACAATAGATTAGTAGTATATTCTATATTAATATATCTAATTATAATTCCTTGGAGTTGTGTTCTTATCCTCTTGACATGGATGCATTTATAAATCACCATTATACTATTTATTCAATAGATTAGAACTTGCACAATGTAGCAATGAAACTTTATCATTTCTAGTGATCCTATATGATAGATCCTTAAGAGAACCCTTGATCTTGCCTAAATTATCATTACTTGGGATAGGATTAATTGAATTACCTTTATTAAGTAGGCACAAGTTTGATATTATTATATTATTATATTATTTTTAATTTTTAATTATCTTATTCATAACATTAATTTAGTTTTTCTATTATAATTTTTTATTTTTTACATTAACCTTGACTGGGAAGAAAAATGGCGCACGAAAGCGATCAGACTGAGGATCAGGGAAAAGGATGCTTTCATTGGGGAGATGAGGTCGCATCAACTATTCAGGAATAGGGTGCAAGTGCTCAGGCTCATGTATCGAAATGGGTCTTTCATAATGGTCGATGGGTGGACAAGGCTCTGCATTCGAATTCAGGAGTGAAATATTCAAAAGGCCCTCAGGTGGCTCCTCGCTCAGAATACTTTAAAGGTTTCAAAGATCTGGAAGTGGCTATGGCTCCTCCAAAATCTAATGCACGGGGAAGGCAGTGGAAGGCTAGGTCTCCTCCTCAACGTGAATGAAAAAATCCTTCTCCGCCGAGGGTTTCAACCACTCATGTTAAGCCGAGGGCTGGTGTTTTTGATGGCTTGGAATTACCATCCAAGACTATAGAATGGAATGAGGGGCTCGGGGAAGAAAAATCTACAATGGGAGGTGCTAAGGGGGCTGACGGGTCGGGAGCAGTAGAACATGCTTCATCGAAAGGGAAAATGTGGATCCCGGTTCCCTACATTATGGCGGACAAAGCTCCCCTCAATCAAAAAATTGACGATTTGCACAAGTTCTTTGTCCTTCTTCAGGTATTGGGTGAAAGTATGCCTTTGTCTAAGCTTCATAAGCGCATTCACTCTAACTGGTATGTCAGTCTCTATTTTCAAGTTTTATCTTCCAACACTTTTGTGTTAGTAATGGATTCTGAGGAAGCTAAAAATAAAGTCCCTGAAAGTAAGTTCTTTTGGTTTGTGAAAACCCTGGTTTTCATTTTTCCATGGCAACCCTTCTACCGTCCATCAAAGCCCCTTAGTTTTGCCTCCCCTAGTTGGTTTGTTCTCTCAGACATTCCCTTGGAATTCACTGACCTGATGTTTGGAAGGAAATTGGTAATTCTTTTGGAAATTTCTTGCTTTTCGATTGCTCTGTGGTTGAGGGCTTCCTAAGTGTTAAGATCTATGTTCAAATTTCCCCCGATTCGGCTATCTCGAGGGTTTGTAATTTAAAATCTTCGGATGGGATCTGGCGGCAAGACATCGTGAAAGACAAGGCTCCTTTTGGTCTTGCATCCATTATTTTAGATGCTCCTTTGTTCTTTAAACTCAAATCTTCGGTCCCTAAGGTCTCAGCTATTCCTAGTCATGGTGATCCGAGTGGTATTCTAATTACTCATCCTTCCTCTAGTTCTCCTGCTCCTCAAGATTCGGTGTCCCTGGGTAATTTGTTGATTCTGCCGAAGGTGTAGTGCCTGTCCTCACTGAAGTTGAAATCTAAAACCCTTTTGGCCTATCCTCTGGTCAAAATTCATTCGCAGGCCTCGCCTTCATCCTCTTTTTCTTTCAATCATGTCTCGGTTCCTCCTCTGGCTCATCCGCCTTGTGCTAAATTTTTTCCTCTTGTTGCTTCGGTTAAGTCGTCCTCCTTGGGGACTGTTTCTGCTCCTTGTTCTCCTAATCTCGAAAGGGATTCCCCAAATCCAAAGGAATTTTACTCCAATTTTTTCTCTATAGACTAGTGGCTAATTGATAAAGTACAAAAAATCATAAAGAAAATAGACATTGAGTTCAATCTGGAAATGCAAGATTGTATTTTGACATAAATAGATGCAGATTTATTGCAAATTGAGAAGGGACTGGAAATTCCCCTCTCGAAGAATCCTTTTGATGATTTATCTCCAGATAAGATTAAGGATGTGAAGCTCCTTGACATAGCAAGCCCTGTGGATAAGAGTATCCTCCCTATTTCCCAATCCTCGTTACCTAAAAATTTAATTTCTCCCCTTTCCACCCCTAAAAAGCGGGGCCGGAAACCAAAAACTCAAAAAGTTCAACAAGAAATTATTGTTGGAATTTAGTCCACTCTTTTTTCTCCATCAAGAAAGAAAAGAAATTTTAGCCCCCCTCTGACTAGAGATGGGATTTCTAAATGATGCTTGCAGTTAGAGATTTCTTCTAGGAAGCAATCCCAACCAAAATCTCAAGGGAAGAGGGGATAGGTTTCCTCCCCTTGAGGAGAATGAGGATCCTATCTTGAAATGTTAGGGGCTTGAATGCCCCTAACAAGTAATGCTTAATTAAGCATCAATTAGAAGTTACAGGTGCATACATTATCATGTTTCAAGAGACCAAACTAAACTTGGTTTCGGTTGAATCCCTCTTGTCAAAGTGGTCAATCTAGCAGTTTTCGTGCTCTCCTTCAATTGGGGCGTCTGGGGGCCTTTCCTTCCTATGGAAAACTAACTCAGTAACCTTAAAATAAATTTCTTCCTCTTCCCATTTGTCGCTGGCTATAGTAAGGAGTAATCATTCCCAGACCACCTTTTGGTTGTTCAACATTTACGGTCCAATCGACATCCCTGAAAAATGGAAATTATGATATCTTTTTTCCTTATTAGCTCAAGTTCTATCAAATAAGCTTCTCATCTTGGGGGGGGGACTTCAATGCTTTATCATGTGATTCTGAAAAAATGGGTGGTATTATTCCCAACAAGCGAGTCTTGGAAGGCTTCAAAGGTTTTATAAAGACCAATCATTTTCTTGACTGCAAACGTAAAAAATGGCTTATTTACCTGGACAAATAAAAGAAAGGACTTCTTCCAAATTATGGAACGTCTTGATCAATTTTTTTTATCATCAAACTAGTTGAGCTCTGAAATTGATTCATTTTCCTCAATCTTGGGCTATTGTGGTTCATACCACTTTCCAATATTGTTCTCTATTGGAAGACAAATCTCCTAGAAAGCTTCCCTTTAAATTTGAACCAATGTGGATAAGGGATACCACCTTCTTGTCGATGATCCAATTTTGGTGGGAAAAATCTCCCATTTTTGTTGGCTCTCGAATGTATCAGCTTGTCTAAAAGTTAATTTTTTTACAAGATAAAATAAAAGTATGGAATAAGTCTCACTTTAGAAATATCTTTGAAGAAAAATGAAGGATTCAATCTGAGCTAAAGGCTCTAAATGATCATATAATTCAATTTGGTTTAAGCCCTTCCTCAATTGAGCTCGAAAATCTCTCTCCTCTTACTTAGAAGAGGTGCTTCTTCGGGAGGAATGTTATTGGAGAAAAAAATTAAGAGACACCTAGTTGGCTAAAGGGGACAAAAATACAATTTTTTTCATGCGTCTACAAAAATTAAAAGGCAAAAGAACAAAATCTCTTCAATTAAGGATAGTGTTGGTTTAATTTTAGAAGATAAAAAATCCATTTGTCTGGAAGCCTCTTCTTATTTCAAAAATCTTCTAACTACTCACCATACAACTTTGCATGCTTGAATCCTAGATTCAATCCTGAACTTGGTCTCAAAGGTGGATAATGATCATCTCTTGTCCCCTTTCTCCCTAGAGGAATTAAAACTGGTTGTTTTTGAAATCTCTCCTGAGAAATTACCAGGCTCTGATGGTTTTGCTATTCTGTTTTTAAAAATGTTGGCACATATTGGGGAAAGACATTTTATTAGATTTGGGAGAATCAAGACGTAATAGGACTATCTTAAATGAGTTAAACTCTAATTTCTTTTCTTTGATCCTGAAAGTGGATCCCCCTTCTTCCTTTGCAGATTTTAGATCAATAGCTCTCTATAATTCTCCTTATAATTTTTTTACCAAAGCTATTGCTTCATGACTAGCAAAGTTGATTTCTAGTATAATCTTTGAGGAAAAAGGGGGTTTCATTCCTGGGAGGGAAACTACGGATGGAGCTATTGTCACCCATGAAATTATGCATTCTATAATGCATCACAAAATTCCTTCTATGATCGTAAAACTGGATATGATGAATACCTATGATCATGTAAATTGGGATTTTTAGTAGCAGTTTTGTGGAAGATGGTTTTGCAGAAAAATAGATAAAGGAATGTGCAGGATCATCATGGAAGAAAAAGGCCCTTAAGTGGCAATAAAATTCAAAAAATCTAAGTTAGGCAACTTGACATAAAAAATTAAATAAGTTATCTATACTTTTTCAAAAATATGTAAGAATAGAATCTCTAGCAAATTGAATGTAGTTTCTAAACTACTAGGTTTATTTTTCAAAAAAAAATCTATTTGGTGAAAATTTTAAATTTCAATGCAGTAGTACTTAAATATCACAGAAAAAATAAGAAGTAGGTGTTTGTCTGACAACCCTAACCACAATAAAATGATAATATTTTTTTATAGGATTACTGATGCTTTAAAGTTAAGAATTGTTGAAGTTAGTTTTTCATAACACTAATTCACCCCCCCCTCTCTTAGTGTGGCTTGTTTCCAACAATTGGTGTTAGAGCCAGTTTCTCTATAAAAGAAGAATCCTAATATCTTGGGGAAATCTTGGAAAATACATCAATGGATTCAAGCAATCTTGAACAACAACTTATGGTGGCCTTAGATGACCTTGATCAGTCAAAAGATGAAGTCTAGAAACTACAAGCAAATCTCAAAGATGCAGAGAAATTCATCAAATCCTTGAAAGAAAAAATCAACAAGTCAATAGAAAAAATAAAGGAGCTCTGTGATAAAATTCAACATAATGATGAAGATGATCAGTCCAGGAAAACTCTGAAAGACAAGGCAGAGGAATGTGAAAAGCTTACTCAAAAGAATATAGTTATCAAGCTTGAAATGGAATCCATCATGATGAAGATGACAAAGGAAATTGAAGACATAAAGAAGAATGAATAAATTCAGGTTCAATCCCTAAAAGAAAAATTTGAGGTATGTAGTTGATTGAATGATGAATTGGAAATATTTAGAAATAATGAAGAACCTCTTGAAAAATAGTTGGATGATGTCAGAAATAAACTTGTTGATGCAAATGAATACAAATAAAAGTTCAAATCCAACTCATCTATGCTCAATGAACTAATTGACAATTAGAGAACTCATGATGAAAAAAGAGGTCTTGGATATGAAAAATGAGAAAGCTCAAAATCAAGACAAAAGGATTCTGAACAAAGACATTTCAAGAAAAGAAACCAAATGAACAAACATGGAAGGTATCTGGTAAGACAACCTAATGCTCGAAAATTTAATGGATACTATTTTAAATAAATTTTTTTTGGACATATGGCTTCTCAGTGTAGAAGTAGAATGAATGAAAGTGGTCCATACTTTTCAGGACATTGTTTCAATTGTTATAAGATAGGTCATAAGTCAAATGAGTGTAGAAGCATGATAAATCAATTTCACATCAAATGTTACGCATGCAATAGATTTGGTCATACTGCTAATCAATGTAGATCTAGAGGAAATCAACAGAACAACTTGTCTAGAAGAAGAAAAGTTATATGCCACTACTGGGTATGTGCAGGATCATCATGGAAAAAACAGGCCCTTAAGTGGTGATGAAAATTCAAAAAATTAGAGTTAGGCAAATTGACATAAAAATTTGAATAATCTATCTATATTATTTCAAAAATATGTAAGAATAGAATATGTAGAAAATTGAATGTAGTTTCTAAACTACTAGGTTTATTTTTAATTTTTTTAAATCTATTTGGTGAAAATTTCAAATTTCAATGCAGTAGTACTTAAATTTCAGGCAAAAAATAAGAAGTAGGTGTCTGTCTGACCACCCTAACCACAATAAAATGATAATATTTTTTTATAATATTTTAGATATAAGTAGAGGAATCATATGTGATTTATATTTTTTGTAATTTTTTTCTAAGTAAATAATTAATTATGGATTTTTTATTACAACTTTTAAAAAATATAAAAACTCATATGTCTGACCAGCTTAACTTGGTCAAAACTTCATGAAATTCAAATTTTCTTTTTTTAATCCTATAGTATACGAAACATAGAATGCGACGCATGTTTTGGATTCAAAATATGTGATACCATTTGAAAGCTATAGATGTTTTTCAATAAGCCTATCAATCGAGACTTTAGTCATAATTCAAATAGAAAATGAATAATAATTATTTATTAAATAAAAGATAAAGCATAATTTATATTGGTGGAAATCTGAGAATCTCCTTTAAAAACCCTTTTCATTTCATCAATTTTGGGTAAAAAAAAAGTTGTTAGCCACATGGGCCATCAGATCACTTACATATCGCCACTTTTTGGTCCATCATGATCCTACACATACCCTACTACAACAAATTTGGTCATATAGCAACATATTGCTAGAACAAAAAAGGTTTGGTAAACTGAAAGAAAAATGTATAGGAAGACATCAAAGGAAAAGGAAAAATCACTGCAGATACAGTAAGGAAATAAATGCAAAAGAAATGGATAAGGAAAGAACCTTCTATTGAAGAAAGTGTACCAGCACCAAAACCCACTTCTGGTAATTCCTCCGGGAATTAGTCTGAGGCCTATGGCCTAGGGGGACTTGTTAATGAAAATCAGATGAACCCCTAACCGGAAAGTATCAAAGGATGTAGATATGTTTAGTAGTTGCACAAGCGATCGACATATGCTATTTAACTCATTAGAGGGATCAACATGCGGAGAAAAAGTTCTGCAAATTTTTTGCTTACCACTGTGTATAGTTACAGTGTAACCAAATGTATTAGGGTTACATCATTTACTGTGAATAAAACTGTTAGGTGTTGAAAGGATAAAAATCCATTTCAAAGAAAAAGAAGTTTGGAGAACTCATAAGCGATCTTTGGTGATCAGAGGAGAAATTCAAGCATCAGAAGAGATTCATCATTTCAATTCCAATCCGGCGAAAAAGGTATTTTATAGAAATCCTGAAAATTTGTGATTCTGAAGAAATGAATACTCCTTTGGTAGTAGAAGTAAAGGATCATCCTTGACCAAAATTCTAATGGCATCCCTATAGATCTCTTGAGACCGGCCCCTTAGGAGCCTTTTCATCAGTCCCACATGGAGTTCTACATACGGAAGACATTAGGATTTATATCCATGCAAATCTTGAAGAACTAGGTAGTTCCCAACTTTTGGATCTCTATAGACATCACATTGTTGATGAAAATTTCCATGTAAAACTAGAGCATAAGATCTTGGAAACTAAGAAATTTGTACAAATGGTTAAATTTCCCATTTTTATGGAATTGGAATGGGTGCAATATATTTTAAGCCGATACCATGATGAATTCATGTGGCTTACCATCCAATTTAAAATCACCAAGGAAGCTATCAATGTCTTAACCAGTTTCAATTCCTCCGCTGGGTTGCCCATTCTCAAACTAGTGAAAAATCAAACTGTCACAGATGCAACTGGATCGACTTATGACAAAAGGGCAATGACTATTGATAAAATCATGGATATGGATGTAATTTTTTTTTCCATGGTAATTGGTTACTAGATTGACCAATCTAGTCAAGAAAATTTAGTATCTGACACAGCTATCTATGCAGCCTTCCAAATGATCCAAGAAAATGCTGACTACAATCTATGCAAATTGTTGAGGATCTAGCTAATGGAAAATATGGCCAAGATAAAGAAGGATAAGAAAAATTCATTCAAATATGGAACCTTGCTTTTATTCCTACTATATTACTTCATGAATGAGATTCTGAGAATTGGAAGAGTTTAGTGGAGAAAAGACACTCTGGTAATTGAACAGATCAAAGATCAATTGCATAGTTCTGGAGACATAAAATCAAGAAATTCCTCTATGTGGGGATGTTTCAAGGAATTCCAGAAAATGATGCAAGCAAGAGAGAGGATTCCTACCTCTATTATAGAAAAATACAAAGACTCTATTTGCTTCATGGTGACCATTGATCAGTGCATGATGGAGGAAACTGACCCTAGAACGGTCTAGATTATGCCTATGGGTTATGAAGTTGATGGATCAGTCTTGGACATGTATGCTCAACATATTTTGAGCAAGCCAATTGATCTGGAAGAGGAAAGATTCAAAACCCACGCTGGAAAAGACAAACAAGTTCATAGTGAATTGAGAAATCCTGTTGGCACTAAGCGTGTCAGGAAAGAAGTTGAGATTTTTCCAAAAAGCATGGGAATTCCTCCAGAATTGATCAAAAGGGTAGAGAGAAAAGAGTTGAAGATGAAGTTGAAAGGCAAGCCACCAGGGAAGCATCAAAGACAAAATCATGTGGTCTAGTAGTACAATCTAGCAAAGCTAGGACAACAAGAAGCTTTGTTTCCCAATCAGCCCCTATAGTAAAAGTGAAACCCTTAAAAGTTGAGCCTAAGAGATCCAAAAAGGAAGGGAAGAAGTAAAGAAAAAGAGTGTATATGGCTATCTCAGATGATGAAGAGATAATCTGACAAAGAAATAAAGGATATTTGAAGCCAGGTTACTAAAGCAGTTGTAGTCACACAAAGTAATCCCTTTGGTAAAGGTGATCAAGCCAAGAAGAAAGAAAAGGAAAATGAATTAGGTATGATTGTGCAAGCTATTGAAAAAGCTATGATTTAGGATGGAAACTTGAAACGGCTTCAAAAATTGTATGAATCTTTCAATGTTTCTGACAAAAGAATTTTGGAAGAGAGGTAACTATAAAACACATGAATGTTTTCAATAAAGTTCTAATTGAAATAATGAATAGTTTTCCGAAGATTTTATATGACATTTTGGAAGCCAAGAGGTTAAGTGCTAGAGAAGAAGAAAAATAAATGAGAGAAAGGATTCTAGCTGAACTATGTCCAGCTATGACTTTAGATGAAATCAAGACACTCTTGATTAGAATAGAAAATAAATTCAAAAGAAAAACAAGGGTTAACCAACTCCTGATCGGTAAAACAAAGGAAGTCACAAAGCAAACTAAGACAATCTATAGGAAATACTGCTAAGTGAAAATATTGATACTATGACTAAGGAAACCCATGTTGACGATGTTCTTCCTCATTTAGAAAATGAAGTAGGAGAAATAAATGTTGATGATAATACTAGTAATGATGCTGATACTGAAATTCCTGTGGAAGTGGAGGCACTTGAAAAATAATTCAGAAGATAAAGTAGTTGAAAAATCTAAAGCCATTCCCACCCATTCAGCTGAGGAAACTCTTATCAAAGCAAAGGAAGATGTTTTAGTTTCTACAAGAGATACTGCTAAAGTTGTCAAAAAATTTTGGACACACAAAAGAAATATTTGGATACAAAATTGATCGATGGCCCCATTCATTTATCTACTTTGAGCCCAATCTAGAAGATGAGAATTACTACACTCGCTCAAGCTTAGGCAAGAGAGGAGTTACTAAAAGCTCATCTTGAGGACAATGAACTGTTAAATCTGGCATCCAGAGTGCTAGAGAAACTAATGCCATCTTATGTAAAAGATTCAGCTAGCTCATCTTCATGTGAGCTAAGAAGGCTAATCAGCTCGGTTGACACTCATTTTGAGTCATTTGAAAAATCAGCCATGACAAAAGTGCGAAAGGAATTCAAGGTAAAAGATTTAGTAGCATGATAGAACTAATTGATCAAAATAAAACACTCTTGACTACATGCACTAAGAATATGAAGGAAGCTCTATCTGAAGCCGAATTTTTTTATAAAGCATGCCTATCCTTTTCGAAATTTATAGAGGCAAATGAGTTGGAACTCAAACTGAATTCTATCCCAGAACTACTCTCCTTAGCAGCCAGTTGTGTTGGGAAAGCAAAAAGTGAAGTGATGTCTTTGCTTAGCAAGATATAAGGATTGAAATATGAAAATGATGAAATAATTGCAAGAATCTATGAACTTCGGAGCATCATCTATCCAAAACTTGACATATTGTCCAGTACTCTCAAAGAAGGAGAGGAGTCTTTAAAAGTTGCAGATCCAAAAAATTTGGAGTTCGCGGAGACTCAATCCTTTTTAATTTGTGGTCAGATCACAATTTTGGAAAGTCTTAGAAAGGTTTGGGATACAAATTTGGATCAACTAAAGAAAGACATTGTTGATATTTTTCACTTCGTGTAAGTTATAGTTTTTGCTCAAAAGTTTTTTGTATTGATACATTTTTGGCGTTCGACACCCACCTTTGCCATTGATGCCAAAGGGGGAGAAGGAATAGAGTGGAAAATGATTAATATTCTCAGGGGGAGTATTGGAGAATCACATTTTTGAATTTTTGTTGACCGGTATAGTCTATCTTGGCACTTGGTCCGACACAACCATTTTTCACTAAGTGTTGCCATCAATGCCAAAGGGGGAGATTGTTGGAAAGAGATACTATTTGGATCACTTGGTGTTGTCTTTGATGGAAACCATAATGGATGTTTAGATCTGCGCACCACCATTTGTGCATACGCGCAGGAAGATTGAAGACTGTCAAGCAAGATCAGAGTATTCGGTAGCACAATGTTCACCGATTTGAAAGATGATCACCAGTTATTATTTTTATTTGTGCATCTCATGAAATATTTTTTGGCATATCATCTTTGTCTTTACTGAAGCGCAGTGGCTCGTATCAGATTTTGTGAAAGATAGAAGATTCGGTTGTAGTGTTCTCATCTTTTCTTGTATTAAAGCTGATTATTTGAATATATTAGCGCAGATGTATAGGAACAAAGTAATTAAGTATAACTTTGTTTGTATGTTATCGGTTTGGTTTTAGCCAAGTTGTGGATGACCTTTGTGGGTACACATTGTATATTTCCTATATTATGAGTTGATAGTTGTAATTATTTTGTATCTTGTTGAAGCTAACAATGTGCAAAAGAAATCTATGTTGCAGATATATATACTTGATCCTCCGTACCATTTTGTATGATGTATAGGGTGTGTTATTATCTGATCAATGAGTTAGAGAAAAGTAGAGGTATGATAATGCATAGTTTCACTTGCGGATAAATGATCCGTGTTGTATGCATAAGCAAAGGAGAGCATAATTCCAGATTCAGTCTGTAGAAGACCAGATCAATTAATGTCCTTTAATTGGAACTATAATCAAGCATTGTAGATGCTAATCCTTCAACTCATATTGTCATATGGTTTTAATCTAAAATCTTTTCTTTTGAGTAGTGAGCTCTACGCAGTGTGCCTGAATGCAAGTGCATTCCCTTGTAATATTCTCTTTTGAGTATACACAAAATCATACTTGTGGATTAGCCATCCACCATGGTTTTTCCCCTAGTAGGGTTTCCATGTAAAAATATTGGTGTTATGGTGTTGTGCTTTCTTTCTTATTCATGCATTGTGAATATTTGTTACTGATGCTTTAAAGTTAAGAATTGTTGAAGTTAATTTTGCATAACACTGATTCACCCCCCTCTCAGTGTGGCTTGTTTCCAACATGTTCTCAATGTGATTCCCATTTATCTCATGTCTATTTTAAATGCTCCTGTTGTCACTCTTAATCACCTTAAATCTGTCTGTCATTCTTTCCTTTGGAGTGATAAGGGGGGTGGGAAAGAAAGGATTTCCCTATTGGCTTGGGATAAAGTATGCCTTCCAAAAGGCATTGGTGGTGCTGGTATCAAATAATTCAAACTTAAAAATCTTGCATTAGGTGCAAAACTTGTTTGGAGGTTATACCAAAATCCTAATTATCATCTGGGGAAGATAGTCCTCCCAAAGTATCTCAATGTTCTTACTTGGGAAACCATCTTGATGGCTTCCACTCTTCCAAAGGTTTCTGCAATTTGGAATTTTTATCTCTTCTTGTAGGTTAGTTATTCTTCCCCATCTTTCTTGGTTAGTGCATAATGGTTTGAAAGAAATTTGTTGGGAGGATGTCTAGAATGGTTTCTTGCTCTTTCCCAATCAAGAGAGTGGGGTCCTCTGATATCTTTTCTCAAAAATCAGTTGGGGTCTAAGGTGGCTGATTATTTTTATGTTGATCTCACCCAAGAGCTACCAAAAGAAACTTGGAAATGAATTGATTGTTTTCCCTTCCTTCCTGATCTTAAACAAGCTTATAATGATGAAAGTAAAATAAATATAATTTTCTCTAATAAAGATGATGTCCTAATATGGAAAAAATCAAAATTAGGAAACTATAATGTAAAAGAAGGGTATAATTCTCTTTTGCCCACGGAAAATCATTCACACCTTTCTTCTAGTCTCTTATGGAATGATGCTTGCCTCTTGAAGGCTAGGGCATTTTCTTGGCTATCTTTTCAAGATAGAGTCCTAACAAGGGCAATATTGGATAGACTAGGAATTGTTGTTGCCTTCCCTTGTGTCTTGTGTGGATACTTTCTTGAATTAGCAGATCACCTCTTTTTTCTCTACCCCTTTGCCTCCCAATGTTGGTACTAGTTATTTGGGAAACTTGATTGGTCCTCTACAATTGTTCCTTCTCTAACTGCTCAATTTATTTCTTGGCTACTTAATTTTTTATTTTCCTTCTTTTCATGTCTCTGGTTGGTTGCACCTTATGTGCTTCTTTGAAACATTTGGCTTGAGAGGAATAAATTTTTTTTTAAAGGTACCTCTGCTTCCTTGGGAATAGTATTAGCTAAAATTGAGAAGTCTATTTTCAAATCTATGCAAGCCTATATCTTTAATAAAATAAACAATCTAAAAACCTTTTCTAAATGGGATAGTTTTATCATTACATCCTACCCTACTCTAAAATACTTGCCTTTGCATGGTTCCATTACTAAGAAAATAGATAACATTAAGGCAAGAGTTGAAGCTAAATGGTTACCCCCACCTCCAAATAAGTTCAAACTAAATTTCGATGGTGCTTCCCAGAGAAATCCAAGTCAATTAGGAATAAGGATCACCATTTTTAATTCAGACCCAATCCTTCAGAAGGTGGTCTATAAAATAATTCCCCCTAGTTCAGACAACAAAGCTAAACTAGAGGCTCTCAATTTTTGTCTTAATTTGGCTTACTCAATGAGTAATAAGGATATCAAAGTTGAAGGGGATTCAATGGTGATTGTAAATGAAATTATTCACAAAAAATAAAATATTTGGCAATTGCAATACCTTTTGGATAAAGTTCTAAGCCAACTTGCTCTTTATTCAAACTATTCTAAGCCAATAAGGAAATCGATAATCAATGGTCTTATATGGTATTAGATGAAAATGAAATCCCCTCTCTTTTTTTGTATCCACCTAGCTCCCTCCCTCTCTTGTAAGATTTTTTGATCTTGGTTTGTTCACTCCTCATTGTCATCATTTGACTAATCTTTCAATGTTGCATGTTTCTTTTGCATGGCGTGCTCGCTCCATCTTGGTAAAGTGGATATCTTCTTTGGTAGTGGTTCCATATAATGATCAGTTGTCCTTGTTTCTTTACTTGTCATGTGTTATGTCATTCTCATTTGATCTATCTGTGCTTATCCTGTATCATTTCTTGGTATGTTATCCTTTGGATAACATGGTTTACGGGCTGTCTCTCTTGTGTTTTGCTTCTCATGTATGGTGTAATTATGTTTTATCAATGTTTGTTCTATTATGACATTGCCAAACAATTATTTAAAGCTTGTGATGTATTCAACATTCCTCCTTATCATTTATTTGGCACAAGTTGTCAGTGAAGAGACCTTTACTTAAGCTCACATTAGATTTTAATTGGTGAAAGCCGATTGTCAATAAGATTTGGCTATGATTTCCTCCTTTGCGGTTCTTATGACATGATGGCTATTGCATCAGGTAATAATTTGATATTTTTCTGGCCTTGTGAGCTGACGATAAGCCTCGCTCTTCGAATGATATATATACTTTCTCTTGGTTACCAATATGCAATCATTATTTTTCTTTGTGCTAATTTTCTGTGCTTAATATGTCGCTACATTATAATAAGCGCTGGTATAAAAAAATTCTTCTTCACAAAGCGAAAGACATCTGTCATCCTTATCCTTTTGATCATGAGAAATTGGGCATAATTTTTTGTCTTGTTGATGCAAATTCTTACCTGGCCTGTAAAAAGGTGGTGGGTGTTAATTGGCTGCGGGACAACTACAATGCTTCCTTCTATGAAGTGCTATCTCATTTCTTTACTATTTGCATGGATATTTTATAGGACTCTGAATTGGTCATCATCATTGCTGCAAAATTTGCACAATCTAGTTTTCTTTCTGGATCAGATCTTCATCTTTCTTTGGATATTTATGATTTCAATTATGGTATTTTCCCCATAGGGGGTTTTATCTCTCATGAAGATTTGAAATCTAATGCTTTTTGTGGAGACTTGTTGTCCATTCTTAGGTCAGGTATCACAAGTGATGATTTTGCAAGAATGATTTTTGACTACAATGATCTTCACAAAAAAGTTTCTCCTAATATCCTTGTAGCTGGGGTTGACTTATTTCTTGCTCTTCATCTCTTATTTGATATTGCTGCCAAAGATAGAATCGACACAAGGGTTCCCACCTCTATTGAAAAGAAAGAGAAATGGCCAATAATGTATAGTCCATCCCCTTTGTCTGACTATGAGGCCAGTACTTCTTCTAAGGAGGAGGATCATTAACTTGATCCCTTGATCATTTTTCTTATAGGTTTTTGCATACTCATCTAGCTGGGCTAGATTGGGGGTTGGTGGGTGGTATATACCTCTTTTTTGGGTTTTTGCCTCTTTTGGCTAGGATTCATAGTATGCAACTCTTTGTAATCAATTTGGCTCTCCCAAGTTGGGATTGAGCAAAAATTTTGTCTATGTGTCTCTTTATGTTTAAAATAAATAAAATTCAGTGGCTTTGTTACTTTTATGGAAAATAAAAACATTAATTTAGTTTTTCCTTAATATTACTTTTGAATTTCAATTCCTATTTTTTATTGATAATTCTCATTCATTTTTATAAAAAAATTATTATCTACTTATAAATTTTCTTGTCTCATTACCTTCACATTAATACAATTCCATCATTTTTTTAATCTTTTTTAAATTTAAGTCTTCATATTATTGTGGAATATATATTGTAGAAACTTAAATAATTCTATTGCATTCACTTTGTGCATCATTATTTTCACTTAATATTTTGTAGTTTTTTTTTATAATATTTATTTTAGATAATATCACATATATTACATACTTTCCCCATAAATTTTTTTATTAAAAAAACAAATTATTATATTTATATTTATACTTTGTAATTTAATTATTTTAATATTTTTCTTATTGCTAAAATCAATATTTTTTCTTTCCTTTTGTAGTTTTGATATGTGATCTCGAGCTACTTCATTTCCTATACCAAGTTCTTACTAATTTTTACATAACTTCATGTTGGATGGTCATATGTCATCTAAAACACTTATTAGTTTAAAGAAACACAAAAGAGACTTCAATAATTTAATCAAAAAGCCCGAAATCATTTTCACGTAAGACAAAAAAAAGAATGACACACCTTAAACCAATAAAATTATTAAAACATTTAAGTATGAAATAAAAAACTTTAAACCTAAAATATTATTTCAGTATAATGTAAGCAATGAAAAATTCATTCTTTTCAATATAACAGATTATTATTTCTGAAAAAAAGCCCCTACAACTTTTAACAGTAAAGGTGGAAGTACTATTCGATCATAGAGAATAACAAAGTTTGATGATATAGAGAAATGATTTTCAAGTTTTTTGGCCCGTCCTCTATCATTTCTAAGCAACAAAGCCATGTCATTCCTATTTACCACTGCAATCTGCTCTAATCTCTTTGTTGTTTTCAGCATATCGCTAAGAGAAATAACAACCAGATACGGTAAATCTATTATTGTTTCTTAAGCAACATCACCTGTGAATTGATCAATTGTCTACTCCCGAGGAACTGTAAGAGACTAGAAAGGACAAATCTATATGTTGATTTCTCTACCATAAATTCACGCGAAGGTTAAATTGGTATAAAGAGAAACATATGGCTGAATATTTATTATCAAGATTATTTTAATCTGCAATTATATTTATTAAAGAGATGATCTAATATAGAGTTTGTATTTTAAAGTGTCAGCAATTCCCTCTTTTATTATAATGTTTGACTTTCGATTTTATTTTTTTCAATTTTAATTTTAGAAGCAACAAAATATTAATTAATAAATTTAATATTATCTTTCTTTTCAAGTTTTAGAATATATATATTTTTAATTTTATTAAATCTAATTTGGTTGTTATTCAACAGTAATATATAATTACCAAAATTTTATTGTAATTGGAATTAATATTATTATATAGACGGTGTCTTGATGAAGTTAATATTATTTTTTTATAATCATTTTCATTTTCAAGTTGTCTTGATAATAACAATTTTGACTAATTTGATTTTTTTATTAGAAACACTTCATTAACACATATGTTACAAAAAAGTATATATTTATTGTGTACATAAGAAAATTATAATAAAATGTGATTAGTTAATATGCATGACTCATTAAAATTTAGATAAATATAATTTTAAAAGATTTAGAGACAACAAAATCTACTTAGGTAAGCATACGTAATCACAATAGAGGAGGGAAGTGGTACACTATTTCAAGGTGGAGAACAACCATCCTAAACGATTCACTCGATGGAGAATAAAAATCTATGCACCCAACCTAGGAGTAGTAGAAAGCAATAGGCACAAGCACTCTAAAACTAGGTGTTAGAGGCATAATAGTGAAAGTTTCTATTCCATGTAGGGAAAGATAGCATCAACTAAAATTCCCAATGTCTTGCCACATGATGGAGTTGAGGTCATTATCTAATAAGGAGGAAATGAGAAATGGTTGTAGTTTTGAGACTGGCCACTTCATTTGGAAATGGGAAAAAATAGACCGTATGGAGATCTATGTATATGAATATAGCTTATAGAGCAAGATATAATCCCTTGATGATTGAGAAGGTTGTGGAGGTGCTAAAAATCCACAAAGACCTTATCATTATGTGCTTAAAAATAATTAAGGTAGACAAAATAAATATTGTAATTGAGATAGATTAATAGAAAAGTTTCCTACATTAACAATACATTAATAGAAAATTGCTGCTTGTGGCCTTCTTTGCTTGATTTGCACCTTTGGATCACCAACCATTGGTCTCCTTTGGTTGATGGCCTGATAGAGATTTACCCTTCTGCACGAGGTTTTTTTGTTGTGGGTTTTATTTCTCCTAAGGACAGACAAGCTATGTTAGATCACAATCTGTGGGTTTGGGATTCTCATCCCCTTTCCTTTAGGCCTCAAGAATATTTCTTTTAACCCATTGAAAGAACCTTTGGATGTGATGCATGTTTCAGTAAGACTGTCCTATCTTCCCTTATAGTTCTAGTGTTCCTCAACCTTTGAGGGCATCGGTAATGCTATTGGCATATTTTTGAAAGTGGATATGGCTTCTAAAATTTTTACTCACACCTCTTTAGCTAGGATTTTGGTGGAGGTTGATCTATCGAAGGCTTTACCTAGTGAGGTTACGCAATAGATTAATGGTTGGTCTTGGTCTCAACTAGTGGACTACAAGGGTCTTCCTTTTAGTTGTAGACACTATTTTGATGTTGGCCACTTGGCTTGTGATTACTCTTGTGGCTCTCGCTCTATTTCTTCCTCTACTTGGTTGAAGAATTCCCTCTATGAACACTTAATAGTTCACCCTACTGTTGACTATGCTTCTTATTATGATGATGAATCTAGGCCTGCTTCTCCTTCTGTGAGGCTTAATATGAGTGATGTGATGGATTCTGCTCCTCAAGAGTAGGTTAACTATACTCCACCTGATTTCGTTGAGGTGGTTGTTGATCCTTCAATGGATTATGTTGTGTGGCCTTTGCATTTGGATATCCCTAATGTTGCTTGTGATGCCTCCTGTGAGGTCCATATTTTGGAAAATGCTTCAATAAATCCTCTTGTCTTGGGCTTAGTTTCAGATACCTTATATGATGTTTATGTTTTTCCTCTAGTCTACTACTCTGGAGGGGAGTCTTCCCCTTCTGATCAAATTTTCTCGATTTCAATTTTTGATTCTCCTTGGACAACGATTCATAGACACAAGAAACATTTTTCTAGAAAGGGTACGATTTTGTTTAACATGCCCTCAAGGGATTTACTTGGTTCAAGTGCTGCTTCTTGAATAGTTTCACACTCTTTCTTTTTCTAACTCGCTATTTCTTTTGGTTGGTTGTGTTTGGACAATCTTCTTTGTTGAGCTATTTGGCTCTATTTTTCATTTTTGAAGGGACTAGGGTCCTTCCCCTGCTTATCTAATAAACAAATACATTATTTTTCTAGTTTCAAAGATGAAAAAGAACAAAATCTATTAAAATTTTCATAAATTAGAAATTTATGAAGGAAATTGGTGTAAGTGTATCGAAATGGGGGGTCAAAATTGGCCAAAGTTTTTTAAATCAAAAAAATTTCAACTTCAATGAGTGATCTAACATTCATATGATTTTTTTTTCTATAGTTATAGGGAAAATACCAAGTTGTTGTTTTTAAATAAGTGACATTAGTTTAAAAATAATTAAAAAATAATAATAACAGAAATTAGGAATTTGTGTGGGTTGACACCCTTCATAAGACAACGTCTAACAATGGGAAAATACTCAAGGATTTATTGCTCCTGTAGGAGGTCCATAGACCTTGAATGGGGCTAGCATCCCCATACAAGTTGCAACCCTTCAAGGGTTAACGCTTCTAGCTTTAATTTTTTATTTATAAATTAATAAATAATAAAAATGAAACAATAATATATAAGAATGAAAAGATAAAAAAGTGCAGAAATAAGATGAAATCACTTCATCTCATCATACCTTTGGTGATAGATTCTGTCAAGAATGTAAAAACAAAAAAGAAGGTTAACAATTTTTTTATTTTTTTAAAACAAACAAATGAAATCCAAGTATTATTTAGATTTCCTCAACACTCTTCTGAGGGAAAATCGAAATTATTTGTCATAACCCCAAAAAACACAATAAAGAGAATCATATTATATAACTATAATGGTTCTCTTACAAGCTTTCTCAAAATCCTTGTGTTTCTTGAATCTCCATTCCCAACATCAAATCTACAAAATAACGAGCTTTAGAAAAAGTTAATAGATAAATAAGAAATATAGAAATGAATACACAGGTATGATTATATAATCAAGGATAAATTGAAAAAATACTTACAACATCATCCATGAATTCATCCTCCTAAACATTTGAATAAACAAGAAGGAAAAAAAAAGTAGTAATAAGTTCTTTTATTCGATATCCTTATGGATTAGGGTTTAGCTTGAGTGACATGAATCTAAGGGTTAATATAATGCTCAACTTTTGAAGCTCTACTATGTTCTAATTTTATTTTACTTAATCTAATTTCCCTTAATGATCATTTAGACCATGGTAGGGTGTAGTGCCTCTCATGTTACTGATACATTTTGATACTGCTTTGTGTGTGTGTTTGATTCAGTTAGGTTTATGGTTATGTTCTGATGCATACTTGATACTTTGATAGACATCTATTTCTCCATGTGGTTTGGATTGAGGAACAATTTTTTTCTTTTCTTATGATATTTGGACACATGTGTTGGATACTATGCTTATGATGATGTTATTGATTTCCTTATGATGATGTGTTTAGATTTTGATTAATGTATATGATTCAGGTGAGAAAGATGGCGTTGCATCGCTCACCTGTGAGCATCTTGCCTCACCGCAATTCTCTTTCACAATGATTTTGATTAGGAGTACATGTATATGTAACACCCCTCTGTTTTTCTCCTATGTTAGATTACGATGCTTTATTATTTAATCATTTCCTCTAGAGTGACAGGGACTATGTCTATGATGGGATGTACTTTCCTGGCTATTATACTTGACATGTTTTGATTAGAATAATCTTGGTTTATTATAACATGATTATTGCTCATGAGTTCTATTAATGATGGAATTTTCAGTTTGGTGAACGGGACGAGATTGCATCACTCGCTTGTGAGCACCCTGTGAATCCATGATTTCTTCTTCGTGGTGTGTTTTATGATGATTTTATATACATGTCCTATTGATGCCTTGGATACAGGTTTGCAGGTATAGGACATCGACTCCACCTGGCTTCACAGGTTTGAGCATGTTGACCCAACGGTATATTGATTGGGAAATAGTAGCTAGGTTACCTATGTCAAGTCTACACCCTAACCATAGTGTGTTGTCAGTCCTTGTTTATTGCTATTTAATTCTGCAAGTTTTATGTTATGGAAATAAATGTTAACTTATACATTAAATGATGTTGGTATTTATTTAATTAATTTTAGATAATATGATGAAAGCTTTGTATTAAATTAATTAATTAAATTTAACTGATTTAATAAATCAAATTTAATCTTTGTGGTTAAATCTATTTATTAAGTAATTAAATTATTTATTAAGCAAGTAGTTTAATGGAATTAAATTTAAATTGGAAATTAAATTATGTTTTAGAATTATTAAATTAATTTGAGAAAATAAATATGGGTTGTTAAAATATATTTGTTATTTGCCACTAAGTTGGAGTTAATTAATTTGGCTTGTTGGGAGAAATGAATTCCCAGAGGGAATCTTGACTTTGGGTGAGGAAGTGAAAAGCTTCTTCACGACAAAGGTTAAGATATTTTTGGGGATGCTGAAAAAATTGGAAAAAGGAGGAAGATTTGCTTGCTGTGATTGTGAATCAATACTATGCTCGAGAATTTTTGGTTACTTGGAAGAAGCCATGAAATCTTTGCTGGAATTTTTGGAGGAGGTTCGGCACCAGAAACTCCATTTACTCCAGAAGCTTTGTTGGAAACAGGGTCCCTTCTTGAATTTTTTTTTTTGTTTAAGTTTCAAATGGAAATTAATTGTTGTAGAATAGATTGTTGTGCTAGATCTATAGTAGAAGCTTTTATTTTTTGAGAGAAATTTTAAGACTTTTGTGTCGTAGCTTTTCTGTGATAAATCTAATGCATTTGTAGGAACCTTTTATAGTGAAATCAAAGAGAAAAATCTGAGAATCCTCTATGGATTTAGTATTTAAAATCATTGGGAGAAAAACTAGAGGAAAAGAGTATGAGAATTAGGAAATTCTATTTTAAAGCCTATGTGTAAAATTGTTGAAAGCCTTTGTAGGAAAATCATTTTTTTAAATGATAGAAAGTTCCAGAGGAATTAATAGAGATATTAGGAATCTTGTGTAAATTTTGTTCTCCTTATGGGGAAAATACTTGTAGGTTGTTATCTTTGTTTGCCCGATTTGATTATTTGTAGTGCCAAATTTGCATATATATATATATGAATATATATATACATATACATATGTACAAATAATATATTTATAATACAATTATTTATAAATTGTATTATTTATTCTCATATCTATGAATGATTTCTGTACGTGAACCCTGTGAATCGTTGTTTAAATGTTTTATGAAAACACAATTTTATTATATGTATGGGAAGGGGTTTGTGTTATGGAGACCCCACCACCGCTCCCCCAAAATGGAGGTGGTTGGTGGAGACTCCACCGTCGTTTCCCCTAAGGGAAGTAGATGGGGGAGCTCCCACAATCGTACCCCTTTATGGGGAGGGTTAGCGGTAACAATTTCCCCCACCTCCTCACTTTTATGTGCCCGATTACTAATTAAAACTTGCGATCTATAAGATCAAATGGAAATTACATTTGCCATCATTTTAAATCCAAATTTTTTTCATATGTAATTCAAAAATGGGGCTATATTTAATATAATATATTCTATTTTATAAAATGTATATATATATATTGTGTATGTATAATATATTATATTTATATATTGGTTAAATATAATATTTATTTAGTTTTTTAAAAGAAAAAGATAATTTTTGTTATTGGATTTTAAGTTATATATAATGTATATATACATTAGTATATACATAATTATATATGTTTATATAATTATGTATATATTTATTGTATGTATATTAAGATATATATATGTGTAAAATAATTGTAATTTTAAAATGGTTGGATGCATATTTATTTTAGAAAGGAAATTGCATGAGTAAATTCTTTTGGGAAATTATATTGCTTTTAAAAGTAATCAAGGAAATTTAGTATTTCTCCTTCTCTGTATTTTAAAAGGAAATAAATTATTTCTATCAATTGCTTCAGTAGACCAACTGTTATATTTTACTTGTGAATACAAATATAAAGGGAAATGGATTTAGAATATCCAAAATTAGTTTATTTGCTTGTTGCCTTCAGTGATTATTTCCTCTATGTTCTTGTTTGGGAAAGTGGTTTAGACTTGTTTGTGTTTATATTGCTTTAAGAATGTGATTTATTCGGTAAGCATTTTGGGGGAATTGAATAGAAGTGTTTGTTGAAGTTTTGTGTGTTTTCCAATAGAGGTGTATTAAGGTTTTAGGGTTTTATTTTACAGTCTTGCTTTTATGATTCCCTTGGGTAGTGCAAGGTGTCATCTTAGTGTGTTACCCAGTTTCAACGAATGGGGATGTTTTGTTTCTCCTTTATATTGAGTGGTTTGATTATTTCTTTTCTCGTTTGTTTGGAGTGATCTTGTTCAAAGTGTGGATAGTAGGAGAGTGAAGCTTGATGGGGGTTGGGATCTGAGAAGATCTGACAGGTAACTCATGCACCTTTGTGGTGGCACATCTCCTAAGTCAGTGATATATGGTTCACTGGTCTATTTAGTTGTTTAACTTGGGTAGCATTGTATCCTTGAGTTAGTGTTGTCTTTGTGGTGGTTTTGTTTAATGATGAGTCAACGTGTATCTAGAGGTAGTAGCCTAACCATGTATCCTTGTTACTATCTCTGAGCATGAGGGGTGGGCCTTCGGATACCACTTGGTTGGGAGGAACATGCACCCTACGCCATTGGGTCCCCCTTGGTCTTTAGTTCGTGATGGCGAGGTTTTCCAATGGAGATCTTGTAGTGTTTCCAGTATTCAATTCATGCTTTGTGTTTATTTCAGTTTAGCTCATGTAATTGTTACCTTTCATTTGTATTCGAGGTGGATATTTTTACATGTAATCACATTTATATGTTGTACCTCATTCGGGGAATGAGAGATGTAACCTATCTGTAAAGTTAATGCGATGTGAAATCTTATTGTAATCCTACTTGTAAAGTAATTTAATCTGGAATTTTATATATCTTATTATATGAGTTGGAATCTAATGCTTTGTATGTATGTTATTTAATTCTTGTTAGTAATTAATTAAAACCTTTAAATGATTAATGTATGTGTTATGGTTTTAGTTGTAATCTTGTCGTGTTTCCTTTGAGGATGTTGCGAAGTGTTGTGCATCTTCCTTGTTAATAATGCACTTTTAAGAAAAAAAATTGTACACTTCCATGTTGTGTTGCAACTTCCTCTAGGGTTGCATGGTAGGGCACTATAGTATATGTATATGTTGTTTGACATTTGGGATTATGCAAGATTGTAGGTACCGGGTGCCGACTCCACCCGCATTGTCGAGTTTGAGTGCGCCCTACATATCCAATGGTTTGATGTGGCTAGGGAGCTGATAAGAAAATACCCCCATCCATGTCTATGGTTGGATCAGTATTTTTTCATGTCTTATATCCATACTTCATTCATATGGGTATGATTTTTTAATTTGAGTTATTTAGTTTCATGGTTTTTAGTAATGTTTATTAAAGTTTTTGATTATGGCTATGTAAATGAATAATTATTTTAAATTAAATATTATTCTTTGATGTGGTTAGTAAGTAATTAAATTTCATTGTTAGTAAATGGCAATAATTCTTGTATAAAATAAATGTGCGCATTAGTGTTATTTATTTAATACATTAATGGTTTTATTAATATTGCAAGATTTAAATTATCATGAGATTATCATTTAATTTAAATAAAGAAAAGTTAATAATTTTTTTTATTAATTATTTAAATTAAGTCATTGAAATTATTATTATGATTAATTTTATAATCAAGTAGTTAATTTAATATTATATTTTTAAATTTAAATTTTACTTGAGTTAAAATGCTTATTTATTTATTTTAATAATATTTACTTGTTTTAAAAAATTAGTTATATTTTAAAAGGGAATTATAATGTTTAAATATTTGGAAGAAATAGTTAGTTTAGTAAATTTGGGGAAAATGCCTATTCAAAAATTAGTAAAACGGAAATTGGAGGCAAGTGGCTATTTTCCATGTGAAGTGTAATTGAGAGAATTTTAGTAATGTTCTGAGTTTTGCCTTCTTGAGATTTTATATCCAATCTAGTTTTTTTTTTAAAGTGGGAGAGAAGGAAAGCAATTTTGGTCTGCAATTCACAATTTTGAAGTTTTCCTATAAATTGTAAGCTCTATATCTTTCTTTCGAAAATAGTAAAAAAATTAGAATTTGTAAATTGTGCTGGATATTCTTCTTCAAAAATTCTTCTAGAGGTTGCGGATTTTAGAATTTGGTGGAGAATGCAGCTAGGCGGATACGCACAATGCAACATTCCATCTTCGAATCAATTCAAGTGAAGGGCTCTAGGTAGCATCGAATAAATTATTTTATCCTTTGTTTTGATTCAAAAGAGATATATTCTTGAGGTTGTATTAATTTTTCTTTTTTTGAGAACTCTGCTTGAGAGTGTCATTTGTTTCACTGATAATTATATTTGGATGAATCATTCCCATGTACCAATTCATAAAAGAGGATAGGTAATATTTCTTAAACTATAATTATAGCCAATTAATTATATCTCAGGATATAATCATATTCTTAAAACATAAATATGGTGATTAAGTAAAAAATAATTTTAATAAATTTAATCAAATTTTGAGTTAACTAGTTCCTATACATGTTAATATTAAGTAAGAAGCTAAATATATCTTCTCATTTTTTTATTTACCATATCTAGGGGAAAAATTATCCTATTAGTGATAGTTTTATAGAGATTGAGATTGATATTCTTAAAATTTACTTTAAGAGCATATGAGAAGAAAATCCTTGAATGATGGCTGAAATCATACCATCCATACCCAAGGAATAATCAAGGATAAACATGTACCAAAAGGGGATAAGAGAAAATATAGATTGAAATTAAAACGATGGTTAAAAATACCAATGATGAATAGAGTTAAGTGTTGGGACTCAAGGAAGAAAGTTCATATAGAGAATGAATAAAAAAAGTCTGGATTCCCCCATAGAAATTTTTTTTTATGTTGGTGATAGTGATGAATGATGATGACAATAAATGGGATCAATAAAAATGATTGCGTTATCTTTTAAATGTCAACTAAAATTATTTAAGCCATCATCTACATAAATTATATCAAAACATAGTTTCCTTGGATGCTCTATTATATGCCATTTTATGTATTCTTGTAGACATGCAAAGTTAACATCATATTTAATCATATTTTCCTATCAAATAAATCAAGTTTATTTGATTAATCTCTAAATTCCTCCATCAAAATTAAATAAATTCATCATTAACACTAACATCATCCCCTTTAGCTAAATAAATCACAATATTTATTTAACTAAATCTAAATCATTTTCCATCTCCTTTTGATTTATTTTAATCAATAAATCTAAATCAAATAGGTCAAATCACCTAATCCTCTCTTAAGTTAACTAAATCATGATTAATGATAATCTTAATACAAGTCACATCCTCTAGCTTTTCCCACTTTCACAAATAAATCATTTAATTTATTTATTAAATATTCTAATTTCCCTCATATGGCATCTTTAGGGAATATTCCTCCAATTTGAATTTCCCTCTCAAATGACTTGTATCTTCCAACATAGCATTAATTCCCCTCTTACATGTCCCCCACTTGGAATTTAAGACCCCTTTATTCTCCCTCCAACAAGCCAAATTTCAAATTTGAAAAGACCACCTAATGTCATTTATTTGCACATTCACCAAAACTTGCACAACCTTGGCCCATTCACATGGTGACAAGTGACTTCTTCCTATTGGTTGAGGATTAGTCTTATAGTCCTCCAGTTTGTCTCTTCTCTCCTCAATCTCACCTATAAATCCAAGGTTTTCCTTCATCATTTGCATCCACAACATCATGCAAACTTACTCTCTTCACATTGAGAGATAATTTTGTCCATTATCATAGCATTGTATCATCATCATTGGCTTGTCAAGGGTTGGGAAATGGCTACTTTCTACACAAATAGTAGTAGCAATCCAATATGGGATAGATATGCTTCATGTTTTTCTTTATATGTTTTAGTTATCTTGTTATTGGATTGCATTTTAAATCATGATGTATTATTTCATAGGGATATTGAATGTTTTCTTTGTTTCAAAATATTAACCATACTAATGATGTGTGTGTTAGAGTTTTAACCATTTTCAGATTTTGATATCCACAATTCTCTACAAATATTTTCACTTAACTCATGTAATGAGATAGTAGTATAAGAAATATCCATGTTTTTTCTACCCCAATATGTGCATCCTAGTTTTTAAATAATAGCATACCCACACTACTAGGTAAATGTACTATGATCATATCCATTAGAAGGGGTTTAAGCAAATAACAATCTAAATAAATATCAACACTATTAGAAATACCAATGATAGACCACTGTATAGAATCTATTTCAAACCATTCCTAATAGATATTTGAGGCTTCAAGGATCAAATCATTCATGACCTCTAAAGGTGTGACATAAAATGTAAAAATAAATAACCAACTTGACTATTTTTTCTTAATGAACACCACTATTCCAAGTAGCATATTTTCCTTGCTAGATTTTCTATTCACTTTATTTTATTTAGGGCTTGCATTCTTGTCTTTAGGATCCTCAGCACTGGTTTTAGGAACCATGGCATTATTCGATATAGGGGCAAAATTATTTTTTATTAACAGTTTTTTAGTATGAGATATTTCCTTCTCATATACATTTTTTGTTGTACAATTTTCTTGAGTTAAACACTTACCATTTTTACTCTTATCTACATTTTCAATATAAAAATGTTGTTTAACTATAATATATAAATTAATCTTACAATCAAATTTTATTTTTAGTTGATGGACCATTTATACTTGTATAATTATAATCTCAAACATAACTTTGATATAATCATGAGAAGTCTTTGCCTTATTTCATGGTTTTCATATTATCTCATTGTAGCTCATACTAATTTGATGCATTATTGTAGTCCTATTGATGAAGCTCATATTCAAAAAAATAATTATCAGATTTTGTTGATCTAACACACCTAAATAACTAGACTTGAGCAAATTCATCATCATCTTATTCTAGTCTATGGTTATCTTCTTAAATTTCATCTTGATATTTGACTTCATTCATTAAATTTGATACAAAAAGATAATTTGTAGGGTCATGTGTCATGCAAAACTTCCTATAGTATGTAATATATTCTTGCATGTTTACATTCTCTTTTCACAATAGATTAGCAATATATTTTATATTAATATATCTAGTTATAATTCCTTGGAGTTGTGTTTTTATCATCTTAGTTTGGATGCAATTACAAATCACCATTATATTATTTATTAGATAGATTAGAACATGCACAATGTAGCAATGAAACTTTATTATTTTTAGTGACCCTATATGATAGATCCTTAAGAGAACCATGAGCTTTCCTAAATTATCATTACTTTGGATATGATTAATTTAATTAACTTTATTAAGTAGGAACAAGTTGGATATTATTATATTTTTTTTTTTGATAAAAGTGATTGTGACACTAAACTTTATTGAAAAAAAGAAGAAGATACAAAATGTCAGATGAAACTAATCCACTGATGGAGAGCCAATGTTCATAATAGAGTATTTGTAAATGCATTAAATTCACAACCAAAGAATTCAAACCCAAGATAAAAATTCTTTAACCATCCACCGACCCCTAGTCTAGTAGATGCTAGATGAGTATTTAGAGCTCATAGAAGTAAAATGAGCAAAAAGAAAACAACTAACATCACAATTACAAATCTTCAGCCCTGAAGGATGAGCTTTCCTCATAATGGGAAAGAGGCATGGGATTATAAACATGAAGTGCCCTCGCATCTCTTGAGAGTATTTCAGAGGTTTGCTTAGTTATCTTTGATCTTGCAACCACATCAAATAAGAAATGTAGAGACATAAAGACATCAACACCAACAACAAGAGTGTCAGTTTCAACCTTTCCATGCAAATCATTACAATCTAGAATGGTCCTTTCAAAGTCATCACACGTGATACCTTCCTTGAGGACATGTAAAAAATCTCCACAAAAACTATTAGAAGCCAAATCATTATAACTAATAAAACCACCAATAGGAAGGGAACTTGCATCAAACTTGTAATTAGCCAAAGCTTCATTTAGATCAAATTAAGAAAGAAGACTAGGCTGAGAAAATTGTGAAGCAAGCACCATAAACAACTTTGGGTCCAAGAGAATATCCATGCAAATGGTGAAAAAATGAGATAACACTTCATGATAAGTGGAATTTTCATTTTCCTTAAGCTATTGAGAACCCACCACCTTTTCGTAGGCCAAAAATGTGTTAGCATCATCCAGGGAAAAAAATTTCCCCAACTTTTCATGATCATATGGATGGGAGTCAAAAAAGACTTTTCCCCTTGACTTAAAATTTATTTTGTACCAAGCTTAACCGAAATGCGAAGGCATGGTAAGGAGATGCCCCAAATTACTAGCACATTGCTTTCTAGAAAGGAAAATCATTTATTTGTTAAATACGAAACTTTAAGTCATTTTATTGGTGTCGGCCATTAAATTTTGTGCAGGCCGATAATAACCAAACCAAATACGTGGGAGAAGAGTTTGACCACGCATTGCAAGCACATAAGGCATATGATAAAGTGAAACACCACCATATGATAAAATCTATAAAGCATGTTTAATAGAGATACTTTGCATGTCTAATAGAAATAATTTACCATTTTTGCATATAGTAGAATTACTATTCAAACTTGATTATCATTCACAGATTGCAAATGGCTGATAATTTTCAGTGACTATATAAACAAACCAATACTGAAACTGAAACTGAAATAAGAACATTTGCTAGAAACCAGTAGTTCTGACGTTTTTTTTTTTTTCTCCATCTACAGTTGAATACATACTATTTGAATTAGTGTGACGTGCAAAAGAAGTCAACCCCATAGTGGAGAGGCCACACAAAATTATAGGCAATGCAACTTTTGAGAAGAGTGAAGAGGAAAAGAAGTCCAAGATATGTCAACTGACACCACAACCTAGAGCTTCCTTAGTTAATGGGGAGGATTTATGACTGGAGAATCTCTTTGTAATCCCAAAGATTATTGATTGCTATATTAGCAAGGTGGTTGGCCACAAAGTTTTCCTCCTTGAAACAATGAGGTACTAAATAACTATTGAATAATGATAATTGTAAGAGAATTCTCTCCAGGAGGTATTGGAGATGCCAAACATGATATTTCTTGTTAATATTAGAATTGAAAATGACCATCGAGTCTCCTTATATTACAAGATATTTAATTCCAAGTGAAAGGGCTAGCTCCAACCACAAACTTAGTGCTTCCAATTTAGCTTTATTATTTGTGCTAGTAGGGATAGATTTGTAGGCAAACTTAATGACTTTTGAGTCTGAGTTTATAATTACAACCACAATCCCCAAACTTCTAGGATTGCCTCAGGAAGCCCCATCATAGTTTAGTTTGAACCAATTCATAAGTGGGGGAGTCAATTTTGCTTCTCTTTTGGATTTAAATTTATCAATCTTACACAAGATCGACCCATGAAATGGTAAGGACTTGATTGAAGGCCATGCTCTTAAAAGATAAGAATCCCAACTTGAGAAGGATTTCAGGTTACTAACTTGTTTAAAAATGTAATATTTCACTGTTTCCAAGACTAAATTTTCCAGTCTAAGAAGAACATCGTCCAAAGAGGAAGGATTATGTCTGAAAATTCTATTGTTTCTTTCAAGCCAAATGTTCCAAATAAGTAAGGAAGGAGAAACAACCCACATGAAGCAAAAGAAGAAGGACTGGAAACAGTGAGGCCATGCTTGGAATTGTGCTAGCAATCTGGGAACAATCATAGAGTGCCACCCGAGCTTTTGGAATAACCAGTAATAGTAGTGAGAGGCAAAGGGGCATCTTAAGAAAAGACTTGTAATTTGTAGATAAGAGGAAATACCCACAAAATACATAAGGGAAAGCAAAAATGATGCCTAGTCTATCCAATCTTACACCAGTAAGGGCCCTATCCTAGAGAGAAATCCATGCAAAGGCCCTTCCCTTTGGCAAGAAAGCAACAATCCATAATAGTGTATGTGGGAGCTCAATTTTGGGGTGAGAAGATAAGAGAGAGTTATATCCATCTCTGACTGAATAATTCCCTATTTTTTATTTGGTCCAGATCAAAGAATCTTCCTTGTCTGAAAAGACAATGGATCTTTTTGCCAACTCCTCTGAAAATTTTGAATTAAGTGGAAGGGGAAGAGGAAGAGAGGCAATCGATTTCCACTTGACTTTAGGAACTAGTTGAGAGAGATCTACAACAAAATAGTCTGCCACTTTAGATCCCCATTCAGATTTGAGCATTACAATTAGGGGACCCCACTCTTTGAGTTGAGTAAGAGCTGGATAACCATTCCACAAATCCTCCCAAATTTTTTCTTTTCTACCATTATGCACCAACTAGGAAAGATGAGGGAGGATAACAGACCTACAAGATGGGATAAAGTTCTAGATTATAGAGCCCTTAGGGAGAATAGAGGTAGTAAAGATACACTCCCTTGGCTGAAGATAAAGGTATTTTGGAGACATTAATTTCCCCGACCTAGAATTTGGGTTTTGATACATCCTCTACGTTAGCTTTGCTCCTAGAGCTAAATTTTGAAGTTTTACATCTCTTATCCCTAAAAGCCCCATCCCTTTCAAAAGACATACTTTATCCCATGCAATTAGAGGTACTTTTTATTTTCCCCCAACATCATCATTCCATAAGAATGAGGGAAGCACATATTTCAAATGACTTAAAGTATCTTTCAAAGCTTTGAGCACTGATAATAGGTATATTGGTATGGCATTTAGAACATATTTTATGATTTAAAATTTCCCAACAAATGAAAGCCACTTGTGCTTCCAAGTAAGGATCTACTTCGTTATTGAGGAGATTGCTTTGTCCAAAAAAGGAGTAACTTTACCAGAAAAGAAGGGAATTCCAAGGTAGGAACAAAGGAGAGAAGCTCGAGGGAATCCCCAAAATTTCTGCAACTTTTTCTCTATCATAGGGGGGACATTGATTAAGAACAATTTAGATTTTGATGGATTAATCAACCGGCTAAAAGACTTTGAGTATTCCAAAATAATTTCCTTGATAATTTTAGGTTCTAGGATTGAAGCGTGACCAAAACATAGGGTGTCATCTACAAAGAGAACATGGGTCTAATTTGACTACAAATTGGGGATGTGAATGTCTTTCCAAAGATTTCTATCCCTAGCATTCTGGATTGCCTTGCTCAAATCTTATACCATAAGAATAAAAAGAAAGGGCGATAGGGGGCCCCCTTTCCTTATGCTCCTTGAAGAGGGGAGAAAACCACGTGGGGAGCCATTTAGCAGAAATGAAAATATTACTGTTGAAATGCAAGAGTGTATCCACTTAATCCATTTATCATAGAAGCCAAATTTTGGAAGCATGACCTTAAGGAAATCCCAGTTAACTTTGTTGTAGGCTTTCAACATATCTAGTTTTAGGATCATTGCCAGTGTCTTATGTTGCTTGATGGAGTGCAGAATTTCATGGGCTATTATTGCTCCGTCAGAGGTTTCCATACTGGGGAAAAACCCTCCTTATTCTTCTGAGATAACCTTAGGGATGATTTTGGCTAGGTGGATAGTGATTTCCTTTTTGAGAATTTTATAAAGAGTGCCTCACAAAGAAATTGGTCTGAAATCAGCAAAAGAGGAGGGATTCTTCACCTTTGGGATAATTTCAATAAAAGTGGAATTGCTTTATTTTAGAATAGACTTATTCCATCTAGAATCTTCCAAGGCCCACATAACATATTGACCAATTATATTCTAGAAATTTTGGAAGAAAAAGGTAGTAAAGGCATCATGGCCTGGAGACTTATCAGGTGACATGGAGAAAACTACAAATTTTAATTCTTCTAATGAGAAGGGAGCCATAAGGGAAACATTATCTTCCTAAGTGATTAATGCTGGAATGGAATCCAAAAATGAGTTGCTCAAGATACAGGCTCAACTATCAAGATATTTTGGAAAACATAGTGGCTTCTCTCGCAATTTCTCTCTTTTTTTAGTAGGATTCCAGAATTGTTCTTAATTAAGGTTAGGCTATTTCTTTGTCTCTTGAGTTTGGCTGAAGCATGGAAATTTTTATTTATTTTTGTCTCCCTCGGCAAGCCAACATTCTCTAGACTTCTCCTTCCAATAGCATTCTTCACGCAGAAGGATCTCATCAAGTTGAGAAGCCAAATTTTTGTAGTTCATAAGAAGTTGCATTCATACCTTCCTTAAAAATATGTTCATTTAGAGTTTCCAATTTTTTATGAAATCATTTTTTCTCAACAAAAATGTTCTTGAAGTGGGTGGTGTTCCATATTTTAATTTTAGATTTTAAGAAGTTTAGTTTTTTAACCAGTTGGAAAATTCGGGAGCTTGAAGAAAATGGGGAATTATCCCACCAAAAAATTATCATAGGAATAAATCTTCGGTCTCTAACCCACATGGGTTCAAAATTAAAAGGTATCCTCTATCTTCCAGGATTACTAACTGGATTGGAAAATGATCCGAGCATGGATAAACCAAAATTGATGAATAAATGTCCAGAACAAAATTTAACCAATTCACATATAATAAATAATGGTCCAATCTTTCTACAATTTGACAAAAATCTTTTCATTTTCTAGTTGAGGTAAAATGTCCATTTTGTTGTTTGCAATCAATGAGATGATTAACCTCTATAAACCCTTTAAAATATTCCATAGCCTTTTTATTTGGAAAAATACCACCCATTTTTTCCGACTCATCCACAATTGCACTAAAATCCCCACCTAGGATAATTAGGGGGTCAGAGAAAGATTGAATAATCAAAGATAAGAGATCCCAAAGTTTCCTTTTCTCATAGAAATTTACTGGTCCATAGACATTCACTATTAGAAACTCTAGATCAAACATGCAAACCTAAACACCTTCCATAGAAGAGAAAACATAAAAAAACAGAGCTTTGCATGCGAATGTGCAAAATGATATATTCAGGAATTCAAAGATTACAATGAGATGATTTTCTTTATAAAAGAAAAGTATGCAACCCTAATGTTGACCTAAAATTAGCTCAACTAAATAAAGCTTACTTATTAATTGAGTAAACTAATTATTACCTAAGCAAAACCTAAGTAAAGTTATGCAAGTGTAATTAAATATTAATTACACTAACACCCCCCCATAAGTGCAACTTAGGGAGACTAGATAAACATGCACCTAAAACTAAGATGAATGCAAGGAAGCATGAATGGGTCCTGACAACTAGGCCTGATCAAGTACCCATGTACAAATGCAATAATGAGGTAGAGAAGGAAAATCTAGTGGGACAACCCCCCTACAATGAGATGACTGCTGCAAAGAAGCATTGAAAGAACACTGTGGAGTAACACTGGAACTGCAATCTGGCAAGCAAGGAAAGATACTTCTGTTTACAAGAAACCATATCGAAATCATAATAATGTGACATTAGACCCGATGCCATGGAACACTTGAACAGTCCAAACTAGAACAACCCTGTAATCCATGAAGCAACAGTAGATGATATGATGATGATAGAATCTGGAAGCTGTGAATCTTGATGTCGATGTCAAAACTGAGACTGAAACTCTTCCATGGGAAAAAGTACCATATAGACTCGAGAACAATAACCACAAATTTAGTGGCCCTCAAACTAAGATGGATCCGATGCGGATCACTAACCATAGGCTCTCAATATAAAGTGTGAACAAAAATGAATCTGGTATGTGTCAAGCTAGGACAAAATATGGCCAATAAAAAACTAAGAAACCAGATTACAACCCATGCGAGTTGTTATCAAAACATGATGAAGATTATTATGCAAGAAACCCCCCTGATGGAACTTTATATCAGTTCATTTATTACAATCCCCAATGATTTCAAAAGGAGATAATGCCTAAACATGCATTAAAAAAAAATAGAAAAAGACCTCAAATTTGTGTAGAGGATTGAACCAGCTTTCCAATGCTGCAAGAATGGCGAATAAAGGATAACTGAGTCAAAAGATATGCCCTTTGAAGTGAAACCGATAACATCTAAGTTCCAGGACCTGCAAAATAAATTTGGATGAAAATCATAAAAGACTGCCAATACCACTGGATCGGCGTTGGAATCAGCTTTCCAACAGTATCTGATTTGCTAGAAATGGACACCGTACGCAAAACTTATGCCCAATTTTGTCAAAGGTGCTCCAAAATGGCCAATATGGCCTACAGGCAGCCTAAGGGCCTAAAAATATTCAACCCCTAGTCTTGCATGCGACCAGGGGCTGGTGGGTAGGGGGCTGGGGTGGAGCCCCTAGTCGCCCATGTGACCGACGGAGTGCTAGGAGGCCAACCGGGGGTAGGGCGCGTAGCACTCGGTCCCCCATGTGACTGGCGTTGGGAGTAGAGGAGCCCACGGGGGCTGTGCTGACTAGCGGTGGGTGGAGTGGCACCACTGGGCTGAGTGGTTGGCAGGTGGCCACCTAGTGGCCACCTAGTGGCCACCCAGTGGTGGATTTGTTCATAACTTCAGGCGTGAAAACCCAAGCAGATTCCATTTTTTTCTTTATTTTTGAGCAAAAACTTGCATTGAAATGCATGTTGGGGAGGCCATACGACCTCTCTGGCAAAATTTTTTTTCCCTCCGAACCACCTTCGCCAAAATTGATGAAATGAAAGGTGATCTTAGGGTTTTGGGGTGCTGCGAATGCGATGGCAGTGTCTATTTTGCTCCAAGATGCTCCAAAAAATGGGAACCTCCAAAGCTTGCAAAAAATCTCCCAGCTTGAAACCCTCAAAGATCTGGCAAATCATGGCCAAAATATGCAAAATAAAAGCCAAATCTACCTTTTCCCAATGCTCTGAATCCAATGGTGAAGCCCGATCTGATCCAAAATGTTGCATAAATAAACTCAAGGCATAAAATCCTTGAGGAACCCCAAACGAACTCTGTAATGAATTTCTCCAGAATTTGAGAAGGGGCTGCATGTCAAGGCTCTGATACCATGTTAGAAACCCTAGATTAGACATGCAAACCTAAACACCTTCCATAGAAGAGAAAACATAAAAAAATAGAGCTTTGCATGTAAATGTGCAAAATGATATATTTAGGAATTCAAAGATTACAATGAGATGATTTGCTTTATAAAAGCAAAGTATGCAACCCGAATGTTGACCTAAAATTAGCTCAACTAAATAAAGCTTACTTATTAATTGAGTAAACTAATTATTACCTAAGCAAAACCTAAGTAAAGTTATGCAAGTGTAGTTAAATATTAATGACACTAACATTCACCACTCAAAATGTTGTTCTTGTTAGGTTGCTCTTTACTGGAGCTAGTGCCCAATATGAATCAGCAGCTATAATCTTTAATTGAACAATTTTTTCCATCAAAGGAAATCAAGACCTCCTAAAGCTCCTACAGATGGGAAACAAGAGAATTTTCATTGATGTCATTTAGAAAAAAGAGAATCTGAAGACTCCAAAGTTAACTTAGTTTCTTGTAACAACACTATATCAAATTCTACTAATTCCAACTAACTCCTAATAAAGTATTTCTTGTTAGGGGCATTTAAGCCCCTAACATTCCATGAAAGAACCCTCATTCTTCTCGAGGGGAGGAATTATCCTCTCCCCTCTTCCTTTGAGATTCTTTTTGGGTTGAAACCCCTGTAGAAATCTCTCACTGCAAATTTATCTTTATGGCCCCTGCCCTAGTTGTAGGTGGGCTGAAAGTAGTAGTTCTATTTTTCTTTGATAGTGACAAAATAGTTGTTTGAATTCCTGTATCAATCTCCTCAAGTGTTTTGATATTTTTAGGTTTTTGACCTCTTTTTCTAGGTGTGGAGGAGGGATGGTTTTGACAAATAGGAGACTGGAAAATAGGTAACTTATCCTTCGAAAGCGGACTAGCCTTTTCAGTTTCTAAAAAATTATCTTCCTGAAATTTATCTAGAGAAAGTACCTGAAATGGGTTTTCCAAGAGAGGGAACTTGAGGCCCTTCTCAATCTGAATCAAGTCAGCATCAATGTGTGATATAATTTGATCTTGAGTTTCCAGGTTAAAAATAACCTTTGCAGAGTTTATTATTTTTAGCAGTTTATCAATAAGTTGGTCATCCATCGAAATGAGATTGGATTGCAGGTTGTGTTTTACTAGGGATTTTCTCCAATTTTCCACCTTAGGTGTTTTGCTAATTTTTTTAGTTCGTGGCATAGTAGAATATTCAATAGGCATATTAATTTTAATAGTAGGGGATGGGATCTTCTCAATAGGCCCAAGATACCAGAATGATGGAGACTCTGGAGTACTTACACGTTCAACAGTAGGGGAGCCACCCAAAATTTGATCAACCTCACCCAAAGAAGATAGTGCCAGCTTAGATATGAGTCCTAATGGATGGGGTGAGGGATCAAGAAGAGATACCTTTTCCAGAGGGCTAGAGTACTTTATTAACCCAGTTGAGATCTTCGAACATGGCTTATGAGTCGATGACTGAGGATCTCTCCTATCCTTACACAAATTCACTTCCTCACAAGTAGAGGATGACAGTTTAAGTTTCTTAAACAACGGTGCATCCAAAACAATCGTTGCCTTTTGGAAACCCTCTCGCATTTTGACTATGTCCTGTCTCCAAATACCATCCATAGACTTGAGATTGCATGTACGCGGTAGAGGAGCATCAAGGTTTATGAGGGAACATATTATAATAGTTAGCAGACCCTCAATGATTGAACAATCAGAGTGTAGAAAGTTTCCAAGGATATTTCCGATTGACTCCAAAATATCCAGATCTGTGAATTCTAGAGGGATTCTGGGTAGGTTAAACCATGCAGGAGTCTCCTGACTTAGGGACTGTGATAGAGAAAAGAATGTCCACCATGGATATGTGAAAATTAAACTTTTCCCGACCCAAAAGTAATTACTTTCTAAAACTTTATTTTTTGCTTCGAAGGAGTCAAGAACCAGAACAAAAGTATCTAAAGAAAGTACTTGGTAATAAAGGGTTCCATACCAGTGAGAGTGGAAAAACTTATGGAGCCTGGAGAGACTCAATCCCTCACCCCATACTTGCAGAAGCACATCATACCCATGTAAATCTTGGGTTTATTGATTAGGCAGTTGATTCTTCGCGTGGATGATAGGAACTAGGATCCACTCTTGTTTATTTGGTGCAGACCCCTTCCCAAATTCCTGATTCGAGCTTGTGACTGGTACACCTTTTGTGTTTCCTTGCTGATATGAGGGGGGTTTCTGTTTCCAATTTTTTCCCCATACCCCTCATTCTAAGTGTTGAACTTCGGTGCACTTGGCTTCCTAGATCTAGGGTTTCTAGGTGGGCTGGATGGTCCCCTACTCATTCATTTCTCATTACTCAGCTTGCGTTTGATTTTAGATCTATCCACCATACTTTCCTTAGCTCCTATCGGGTTCCTACGGGACTCTTGGAAACCCCTAAAACACTCAGACCGGGGATTGTTGAGTATCTTGGTTGGCCTCTCGCTCTTTGCCTCCATTTCTTTTGAAGCAGTCTTCCTTGGAGCCCTATCCACCCATTTTCCATTGTGAAAGACTCAGTGCGGGATGTGATCTACATCTGGTATATGGCCCTGATAATCTCCCCATACCTCATCTCCCAACTTGCTTTTCCTTTCGTCTTTTGCCACCAAATCCATTAGAGCTATCCAAATTTTTAAAATTATTATTATCTACCACTCGTATGTCTGAGCACCTTAATTTGGTAAAAACTTCATAAAATTCAATTCATTTTTTTTAATCATATAGTATATGAAGCATATAATGTGACACATGCTTTGGATTCAAAAAATGTGATACCATTTGAGAGCTATAGATTTTTTTCAATCAACCTTTCAATAAGGACTTTTGTCGTAATTCAAATAGAAAATGAATAATAACTATTTATTAAGTTCAAAGTAAAGAATAAATTATATTGGTGGAAAGTTGAGAATCTCCTTTAAAAACCCTTTTCGTTTCATCAATTTTGGGTAAAAGAAACGTCGTCAGCCACATGGGCCATCATATCACTTAGATATGGCCACTTTTTGGCCCATCATGATCCTGCACATACCCAGTTCTCTGTTCTATAATATTTCTCTTATATGTTATCACATATATTACATACTTTCTCCATACATGCTTTTATTTTAAAAAATAATAATTATATTTATCTTTAGACTTTATAGTTTAATTATTTCAATGTTTTTCTTATACTAAAATCAATATTTTGTTCTTTCCTTTTCTATTTTTAATATTTGGTCTCATGTTCCACTTCATTTTCTATACCAAGTTCTTACTAATTTTTACATAACTTCATGTTGAATGGCCATGTCTGATTTCAGAAATGCAAAAGAGTCTTCAATAATTGAATAAAAAAACCAAAAATCACTTCCACATATTAAACCAATAAAATTATTAAAACTTTCAATATAAATATAAACAAAATTAAAATTAATAAATATTATTTAATTATAATTTTGAAAAAGTCCCTACATGTTTTAATAGTATAGGTGCAAGTATTACAACTTTTAACTGTACAACTGTAAGTACTATTCGATGATAAAAAATAACAAAAATGTGAGAATCATGATGTAGAGAAATACCCATTTTCTGCAAGCTTCCCACATTGTGGTGGGATAGTGATGATTTTCAAGTTTGTTTGCTCGTCGTCGATCATTTCAAAGCAACAAAGCCATGGAATTCCTATTTCAGATATGCATTAATAGAAATAAGAACTAGATACGGTAAATATATTATTGTTCTTAACTGATGTCTAGTGTGCGTTGCTCTAGTTATTATACCATCTTCAATTTGTTGGCTTGTTGATTTATCTATTTATCCTTTGGTAAGCTGCAACATCACCTATCAATTGGTCAATTGTCCATTGCTAAGAAATTGTACAGAGATAACAATTGAAAAATTTAAATGTTGATTTCTCTACCATAAACTCATGCGAAGGTTAAATTGGTACAAAGAGAAACATATGGCTGAATATAATATTTTATTTATAATCAAGATTATTTCAATCTGTAATTGGCCAATAGGCTATTTTGTTTGAAGTATTCATCAAGATTTTCGTCAGTCCAGTCATGAATTGAATTTTGTGGCCTAGAGAAGTGTTGGCTAGCGGCGACTTGACTAGATTTTTTTGTGGCAACGTTAAGCTTTGTAATTACGTGGGTTGATGGTGGTGGAGTTGGTGTCCTTGATACACAAAAGTTGAATGGTAAGTGTTTTGTCACAGTAGTGTTAATGCATTATGTCATTGTTGTATGATGGGAGTGGAAGAAGTAAATGTGGGTGGATGAAGTAAATGCAATATTGAGTGAACATGCAGTGTGGGAAAGAATACTTTTATTAAGTTGTATTGTCAAAATAACCATTGTCGTGTTGGTTTCATATAAAATTATTGTAAAAATAGTCTTCGTGACTAGTTTGATAGTAGAATATTCAAAAAATCAATGGCTTTCGAATCGTTTTATGCTAGATTGAAAATTGTTGTTCTCCAGAATCTGTAAGTTCTTTTACATGGGTATTTTGCATAGATGATTAATTTATTGTTCCTGTATTCTTGTTATTGTTTCTATCTTTGGAATTATAGCCATTTTGGATATTCGAAAGAGATTATTTCTCTGTATGGATGGAGAAATTGCAGTTAAATCTTTTTTCGTCAAAAAACATAGTTAGGTTTAGTAATTTTTTTTCCATTGGTTTATTGTTTTAGTTATCTCTGTGCATCTGCATGGTAAGTCATTTCATATGGTTATTTTGCATAGACGATTAATTTATTGTTCATGTCTTCTTGTTATATATTTTTATCTTTGGCATTATACCTATTTTGGAGATTTGAAAGAGATTATCACTCTGTATGGATGAGGAAATTGCAATTAAATCTTCTTTCTTTTGTTAGAAAATATGGTTAGGGTTAATATTTTTTTCACCATTGGTTTATTGTTTCAGTTATATCTATGCATCTTTGGGGTTATACCAAGTAACATAGGAGCAATTGCAGATTAATATAGGAGCAATTATTGTTTTTCCCTTGGTTTATTATTTTAGTTGTCTTTGTACATCTTTCGTTTATTGTTTAGAGTTATCTTTGTGCATATTTTGTTTATTCTTTGGCACTAAGCCCATATTAAATAGAATTGGTAAAGCAAATGAGTTGCAATAACCTCTACAAAATGGCTATAATGCCACAAACTTAATTGATGAAATTTGAACTACATTGCCTGGCACTAAAAATTCTAGACAAATAGAGAAATTGTAAAAGAGCTATTATACAACAAATCCTATTCACGGTCGGCCTGACGAAAATGTCATTAGAAACTTCAAACAAATAAATTGAATAGATAAAAGAAATATTAGAAAGTCGTGCGAGGTGATGTAGCTGGAATTTTTCAATGAAGCCCGTGGGGTTATATTCATTATTACATGGTTGTTTGTGTTTTCTCGTAGGAGTGTTAATGCATTCTATTATGCTATGATGGGGGGAGATGAAATAAATGCAATATTGAGTGATGCAGTGTGGGAAAGTATACTTTGACTAAGTTGTATTGTTGAAACAACCATTGTGGTGTTGGTTCCATAGAAAATTGGAGGGTTTTAAAACTATTGTTATCTCCAATATGTAAGGCATTTTACATGGGTGTTTTGCATAAATGATTTATTTATTGTTTATGTTAAAACTATTGTCCTCTGAAATCTGTAAGTCATTTTACATGGGTGTTGCAGTGTGGGAAAGTATAGTCTGAAATGTGCCAGAAAATAAATAGAAAGTTGAACAGATAAAATAGCTATTAGAATAACACTTAAAAGGCACCAAACTATTCTTTTCTCCATGCTTATATAGATATCTTTTCAACTTGTGAAATCAATTATGTAAACCTAGTTCTTTATGACAATACCTATTTTCTTTAGGCTATGACAACAATTATATGATGCAAGAATCTCTGAAAAATGTATATAACACCACAAGTTTAATTATAAATTTGAGCTACATTGATTGGCATTAAATATTATACATAAATCATTTATGCAAAATACCCATGTAAGATGTGTTTATATAGGCAGTGGAACTTGCTAATTATGTGGGATGGCAGTGTCTTATATGAATATGTTTCATTATATTCTTTTCCCCTCGCTTGTTTCAAGTTCACTACAACAAACTATTCTTCATGATATTCTTCTTTTTCAGTTCCTTGTACCAAATTGTTTGTTATCGTAGTTTGCCTCTTCTATTCTCCATATCTTAATTTTTTATTTAATTTGGTTTTGAGAACATCTATCATTTTCCTCAGATTCTTATGTGTTTTCATAATAGGTGTTTTACAATTTTGTTTTTCCTGTTCTATCAATATGTTTCATGGTATTATTTTTTTCTCAACTATTTTAACTTCCTGTTAATAAAGTGTTCTTCATGATATTCTTATTTCTAGTTCCCCATACAAAATTGTGCATTATTGTACTCTGGCTGTTCTATTCTCCATATTTTAATGTTCTATTTAATGTGTGTTTTGAAAAATCTCTCATTTCCCTTCGATTGTTAAGTGTTTTTTTAATCGGTTAGTGAAATGCATGTGTAGATTTGAGTTTGCATCATATTCTTTCTTACTAGAAATTCTATTGCTATCTCGACAAGGTGTAACAAAAAATTCTATGTAACAGTTGGCTTGTCAATTCAAAATTCAAGCTACATTATTTCTGACTAAATATTATAGATAGAATAGGGAATTTGTAAAACAACAATTAAAAAAATACTTAAGAATCATATGTAGTGCTGGAGATGTCCCGACCGATAGGATGGTATTGTTTCTTTCTCAATTTTTTGAACTTTCCATTAACAAAGTGTTCTTCATGATATTCTTATTTTAAGATTCCCATACCAAACTGTTCATTATCATATCCTACATGTTCTATTCTCCATATTTTAATGTTCAATTTAATGTGGGTTTTGAAACATCTCTCATTTTCCTTTAATTTTTAAGTTTTTTTCTAATAGGTCAATTAAATGCATGTATAGATTTGAGTTTGCAGCATATTCCTTATCACCATAAATTCTATCGTTGTCTCGACAAGGTGTAACAAAAAATTCTATGTACCAAGAATTCTATCACTATCTACACAAGGTGTAACAAAAAATTCTATGTGATAGTTGGCTTGTCAATTCAAAATTCAAACTACATTATTTCCCACTAAATATTATAGACAAAATAGGGAAACTATAAAAAAACTATTAGAAAAACACTTAAAAATCATAGGTATCACTAGAGATGTCCGTCCAACAGGATAGTATTGGTTTTTACTCAATTATTTGAACTTCCCGTCAATAAAGTGTTCTTCATGATATGATTATTTCCAGTTCCCCATACCAAACTATTCATTATCGTACTCTTCCTCTTCTATTCTCTATATTTTAATGTTCTATTTAATGTGGTTTTTGAAACATCCCTCATTTTCCTTTGATTGTTCAGTTTTTTTCGAATAAGTCAATGAAATGCATGTATAGATTTGAGTTTGCAGTATATTCCTACTTACCAGAAATTATATTATTGTCTCGACCAGGTGTAATAGAAAATTCTATGTAACAATTTTCTTGTCAATTCAAAATTCAAGCTACATTATTTCTCATGAAATATTATAGAAAAAATAGGGAAAATTTATAATAATTATTATAAAAAAACTTAAGAATCATAGGTAGCATTGAAGATGTCCTAGTCGGCAGGCTATTTGTTTGAAGTTCCCACATGGATCTCTGTCAGCCCAACCCTTAATTGGACTTTCTGGTGTTAGAGATGTCCTGGTTGGTGGTGACTTTCTCGGGTTTTACGGTGGCGATGCGGAGCTTGGTAATTACATAGGTTCGTGGTGGTGGAGTTGGTGTCCTTGAAACACAAAAGCTCAATGGTAAGTGTTTTCTTGTGTAAGGCTATGTCTTCTGTGTGACTCATTCTACTCTATATTCTAATGTGCATTCATATAACCAAACTATTTGATAGATTCAAGGTGATAAGTAAAGTGCTATGTGTTGTCATTTATTGGTCCTAGTTGGTATTAGGTGGTTTTCGTTACTTCCTGGATGCAATATTGAACCCTATTTAAGCATTTATTATGTTAACATAGTAAACAATTCTTGAACTCATTAAATTGCTTCCTAAAAAAAAGACTCTCTACGTGCTTGTATTGATTCCTCTAGAATTATAGCTTCTTGTAAGTTGAGTCACTATTTGTCTCTATTTAACTCTATGTAAAAAAGAAAGATTCTTTTGGAATGATGTATGTAGTTCAATATTTTAAAATAGAAAGTATAATAAGAATTATCATTATCATATGATTTAAATAGCTTTGGTATAAAATCTAGGAGATAGAACATCAAATACTTTAGTAAAATGTGAGAAAAGGTAAGACACAACTTAGATTTCTATGGTACTTGTTAACTTGATGAGATTAATATATCAAGTGAACTTTTTTTATTTTGTATTATTCATGCAATTGATTCTAGTTATGATAGTTACTATGGATATCTTCAACTATGCCATGCAAGCTATATAGGCTTTATCACATTATAGTAATTTTATGTTTTATAGAAGCCACGTCATCTTTTCCACTTATTATTCAAGCTTGTCAATACTATGACAAAATATTAATATCAAATATGTGCAACACATCTTCTATTATATATTTCTTTTATGCAAGATTCTAGGCTTACATTCTAGAACTAAAGTAAATTGATAAAATATAACACTTTATTGGAATAGAATAAGTTTTCATATATATTTATAGTAGTTTTAGGACGATGAAATATTGAATTTATAATTAAATAATAAAGTATAAATTCCATTTCTCTAGTTAGTGAATGTGCAAGATATATTGGGAAAAAAGTGAAATGGGAGACATGTACAGTTGCCCATTTGAGTTAAAAATGAATTGTATAATAATATTTACATTGATCTTCAACATAGAACTAAACTCATAATGGATATGTTAATGAATAGTTTTCATCAACTAAAAAAATGCCTAGCATGATGGTTGATATTACTATTATTTTCCTTGTAATCAAGGAGAGTTTATGTATTAATGTAATACAAACTCTATTGATAGAAAATCAGAGAGTAAAGATGTAAAAGCATAGGTTGATGTGACTTGCATCTTTGCCTCTAGCAAGCCCTCTGTGCTACCTACCAGCTAATAATGTGGCAACTTACCAACTTAGTTGTCACTTCATATAGGTTATGAATTATTTCTAAAAGCTCAAAAAGAAAATTTTTAAATACATCTGAGTTGATATATATGTGTGAACCACCGAAAATAAAGATAGGAAAGAGATGTACTCTTACACTTCTAGGGTTTTGCACCTAAGAGGAAAGAGGTCTTTCTTTCTCATGGGTTCATTTTAGGGTTCATTGAAAAGGGGGAGTTAGGGACTTAATGTGATGTGTGTGGAGTGCCCTAAATGTAATAAATTGAAAATGCAAATGATTTATTAATTATAAACTATTAAAATGTAAAGTGCTGAAAAAAACATAATGATATGCAGACATATACAAAATGACCTAATAATGTACATAAACTATACAAAAATGGAGTTAGAATGTGTGCACCTGGAATTTGAAGAAGGATCTAATGGAGGTTTGGAATGCTGATGAAAATGATGCAAAACCCGAAAGGGACACTTGTGCCAATCTGGGTGACCTAGTCCCAAATTCCCAAAAACTAGTCTGGAGTCTGTTTCTGCCAAATGGGTGTTTGAAAATGTGAAAATCACATAAAGACCCATCAAATGGGACTAGGTCGCCATTGTTGGTGACTTAGTCCTATTTTGGATTTCTAGAATTTCTGAAGGGGAAATAGAAGCCCCCGGTTTGCACATTGGTTCTTCATAGTTTTCCACCTCTGAAACTAGGATATTCAAGCCTGAGATTGACTTTTGGTGGATGTTTGGACTTTTCAAGCAAGGAGTGGTCTTCAAAATCTTCAAAGCCTTTAATGATCTTTAATACACCTAAATCTATAAACACACAAGGAGAGAAGGAGAAAAATATTGATTGTTAGGGATTAGGGGTTTGCCTTGGTCAAACCTCTTTTACGAAACTAAACCAAAATGAATAGAAATAGTGTAATGAAACATGAAACATGAAGTAATGGAGTGAGTTACCTTGCCATGATGAAATATCTTTTGTTGTTGCAGCAATGATCCCTTGAATGTTTCAGAAATGATGTCTTGTTGACTTGGGATGATCAAACCCTAGCTTGCTTGAGAAGAAGGAGAGATGAGATATTGGGAGGAGTGAAGAGTTGAGTGATGCATCTAATGAGGAATTAGGGTTTTTAGGCTTATTTATACAAGTTATGCCCTAATTTTCCTGAAACAACACCATACAAGCAAGCCTTAGGGTTTTAGAGATAAAATCCTAAAAGAAATGTAAGTTAAAATTGAATTCTATGCCACATGGGACTAGGTCACCCAAGGTGGTGACGTAGTCCACTTGGGAAAATTTCATTCATTTTTGGTAATTAAAATGTGACTATTTATGTTTGTGGAGATTATCTCATGAAAACAGACTAAGATAGGACTTATATGTGCATTAAGGTGTCATTATAGCATAAGAAAGGGTTGATTTGGTGATGACAAGCCTAGGAAAGTGTAAAAATGTTTTGAAACACCTTACAAAACTTTGTAGAAGGCTTGGAAAAGGGGTAAAAAGAGGTTGAAAAAGGTCCAAAATCCATAGGCAAGGGTCCAAATGAGTGAAAAGTGTCAAAGGCTACACTTTTTGGTGACAAATTTAGCTCCCACTTTACTGAGAGGATGAACTTGCTTCAAACTCATACTAAAGTAGCCCAATGGAGATGGCAAAGAAGGAAAAAGAAGAAGGACAAGAAAGATGAAGGATGTGGTCAAGCCCCCAAGGATTTGAGATTCTAAGTCAAGTTGACATCAATGAAAAACACATTCAAGGGTGAATGCATTACAACAAAATGAGATACATAATCATGCAATGACAAGGATTATTATGAAGCGAAGGGAAAGGATGAAAATATGCACTCACTCTAGGCCACAAAACGTCAAGTTGTCCATGGGGTGAGTTGTCCCAAAAGCAGTAAGAAACATACACACGGTTGGTATGTACTCAAAAAGGTGGCTATGGGGAAAGTCAAGTCGCTTGTTGGGCTTCCCACTCAAACCATACCAAATTTATACCTCGTGATAACTTTAATAAGGTGCCACAAAAGAAAGTGACGTTTGAAAATGATTTTTTTCAAAGGTATTTTTCTTTGTTCGTGCCATGTCTCATCCTAAAAAACATTATGCATAATTTTTCCAAGAGAGGAAAAGTGTAAATGTACTACTCATATTGTATCCAAGAGAGGCAAGGATTCATCTTGTATGCAAAAGAGGAAAAATGCAAATTTCTCAACCTGAGTAACATTGTATGTAATGTTTCCAAGAGAGGGGATCACAATTAACAGGAAAACCACACAATGAAAATGTGAGTGGTGATGTATGCCCCCACTTTAAAGGAATTTCTACACACCATTCTGTGAGTAATTTATTTAAAGTAGAAGAGGAGAATGACATGAGAGGTTGTTCGAAAAGCCCTATACCGAGTCATATTCTTTTGAAAAGCTTCGTCATGAAGAGGGGTGTATGTCACATGTCACTCAATCTTAAGATAGGTCATCCACATCCCAAGTTTTCTCTTAAATGTTCATGAAAGGTTAACGACTAGACAAAAGAGATAATGCCAAGTGACATACGCGGGAAAAGTCTAACTGTTTCACCAAAAATCGCATACCTTTGAAGAAAAGGACAATTTTGTACCCATTTTGGTCTTACTTTAGGTCTTGTTTCACAAAATGTCACCTTAAAACAACATTTATAGGCCCCTAATATTGTTAATTTGGACTTAGACGCCTAATATACCCAAGGGATTATTCAACCCGTGACAAAATTCATCAAAAAAATTCAACAATCATAGTTCCCACTTAAAAATCCCTAAGTGGGACTAGGTCGCCCAAGTGGGTGACCTAGTCCTTTTTGTGGATTTTTCAAGTTTTAAGTAGAAAAAAAAATAATTAACCTAAAACTCTCAATGGGTGTCAGCTTGTTAGGTCAAATTTTCTGATAATTAGGTCATGTTGCTATTTATACTTGTTTTTAGGTCATTTGGCCAACTCTTCTAGCTCATTTTTCACTCTCTCTTGCTGCTCTTTTGCACTCTACTCCAAAATCAAGTGGCAAAACATCTTCCTCAAGAAGATTCATCCCTCACAACAAATTTGAAGCATTTGGACAACAAAGATAGGGCTTTTTGCAGGTCTTGGAGCTCACTTCATCTTCAAGATCATGTTCTAACAAGAATGGAGATAGATTCCTATGGAGATTCATGGAGAAAACTAGGTTGAAGAGGTGCAACTAGCCACCAAATAATTCCTAAAGATTGGTTTCAAAGTGCCTCCATCTTCTACCTTCAACTCAATTGCATATTTGAGGTTTGCATATCATTTGCATTCCTTCTTACTTTCATTTGTAATGGTGTAAGATTTCTAGGGCTTTAGAGTTTTACATCATTTCAAATCCTTTTACACACATCTTATTCTAGCACAATAGAATAGGGTTTTTCTTTGTTTCCAGTTTTCTTTGGTCTAGACACACTTAGTGCTAGGGTTTTTGCATGTTTCGATTTCATTTCAAGCTTGAATACAACTAGCGGTTTGACCAAGGAAAACCCCACACTAGAAATACAAATACATTTTATTTTGCAGGTCATTTTATAGGTTTTGGATAGGATTCTCGCGAAAGAGCAGAATATAGATCCAAGGCACCCAAGTCCACTTTCTATTTACTAGAATAGAAGAAAGGGACTAGGTCACCCACAATGGCGATCTAGTCCCAACAAGGCTTTCTATTATAGAGATTTTGAGATTCGAGGACCCATTTGACCATAATGGCCTCCGAAGTAGATTTTCAAGAAAGGGACTAGGTCGTCCATATTGGCATAAGTGTCCTAGTTAGCTCAAAACCTTGATTTTCCAGAATTCTAGTGACCTCTACAATCTCTGCTTCATCCCTGTTTAGTTTATAGGTGCACTTTTATGTTCTATTAGGTTAGTTTACTCTTATTGCTTTCATTTCTATTTCATTACACCATGTGTTTTCTACCAACATAAATGCTATTAATCTAGGTTAGGTAGTTAGAATTTCGTAACACTTCTCAACACATTTGCACATCCCACTCCCTTAGGGTTTCAATCCCTCTCTCTCTCTAAAGAATCACAAGATTTAGGGTTTCCTTGATGAATGAAAAGGGAAATCCCTCTTGCTTCTAGGTGAAAACCCTAGAAAGTGATAGAAGTTTCATTCCTTTTTCATCTCTCTCGAAACCCTTTGAATTTTGTGGTTCATTTTGGTGAACTTGAAGTTTCAAAACATTAACTACTTCTGATTTCCATTGCATTTGCATAATAGGAGCTCTTTATTTTACATTGCATTGAATGTTGCATTGTGTAAACAAGAATCCCAGGATTTTTCTTTGTGCATTAGTGAAAAAGTATCATAGTTGTCATTTACTTCCTTTCTTCATATAGAAATTTTTATATACATATTAGATCTCTGCATGTTACTTTTCACAAAAATTTGCATTTTCAACATAAAATACATTAAAAACTCAAAAAAAATTGAGTCCAAGACTAATTTGCCCACCTGGGTGACCTAGTCCCAGAAGGAATTTTGCATCAGTCCTTTTTGCATTTTCTTTCAAGGTTTTGTACTTTCAGTTTCTCTCTGTTAATGCTAGGTTTTAATTTTTTTCTCTGTTATATGTTTTTGCTTAGCTTACAATGAAATTTTTTAGTATTAAAGAATTACATGTTTCCCTTTCCAATTTAGTTCCTAATTCTTTCAAAGTTGATTATGTGACACATACAACTACAAACATAGACAACTCACATGATGCAACACACACACTTATTCACTATAGGAATAATATATCCTCGAAATCCTTTAGTTGTGATGACTTCGATCAGTTGGATGAAGATCTTCATAGCTTCCTCTCACTCACTTCATCCACTATGGTTTGTTGTGATACCCCACCTAACATAAAAGATGTCAATGTCATCCAACTTGAGTTTACCCTCTACCCTCATAAGAATGATACCATCACCCGCACACATTATACTCGTAAAAACCCACATCCCCAACAACCATCCTCCTCCACTTCCTTACAATTACCCAACCCTATCTTACCCATAGCTCCTCACTTCAACTCACAACTCAAGGAGTATGATTTGGTTGAACAACTTAAAAAAACTCCCACCAAAATATCCCTTTGGGATCTCCTTCAAACAACCTTACAACAAATAGTGTTTCCTCCTGGTATGAACACTATTGATGTGGTTGCTCTCCTAACTAACATGAACACAACTAATGTGGATATCACTTTCTATCAACATGAGCTACCACCCTTAGAGCTCTGCCAACATAATGATGCCTTTATGATTATAGCCCAGTATAAGTGGATAGGTATCAAAATAACCTTGATTGATAATGGATTTTCCCTAAATGTGTGTAGTGTGAAGCTTCTCGATAGGTTACATGTAGACCAATTGCAAATCCAATCCGATTCCTTATCCATTAGAGGATTCGTTAATGCTACCAAAAAACCCGTTGTTGTTATCACCTTACCCATTACTATCAGAATGGTTACACTGTAGACTCCTATTCACATAATTCCTTATGATCTTTCTTACAATATTCTCTTGCCTGATGACCATGGATTCATGAGATGCAAGCTTGAGCCTTCATTGCAAAATAAAATATGTCTATAATGATAAAGTCTATCAAATTGACACTGACCCTGAACATGAGAGTTGTTTACAACTCAAGAAGGGCACATCAAGTCCTCTTCACACGCTCATTCCTACCTCTAACATTGCCCCTTCCAAAAAAGACCCACCTGAAGATAAAACCAAGTTTAATTTACTTGGTGATGATTGGGTCTCTTTAGAGTTTACTCCTTCCTTCATGGGTGAGTGTAGTGTAACACACAATGATGGTATTCTAAATGATCAATCCCTTATCTTCTCCATTCACCAAGAGGAACACCCTTCCCCTATCTCTACCTCATCTCTTTTTGAAGATAATGCCACATATACAACAAATTTTGATGAGATAGATTATTAACAACAGTCTAATCCACAAGAAATGGAGAGACTTTATGGATGTGGTTATGACCTTCTCAAACAATCGGGTTACAAAGGTCAAGGATATGGCAAGCATGAACAAGGTATCTATGTTCCCATTGAACCAAATACACAAGGAACTAAAACTGGCCTTGGGTTTTCCTTTTATAAAGCCATAAAAGCTAATCAAAGATCCTCCCTCAACATCAACACTATATCATGCACATCAAGAACCACCTTTACACTTAAACACCCTAAATTTCTTGATGTGGACACTCTCCTCTTCACCTATGTTCATGATGAAGATGTTTTAAAACACCTCTTAGGTGCTTCAGATACTCCTTCTCAGTCCAAGAGGCATGTTTCTTGTGCTATTATGAGTTCTGAGGCCACTGTGGGTGCTATTAACAAACCTCCTCCCAGCTTGGAACCATATGATCTTGATGCTCCCAAATCTAATGCACTACCTTTAGGTGATACCCTCGATGTCCCCATGGATATCGATGACAAGGAAAAAATCATTAAAATTGGGAAGTGTCTAGATGATGAAGAACAAGAGGATATCACAACCTTGCTTCATTCCTTTCCTGAACTCTTCACTTGGACATATTCTGATATGCTAGGCATCGATCCTCAGATAGTGACCCATAACATTGCCCTCACTGAGAATGCTAAACCAGTTCACTTGCCAAAAGATTGCAAAAATGAATCCCAAAGTTTCCTTGCATGTTAAAGGAGAACTTGAAAAACTCCTTGACGCAAGTTTTATCCATTCAATTGATTATTCTCCATTGATTTCAAACATTGTTATCATAGACAAACCTGATAATTATGTTAGGATATGCAGAGATTTTAGAGACCTAAATAAGGCCTCTTTAAAAGATGATTTTCCCCTTCCTAACATCGTTATGATCATGGATTCTACTACTGGACATGCTTTGTTATCCTTCATGGATGGATTTTCAGGATACAACCAAATCTTTATTAACTCGCAAGATCAATACAAGATGGCTTTTACATGCGCTTGTGGCATGTTTTGTTGGGTTATGATGCATTTTGGTTTAAATAATGCGAGTGCTACCTATCAATGAGAAATGACCTTAATCTTCCATGACTACATTCACAAAATCATGGAAGACTATGTCGATGATATTATTGCTAAATCCTTAACCTATCACAATAACGTGCCTATCATCCATCAAATATTTTAGCATATGTCTAAATATAACATGTGTGTAAACCCAAAAAAGTGTGTCTTTGAGGTAGGTAGTGGTAAAGTTTTAGGGTTTATCATATCTCATAGAGGCATCAAGGTGGATACAAAGAAAATTGATGCTATCATCCATATTCCACCTCCTCATAACATTTCTCGATTACGTATGTTACAAGGATGGATACAAGTTATTCATAATTTTATTGCTTGCTTAGTCAATTGTACACTACCCTTTATGTATCACCTTAAAAAGGGTGTTCACTTCGATTGGAATGATGACGGTAAATAATCCTTTAACAATCTGAAAGAATATCTCAAAACTCCCCCTATTTTACTGCCCGCTATAGCCAATCAACCATTCATCCTCTATATCAGTGCTTCTGCTCATTCTCTCACATAATTTTTGGTTCAAAAGGATTCCAATGGTAAAGAGCATCTAGTCTATTACATTGGTCAAACGCTCCTTGATTACGAGACCCATTACTCTACCATTGATAAACAATGTCTCGCTCTTCTATTCACTACTATTAAGTTGCGACATTACTTACTCAACACTGAAGTACATGTGATGAAAATTTTTCACCCTTTACACTATCTCTTTACTAAAATAGATCTATCAGGATGCCTAGCTAAATGGGTCATGTTGTTAATGGAGTTCAACCTTAATTTCATTGCTCACAAAGCAATCATAGGTCAAGGCTTAATCGACCATTTAGCTGATGCTCCTTTACCACTAGCATTACCCACCAACGACTCTTTCCCTAATGGCAGTGTGTTTACTATAGAAACTCCTACATGGGAGTTGTACTTCGATGGACCCAAGTGTCGAATAGGCTTCGGGGCTAGAGTTGTTTTAGTTCCACTTACTGGTAGGCCTATTGCCTTATCCTATCATTTCTTTCCTATGAATGAATAATACAACTGAGTATGAAGCTCTACTCATTGGATTACATGCTGCTCTTGTCTTAAAGGTTAAAAACCTTAAGATATATGGTGAATCGTAGTTAATCATTAAAAAAATTAATAGTCTCTACCAAAATAAACATGATAAGCTATCACAATACAAGGAGTTGGTTCTTAATCTATTACTCCAATTTGACTCCTTTACCATTGATAATATCCCTTGAAAAGATAATCGCCATGCAGATGCAATGGCTAGTGTAGCCTCTCTTGTCTCTCCTCTTGACCCTGTTGAGTAGATAGTCTTCTCCATTCTTCCCATCATGAGACCCTTGATCAATGATCAACTCCTTGATATCTGTCTTACCTTTTCCAATCACCCATTTGAATGGTATGATTCCATCTACAACTCTTTAAAATATGGCACCATTCCTAAACCCACCACCAAAAATACCTATTAATGCTTCAAAAAGTTAGCCACTAGGTAGATCATCCTTGCAGATACCCTATATTGACGATCCTTTGACATAATCCTTTTATGATGTCTCAAGGATTCTAAAACCTATCTTGCCCTCAAACAAGCCCATGCTAGTACTTGTGGAGGACATTTTGGTGGCAAGACCTTAGTGCAAAAACTCCTGCGTATTAGATATTATTAGAAAAACATGGAAAAATATTGTTATACGTATGTTAAGCACTATCCTCAATGCCAGGAACATAGTCATTTGATCTACACTGCCGCTTAAGAGCTTCATTCCCAAATACGTAACTGGCATTTCTCTATCGGGGGTTTCGATCTCATTGGAAAAATATTCTAGCCCTCTTTCGCTGAAAATACGCTCATTATCATTGCTACCAATTATTTCACCAAATGGGTCAAAGCCATTGCCCTTCGTTCCAAAACTACTGAGGTGATATGTCATTTCTTATTGGAAAACATTATCGCTCGCTTTTGTCTCCCTTCCTTGTTAGTCTCAGATAATGGTACTCCCTTTAAGAACAATGAGGTGAAGACATTCCTTGAGACTTTCCATATCCAACATCGATTCTCCACACCTTATTACCCTCAGTCTAATGGTCAAGCTAAAAGTACTAATAAGATCTTGGACAAAATCCTTTGATAGACTATCAGTCAAACCCAAAATGATTGGCATTTACAATTGTAATATGTGCTCTGGGCATATCACACCAGTGTTCGCTCTTCCAAAGGACATACTCCTTTTAACCTTGTCTATGGTACTGATACTATCCTCCCTTTAGAATTACAAATCATCACATTGTAGATTTCCCTTCAAAGTATCGTCGATAATAACAATTATGCAAAACAACATTTGAATCAACTTGAAATGCTTGATGAGCGACACATTAATGCTCTCAAGCACCTTCAAGCTTACGCTAAACATTTGTAACACAAAAATGATGTAAGAGTCATCCCTCAAACCTTCACCAAGGGTGATTTGGTTTTATATGAAAACCATCACAATACCACCTCCGATTATGCCAGAAAAGGTAAATTCAACCCTAATTAGCTTGGTCCCTATGTGATTGATTCCAATTATGGATCTGGTGCATATACCTTAACCAAGTGCAATGGAACTCCCCTTCGCAATCCCATTAATGTCACACATTTGCATCGGTATTACATCTAATCTCCCTTGGACAGTATGATTTATAAAGCTGCATTAATTGCAGCTATTGGCTTTTATCCCATGGGCGGTCTCATTGCTTCATTCTCAACACACCATCATGTTGTGTCCCAAACACTGAGGTAATTATTTAATTCATTTTTGAGTAATTACTTTAGCTTTCACACTATTCATCCCGTTATCCTTTTGTGTGTTGTGCTCATTTAAAATTAAATAAGTGCATAACATATTTAATCTTAAATCTCACATACAATCTACATCAATTATATTTCAATCACATGCATTCTATTAAATCATGGTGACATTAATTAAATACTAAAATATTTAGTTAATCATATTGCTATTTAAAATCCATACACAAATAAATGAAATCATCCAAAAGTATAACTTCATCCATATATATAAATATATCAAAAATTCTCTTTTTACATAATCATCATAAAATATGCTGTCAATGAGAACTGTGATTACTAGATCCCTCCGGATTTAGTACTTCGGTTGCATCAGTAGTAGGACATTAGGAGACAGTCATGTGTGATCATGATTGTGATCTGTTGGCTTCTAGTGCATACTCTAATCCTCCCATCCATGCAAGGGCCAATTGGTTCTCACCTTCTCTATAATCTCTCCACCTCTGTTGGAGGTCCCGGTGGCTACATCTATGGTCTAGATCCCACTCGGTATCTCCTGAACCTCTCATAGGCTACTCACAATCTCGCGAAGGGTCTCAATGTCTCTGGTTGACACTCCATGATCAATGGGGGAACATAGTCAGTATCCATCTCCCCTTCGCCGATGGTTTTCGACACTATATATGTAGTTGCCTAATGTAGGAACACTCGCCAACCCTCTGCATGCCTTGAAAAATTAAATAAAAGTCTCATCAATAATACATCATCATATCAATATATATGTAGTAAGTCATAAAGAAAATACATCTATAAAAATCACATGATCTCACCCATATCTCTAGTAGAAGGTGAAAGGTCCACCTCATCCTATGTTGGGGGCATCGAGGATATACTGGCTTCTCCTCGGGCATGAGTGCTAGTCCCTCTTGTTGATTTTGTCTGAGATCTAGTCCTATGAATAGGTGAGATCTCTCCTTGCTCATGTCGATCCTCGGTCGTGGTATCATCCTCCTCACTTACAGGTGGCTCCTCTCCTCTCTCCCCCTCCTCCTACTCCTCCTCCTCATCCTCACCCTATCCCTCCTGACTATCATAATCTAGATCTACATCCTCATCATAATCCTCATCAATAATATATGTAAAAATATCTACAACCCTCTACCATGTCTCCTTGGCCCTATTCTCTCTCTCCCTATCCTCCCCCTCATCTAAAATTGGCTGAGCCTCTCCCACTGGAAAATCCATCAGGGATACTAGCCCTATCTGCACAACTATCCACAACTCCTCATCTTCCCATGTGGACCTGACATCATCTGCATCATCAAATGGTGGATGGTCCATATTTGAGTAGTCTGAGTCACTCTCGATGACATCATCTTGTGTGAAGCATGCTATGTCTCTTGGTTTTCGTGCACTCCAAATGGACCTCTTGAATGATGATCATGGATGTGATGATATCTGTACCTGTCTGAACTGCCTTATCACCCAATTATAGTAGAATGGCCGCACTATGTGATCATGTTGGCCTACCAAGAACTTGGTCATCTGTAATCTCTTGAGCTATCTAGTATAATATGGCCACTAGAGGACAAGCTGGCATGGCCTCCATAGGATATTCTCTCCATCTAGTCAGTTAAATCTCATCTCCAAAAGTGAAGATCACCATACTGCGATAATCATCGTAGCGGGTAGTCAAATGCTCGTGGATAGCCCACTGTTGTCAGATATAGGAAACCCATTGGACATGTACATTTGATATGCACTAGGTACCATACATGTAAGAGCATGCAATGTACCATGTTGTCTAACTCCTGGAACACAAATCAACCAAGATCATAATAAACATGTGCTAGAATGCATCAGCCCCAAGCATATACTGTCTGATGCTCTGCCAAGCCTTGTATCAAGTGTACTAATCCTCCGTCTAGATCTTCTATGCACCCATCTGAAAAAGGACTACTTCCACTATCTGCATCATGATGTGCCTCATCAGGGGTGCTCGTGAATACAATAACATCACCAACTCAATCTGTCCTGCTACTTTGTCATTATGTACGGGACCCTCGAGACAATACTGCATGTCCACTCGCTGCTCTAAAAAAGGTCATCCCCTCAATAGCCGCACATGCTCCCCCTAGATAGGGACTCGAAGAATGTGATGGACATCCTCTACTTTAATATTCATCTATGTTGTGGGTAGGTGAAATGTGCAGGTATCTTCATTCCACCTCTCGCATAGCACCATCAACATGGCATCATGATATCTCATCGATGGAATTAGATAGGCCCAATAGATCCCAACTACCTATAAGTGATCCATCTCTGCTGGTGATAGTGCTAACGCTAGAGCTCTGAGAAAATTCAGCTGTCTCCCACCTAATCGCTATCAAGACTATGTCGGCACTTGTACAAATTCTCACAATATGCTATCTAAATAATCTTTTTTCTTCAATTTTACTCTAATTAATCCAAAAAATTGGCTAATGTTTTCCTAGTGTGCTTTTTCTATGGCCCTAGACACCTTATACCCCTTTTGGTACATTTCATGAAAAAATGGGACACTTCACGAAGAAACGAGACACTTTGTGAAGAAAAGGGACACTTTACGAGCAAATGGGACACTTTGCGAACTTTTTTTTTCCAAGATCCTAATCTACTCTATATAAGCACTAAATTCATACTATAATTGAAAAATAAAAAAATCATAGGCTTCAAAATCAACTCGCCTCCTGCTGATGGTTGCCACTCACCACCTGATCATGCAAAACATCCAACCTCATGGGCATGAAATCTCATGTGCTTGGCATGATGTCGCTTTATCCTTGTCACTCTCTAACACTACAAAAGGTAAATGAGTAAAATTAATTTTATGTTACTCCTTTGTCATTTTTGTTTTAACTAACTCACTTTTACACAAGCGCAATTGTACCTTTTTCTTTTGATTAAAAACTTTTAGTGCTTTTTCATTCAAATCAACATTTTAGGTGCTAGTGAACTCCATTTTTTATGTTGCTTGTTCCATCAGAATCATATTTCCATGTCCTAAATCATCACTCACCTATCACTATGAGGCATGGTACTTGTAAATTCCCTCTGATACGTGTGCCCTTATTCGATGTGGTTAGATGGTTGCCTTGATTCCACCTCCGTAAAGAAAGAAAAATCAAGGGGGGGGAATATATCTACCCTCAAATTTCATCACGAGGAATTAGATAAGAGTATTTTTAGGATTACTAATGAATTTTTGTTACAAGATGCGGTTCCTAACATTGCGGTTTTTCATATAGCTATATTGGGGGCGTCATTCTCCCGCTCTTTAAATGAGTATTCTCTTATAAAAATAAAGGTGCATTGTCTATTTTAGATTCCTTTAGCTTACATATGCACGTAGATTCATATGGATGCTAAAGTGGAGGATAAATGTGTCACCAAAAATTTCATACCTTTGAAGAAAAGGACAATTTTGTACCCATTTTGGTCATACTTTAGGTCCAGTTTCTCCAAATTTCACCCTTAAACAACATTTATAGGTCCCTAATGTTTTGAATTTGGACTTAGATGCCTGATATACCCAAGGGATTATTCAACCCCCGACAAAATACATCAAAACAAATTAAAAAATCATAGTTCCCACTTAAAAATCTCTTAGTGGGACTAGGTCACCCAAGTGGGCAACCTAGTCCTTTTTGTGGATTTTCAAGTTTTAAGCTAAAAAATCAATAATTAACCTAAAATCCCTAATGGGTGTCAGCTTCTAAGGTAAAACTCCAAAAAATTAGGTCATGTTGCTTATATATATATATATTTTTAGGTCATTTGGCTAACTCTTCTAGCTCATTTTTCACTCCCTCTTGCTGATCTTTCACACTCTACTCCAAAAGCAAGTGGCAAAACATCTTCCTCAAGAATATTCATCCCTCACACAACAAAGTTGAAAATTTTGGACAACAAAGCTAGGTATTTTTTCAGGTCTTGGAGATCACTTCATATTCAAGATCACATTTTAACAAGGTTGGAGATAGATGCCTATGGAGATTCATGGAGAAATCTAGGTTTAAGTGGTGCAACTAGCCACCAAATCATTCCTAAATATTGGTTTCAAAGTGCCTCCATCTTCTACCTTCAACTCATTTGCATTCTTTCTAACTTTCATTTGTAAAGGTGTAAGATTTATAGGGCTTTAGGGTCTTACATCATTTCAAATCCTTCTACACACATCTTATTCTAGCAGAATAGAATAGGGTTTTTCTTTGTTTATGGTTTTCTAAGCTCTAGACACACTTAGGGCTAGGGTTTTTGCAATTTTTGAGTTCATTTCAAGTTTGAATACAACTAGGGTTTTGACCAAGCCAAACCCCACATTAGAAATACAAATACATTTTATTTTGCAAGTCATTTTACATATTTCAGACAAGATTCCCACAAAAGAACATAATACAGATCCAAGGCACCCAAGTCCACTTTCTGTTTACCATAAAATAATAAAGGGACTAGGTTTCCCATAATGGTGACCTAGTCCCAACAACGCTTTCTGATATAAATTTTTTGAGATTCGGGGACCCCATTTGACCAGAATGGCCTCCGAAGCATATTTTCCAGAAAGGGACTAGGTCGCCCCTATTGGTCTAAGTGTCCCAGACAACTCAAAACCTTGATTTTCTAGAATTCCAGTGACCTCTACAATCTCTGCTTCATCCCTCTTTAGTTTACAGGTGCACTTTTATGTTCTATTAGGTTAGTTTACTCTTTTTGCTTTCATTTCTATTGCATTACACCATGTGTTTTCCAGCAACATAAATGCTATTAGTTTAGGTTAAGTATTTAGACTTTCATAACACATCTCAACACATTTTCACATACCATTCCCTTAGGGTTTCAATCCATCTCTCTATAGAATCACAAAATTTAAGGCTTCCTTGATGAATGACAAGGGAAATCCCTCTGCCTTCTAGGTGAAAACCCTAGAAAGTGATAGAATCTTTGTTCCTTTGTCATGTCTCTTCAAACCCTTTTAATTTTGTGGTTCAATAACTAACCCCTTTCCCCCACTTATTGTAGGAAAATAGTGAGTCAAAAGGATTGAGGGAATTTAAGGTAGAGTGGAAATCAGTATCAATTAGAGGAGTGAGGTGTCCCCACATGAGCGAGAGCACCAAAATCCTTAAGATGTTGAATTTTTTTACTCAAGGCTTTACATGCATTAGTGGAGTGACCATGAACTTCATGGTCAGCACAAAAGGAATATTTTTTGTAACATTCCTTTCAAGTTATGGGAGGAAGATGGATAAATTGATCTTGGAGGAGTCTTGACAAGATACCCTCTTGATCGAAGGTAGACGGTGATCCTTTGGTTTGCAAGAAGGAAGGGTATTTCTTAATATACGATGCCATACCTATGCAAGGTGATATGGATTGTGAGATTTTATATACTCCTTTAGAGGAGTGCGTAAAATCTAGATCAGTAGTGGGTTGCACGATAAAATTGGCATTAAGAAAAGAGTCCTTTCTTGGTGTCAAAGGGTCAATTTTGAAGGTTGGGGTAGAAGGGTGATTTGAGGTGGTGTTGGTGGGAGGGGAAGGTTTGATGGTTTTGATTAGAAGACAATAACCAAGAAAATGATGTGATTTTCTCTTGATAGGCTCTATAAGGGTGTAAATACCTTGTTCATTAGCACCACATCCTTTTCCACTATAGCCAACCTTCTTCATGAGATCATAACCTTTTCCATAAATATTTTTCAGCTTTTTTGGATCGGCTGATTATTTGTTATGTGCTTCAATGGATGAAGTGGTTGAGGTGGATGTTTGCAAGGAATCATCTAAGTCTTGTGTTGACAAGAATATGTTTCCCTTGTTAGAGACATCATTGATGATCTTGGATTCTCCCATTAAGGAAGAGGTGAAGTGTAAGGAACCCCAATCATAATCTAAGAGTTGTGTAATTTGCTCAAGATGTAGATTGTTGTTTGTGTGTTGTGCAGGTTCCACTTGGGTGGTTGGTGTTAAGGTGTGGAGGTGATTTTCTTTGGATTTTTCAATTTTTAAACAATTGTTTGGTTCGAGATCGACATCAAGTGTGCAACCTTTATTTTTGTAGATGTACTTCATCTTATGATGAGGTGTGGAAGGCACTCCATTCATATCATGAATCCATGGCCTGCCTAAGAGAATATTGTATGAAATATCATGAGGCATAACATGGATTTTTTTGTCCAATATGGCCATTCCAACTGTAAGAGGTATAGTGACCACACTGAGCAGTTGCTTAGTTATGTTGTCAAATCCTTTGATAGATAGAGAATCGAGTTTGAAGTGGGATCTATCTATGCCAAACCTATCCAAAAGGAGCACACTACACACATTAAGGGAACAACCTATATCTACAAGAGTTATCTTTATCCATTTGCTTTTGTGTTGAGAGATTATTATGAAAGATTCACTTTTTTTTTGCACATCCAAAGGAGGGAGCTCACTTTGGTGATAAACAATATTAGCATTAAGTTCATGAATAATAGCTTCTATGTCATTTGATTTCTCATTATAAGGGATATGAACTTGTTGTAGGGCATGCTACATCATGTTGTGATAGTGACGGGAGACTTGAATAAGTTCCCATTAGGATATTCTAGCGGGAGTATTCCTTAGGTTGTCAACAAGGTCATACTCCTGAAGGAGAGAATTTAAGTAAGGGAAAATAGGTAAGATGGGAGGAGATGAAGGTAAGGGTGTTGAGGTTGGTGGGGGTGGGCATGGATTGTTGTGGGTGTAATGTGTATGAGCAATGGTATGATGACTCGGTGGCTACAACACATTATGGGTAGGTAGGTAGAGGGTAAATTCAGGTTTAGGTGTGGGTGAAGGAGGGTAAAGGATAAGTTGAGGTTGAATAATATTAACATCCCCTAGAGAAGGAGAGTATAACATATTCTCTACACTTTCGTGTAAGTGCATAATATTATTAAGGAAATGATCAATGGTGGGACTATGAGGAGAGGAAGGATTACGATGAGATTCTATTTGACTTTCAAAGGTCTCAATCACTTGTTCCAAACTATCAACCTTAGTAGGAGAGCTTGGAAGAGGTTAATCACATGCTTCACTAGAAGGGGAGGAGGAATCGAGATAAGGAAAAGTATGATTTTCAAATAAGTATGGAGGTTTGAGAGTCTCATGACTTGAAATAGGTATATCTTCTAACACCAATCTATCCTCCTTGCATCAAGGAGGGATATTAGAAGAAGGATAATTGTGATTGGAATTGGTATGGAGTCTAGGTAAGGTGATGTTTAGGAAAGTGTATAATGTCATTTTATTATGTTAAAATATCTTCCCAAAGGGGATGAGAAGAAGAACAGGCAAGACCTTCATGATGGCCAATGATTGTACCTTCTTTTAGCAAGCTACCTTTGTCACTAAAAGAAGAGCTGTCAAGAGAGGAACAAGTATGATCCTCATGATTTTCTATGTTTGTATTTTCTTCTAACACATCATCCTCACAAATAGGAGAGATACAAGGTAGTGTAGGTTCAAGACAATTATAAATGTTTTCATTTGCTAGACTCTCATAACTAGAGAATGCATTGAATGAATTATTAACATGTTTATTTACTAACTTTTGTTTTGCAATTTAAAAAAAAAATGAAACTAACATGTTTGGAGAATGTACAATGCAATGTAAAGAAAAAAGTAATGACAATTTTTAGATTACAAAGAAGGAAATTTGTTGATTACACTATCAATGATCTAAAAATGAAATTATGTAAAATTCAAAATGTAAAATGCATGAAATGAGCTAAATTAAGCTAGTGCTAATGAAATGCATGTAACAAAAACACAACCTATTTATATAGATAGATAATGGAACAAAACATAATCTTAAAAATAGGGTTTTCAGCTCTGTAAAAGGTAGTTTCAGAAGCCTGAAGGGACTAGGTCACCCAGGATGGCGACTTAGTCCTCTTGAGAATTTTTTAAAGATTTTTCAGATTTTTTTGATTGATATAGGTGGTTTCTATGTGGGGTGATGCAGATTTAAAATGAAAATGCAAAATTTTGATGGGTTTGAATGATTTAATATGAAAAAGTGCAATCTCAATGCACTTTTCACTAATACAAAAATTTTAAACCCTAGAATGTAAATATAACAATGCACAATGCAATGCTATGCAAACCTAGGAGGGTGAAGAAGTGTAGATTAAAAAAGAGGGTGAAATAAAGTTGGGTTCACCAAAATGAACCACCAAAAATTAAGATAGGAAAGGGATGTACTCTTACACTTCTAGGGTTTTGCACCTAAGAGGAAAGAGGTATTTCTTTCTCATGGGTTCATTTTAGGGTTCATTCAAAGGGGGAGTTAGGGGATTAATGTGATGTGTGTGGAGTGCCCTAAATATAATAAACTAAAAATGTAAATGATTTATTAATTCTAAACTATTGAAATGTAAAATTTTGGAGAACACATAATGCTATGAAAACATATATAAAATGACCTAATAATGTACATAAACTATACAGAAATGAAAGTGTTAGAATGTGTGCACCTTAAATTTGAAGAAGGATCTGATGTAGGTTTGGAATGTTGATGAAAATGTTGTAGAAGATGAAAGGGACACTTGTGCCAATTTGGGAGACCTAGACCCAGATTCCCAAAAATTGGTTCGGAGTCTATTTCTGCCAAATGGATGTCTAAAAATGTGAAAATCGTAGAAAGACATATCTAGTGGGAATAGGTCACCATTTTTGGAAACTTAGTCCTCTTCAATATTTCTATAATTTCTAAAGGGGAAACGAAAGCCCTCGGTTTTCACCTTGCTTCTTCAAAGTTTTTTGCCTTTAAAACTCTAATATACAGGCCTAAGAGTGAATTTTGGTGGATGTTTGTACTTTTCAAGTAAGGAGTGGTCTTCAACAAGTCTTCAAGGCCTTCAATGATCTTCAATGCACCTAAATCTACAAACACACAAGGAGAGAATGAGAAAAATGTTGATTATTAGGGATTGGGGGTTTTCCTTGGTCAAACCCCTTTTAGGTAACTAAACCAAAATGAATAGAAATAATGTAATGAATAATGAAACATGAAGTAATGGAGTGAGATACCTTGCCATGATGAAATATCTTGTTTTTTTTTTGCAATCAACCCTTGAATGCTTAAAAAATGATGTCTTTTTTACTAGGAATGATCAAACCATAGCTTTCTTGAGAAGGAGAGATGGGATATTGAGAGGAGTGAAGAGTTGAGTGATGCATATAGTGAGGAATTAGGGTTTTTAGGCTTATTTATACAAGTTTTGTCCCAATTTTCATGAACCAACACCATACATGCCAACTTTAGGGTTCTAGAGACAAAATCCTAAAATAAACTTAACTTAAAATTGAATTTTATGCCACATCGAAATAGGTCACCCAAGGTGGTGACATAGTCCACCTAGGAAAATTTTATTCATTTTCGGTAGTTATAATATGATTATTTATGTTTGTAGGGATTGTCTCATGAAAACACACTAATATAGGACTTATATGTGTATTAAGGGGTCATTATAGCATAAAAAAGGTTTGAAATGGTGATGACAAGCCTAGGGAAGTGTAAATTTTTTTTTCAACACCTTACAAAACTCTGGCACAAGGATTGGAAAAGGGGTAAACTAAGGCAGAAAAAGGTCCAAAATCCATAGGCAAGGGTCTAAATGAGTGAAAAGTGTCAAAGGCTACACTTTAAGGTGACACAATGTGAAAGGATCCAATATTAAATTTATGTTAGATCTAAATAGAGAAAAAAAGGCTTGGTCGGTCAATGAAATTAATATGAAGGATTGTGGAAAATCTTGTTTGGAACCCAAGAATTAAAGAGCTCTAACAACCTTGATATTTGAGATCTATCTTTCATTATGAGAGGTGAGGAATGGAGCATCCCATTAATGATCAATATTATGGGTAAGGAATAGCAGTTGGTGCAATCCACAGACCACTGTTAGCTAATTTTAATGGTCTTAAATTTTTTTGACATCGAATCTTCATCCGTTGGCATTTTCTATAATATTGAAAGAATTAAAGGAAAAGAGTCCCTTGGTCTTTCCAAAAACTCAAATGAAAATATAAGACAATACCATCATAAACATTCAAGAAGTTTTCAAATTTAAAAATGGGTGGTTGTGATTTGATTCACCCATTCCAAGTTCAAGTTGCACCCATGGAGGGGTGCACATAGGTAGAGAAATTAAGGCATGTGTGGAACTAAAGGTTTCCCTATGAAAGAAGAATATATATCTAGGTTTGTTTCTTCCCTATAAGTCGTTAATTATTATGAATCATTTTGCTTTTGATAAAAATGTTAGTGAGAGATTGGAATTTTTTAATAAATCTAAAATAAGTGTAGAAAAATAAAATTTAAGTTAATAAATCTAGAAGCCATTTAGTAAACTTAAAATATGATTCAAGAGTGATAGTATAGTTGGGCTAGCTGGAAAATGTTGTGGGTCTGGCCTTGGACCCACTAGTTGCATTTTCTTAAGAGTTCACAAGCTTTCCAAAAAAACCCATTTTGTGCATCTGCTATAATCATTGTACTCCATGAGATGACATTTCTTTGAGGCATTCTTTCAAATAGTTTGCACACCTTATCTCTACCTCAAAATTTTTTATGCATTTCGTCGAGGCATTCTGCCAAATAGTTGGTTGCCCTCTCTGTTGTTGCATTTTGTATGCATGTTTCTCTATGCTTTGATGGATGTTCATACAATATGCAAAGCTCCAATTTTGGCATAGGTGAGTTGGATGCTGGGAAAATTTAGAGTGTTTCGTTCATATTTGTCACATACATTTTCATGAAAATCTCAAAATCCCCTTCAACAAATGAAATTTGCGCATATTCTGCAATGATTCTTGAGTCACACTTTCTTTGAGGCATTATGTAAAGTATGCTATATGTTTGTGAATTTAGTGAATTAGTTCATCTATACCTATTTTTTGATTTCCTAATTATTTGTTCACACTTTAATTATTCTTTGACAGACTAGACAACATTATAGTTATGCTCAAGTATGAAGTAGTCTTGTCCTATGTAGTAGTAGTTATATTAGTTATATTTATTTCTTATTGGGTTATAAATATACTTAAATATAGAGTGTCAATATTCAATAATATTTGCATGTGTATGAGAAGAATATATACATATGCAAATATAAATTTATAAATTTAATTCTATGTTAATTAGAGTTAAGTTTGATACAATTCATTTATAGTTTTGACATCGAAAATATATAATATTAAATAAATAAATAGTAATACAATTCATTGGTAATACATGATTATCATTTTAATCTGTGACTAGTGCAATATGATATAATCTTATTGGCATTGTAAATTTCCCTAGATGTATAGTGTTAGATTATCATGTTATTATCACTATGAAACATGTATTAAAGACTATTGGTATTAAAGAAATTTCATTGATAAACTAGGAACAATGTTCTTTAGACAACATTTCAATAAAACCTTATTTTTTGAAATTCTTATCAAAGCTTATCATTAATGGTTATAATATTATCAATAAGACAAGAAATATCATTGTTGATTATCCCTTACAAACTTTGCTAACAAATATTCAACATGTCATTATTATATTGTTATCAACACTCGAATGATCTTAAAAGAATTCATACATTAATAATCTAGATAGTAATATAGGATTTTATATCATTGAGTTGTTATGTTTTAAGCATTATTTTGTTTAAGAATTGCATGTCTATTGATTTTATATACATAGACAATGCGTCATATCTATTAGAATTTTATTTGTATTAACAAATAAACATATGTATAATTTTATCCTTCATGTTACAATCACCAAGGGTGTGAGACAAGATGCATATCATTTGAACAAACCCTTGTTGCTAACTAGTCCTTCCAAGTTAAATATGTTAGAATACAATGACAAGGAAACTTGTATTAATGATTCTATTGTTAACTAGAGGGTGTTCAGAAAACCTTATATTTTTTACACTCTTGCCAGATACATTAAATATGAATGCATTTAATAATCATGATCTATTTGATAATAAGTGCATGGTGCAAGTGAGTCGCTCAACTTAAAAAGTGATAGGTCTGAATTTCATGGGTTATGTTACCCTAATTCTAAAATTAAAGTATAGGGAGAGATACCTTAAGTCTTGAAGAACACAAAACCAAAAACATGTGTTATCATTAATGAAAAATGGTGTGGATTAGTGCTTTTGGTTTGTGTTTGAGATTGAGATATATAGAGGCCATTTAAATATAGGATATAGGTAAATCTAGAAATTTCATTTCTTTGCAAGCTAAAAGAAAATATCTTTGGAGTGTGTTGCCTTATACATCCTTACCTAGGTCTTAGATCCTTGGATTCACCTAAGTGGGTGGCAGCTGATTGTGGAACTGTTTGGGGTATTGGGCCCTAGAAAGGGTTTCATACTTTCTCTTATAGTTTATAAATTAATGGTATAGAGATGTAAGATGAATTCAAGTAGAGAATCGAGTTAGTGCATGTCAATGTTGATGTTAATCCATCTTTTTAACCTACTGATTATATTCCTCTGTTATCCAACCATGTGGGAGATGGTTGAAGCCTAGTTGTCGAATTATGGTGCCTTTGAGAAATATATATGTAGGAAAGGTTGTCTGAGATGAGCCCCTGAGGACTAGGTCTAGCCCCTAGGATTTGTCCTCTTATTATTCTTGATTTTTCTATTAATATATATATATATATATATATATATATATATGCTATTGTTGGTATGTGACCTATATAATGTTTCAGATTAACTTAGGGTTGGTTGAACTATTTAAGTTATCTTTGTGATGTGGATTCCATGTCTCCTCTCGAATTGACCATCATGGCCTAAGAAATTTAGTTACCTAACTAAAATAATTATAGTTTATATCTTGTCAAAAGTTTTTTGCCTTCTTATAGTGCCTATGTTCGTAGTAAACTTTGAGAGTTTTACAAGCATAAGTGAACGAAGTTTCAAATTAGTGTTTTTTTCTTAACTTTATTTTGGTGTAAATTTTTGGGCATTAAAACTTGCATGAGTGTTAATGCATTATTCCATTGTTGTGTGATATGGGCAGGTGAATCAAATGTGAGCGACCGAAGTGAATGGAATATTGAATATCATAGTGTGGGAAAGTATACTTTTATTAAGTTGCATTGTTGAAACAACCATTGTGGTGTTCATTTCATAGAAATTTATATAGGTTATTTCCCTCTTCTATTCTCCATGTTTTTCCCATGATATTCTTTTCTCGTGCATCTGTTAGTTACATATGCTTCTTAAGTGTTTTTCTAAAATCTCTTATAATTGTTTCATAGACTACTTGTCTTGCACCAATATGTTTTCTGGATTTCTTTTTCCCTAATCTGTTTGAAGCTTCTTATAATAAAGTGTTGACTTTTTTGGTTATTTTGTTTGTATGGAACATTTTATATGTTTTATATCAATATGTTCCATGATATTCATACTTACGCATCTATTTTAAGTTTGCCATAACAAACTATTCTTCATTATATTATTTTTCCCATTTTTTGATAATGAACTCTAGCTCTCCCCAAGTTGTTGCACAACCCTCAGGCACTAGCCCTTTAGGTGTTTTTCTTGTGTCCTTTTTTGTTGTGGGAAATTGTATTGGCCCTTTGTTGGATGCATGGTTTGCTTGTTCACCAATTACACTAAATCTTATGTCTGCAGATTTTTTGTTACACTTTGTAGTATTGTTTGATATGTCTATGCATATATGTATATAGATATGTATATGTATATGTATATATGCATATGCAATTAAAAAATTGAATCTCTTTTAGATGGCGAGTACAACAAAGGAAGGAATGATGCATACACATAAGAAACAAAAACATTACACTCTTGAAGAAAGGGAAAAATGCACTGTACCTTCCATTCATTATGCTCTCCATCAACGATGCATTGCATGTGCATAGATACAATTACATATGGATATGCCTATATGTATATACATATTAATATGCATATGTACATTCAGCCTAATTAGATGAATGCTTCTTTTGTTCTTCAATTAATTTTTTTCTATATTAGTTTACTAGCTCTAAAGTGTTATTGTCATCCGTGTTATACAATTTATCTATATATGTGTGTGTGTATGCATGTATATGTATGTATGTTTTTGTAAAAAAAAATTAACAGTTTCTTTATTTGTCTATAATATTTAGTGCCAGATAATGTGGATCCAATTTAGAATTGATAAGCCAACTATTACATATTTTTATTTTGTTGTATCAATATGTTTTATGATATTATTTCTCCCTATTTAAAAGTTTTGTTTAATGTTGGGTTTCAATCATCTCTCATTTTCCTATGGTTCTTCAATATTTTCCTAATAGCTCTTTTAGAATTTACCTATCTGTCTTTAATATTTAGTGCCAAGTAATGGATGTTGAATTTAGAATATATGTATGTATAAATGTATATATAAATGCATATATATGTGTATATATATATATGTATATGTATATGTATATATAAATATGTATACATATTTATATGTATATGTATATGTATATGTATATATAAATATGTATACATATTTATATATGTATATATGTATATGCGTATACATATATGTATATGTATGTATATATATAAATATGTATACATATTTATGTATGGGAAAGTATACTATGAAATGTGTGAGAAAATATATTGATTAGGTTGTATTTTCGAAAGAACCATTGTGGTGTTGGTTTGATAGCAGACTATTGTAAAAAAAATTTCCTTCACCACTCTTCCAAGTACCCCATAACAAACTGTTCTTCATGATACTCTTCTCTCGATTCCCCACAATGAACTATTCATTATCATATTTTGCATACGAATCAGATGTTAATGATAGATATTCAAGCAACCAAATTAATTATATTCATACAATTCAAGCAGTGTATGTGAGAATTGGCATGTGAATTAAAAATTTGAGCTACATTCTTTGGTAGTAAGCCCAAATTAAATAGAACTTGTAAATTCAATGGGTAGAAATAATCTGTGCAAAATGGCTATAAGGCCATGAAGTTAATTGGGAATTTGAGCTACATTACTTGACACTAAATATTATAGAGACATAGATGAGACTTGCCCAAGGTTTTTAATGACGACATGGACATTACCTCTTCAACAAAGGATGTTTCTAAATGTTGCTTATTGTTCAATAAGGATTGCAAAAAAAATATGAATTTACAATTGACAAGGTAACTGTTACATAGATCTTGGTTGTCTTGTATCAATATGTTTCATGATATTATTTTTCCCTCATCTTTTTAAGTATTAATATGTTTCATGATATACTTTTCCACTCATGAGTTTGAAGCTGCCTATGACAGATTGTTCTATTGTTCTTGTAACAAGGATTGTTTTCAATTTTTTAAATTCTAAAATTTTTGTCATGGTCATTTTGTTTGGATGGAATGTGTTATATGTCTTGTATCAATATGTTTCATGGTGTTCTTTTTTACTCAACTGTTTGGAGTTCGTGATAACAAAGCGCTTTTCATGATATTATTTTTCTCAGTTCCCCATAGCATGATGTTATTTTTTACTCAACTTTTTAAAGTTCATGATAACAAAGTGCTCTTCATGATATTGTTTTTCTCAGTTACCCATAGCAAGATGATAATTATCATATTTTTTCTTTTTCTATATTCCATATTTTAAGGTTGAATTTTTCATCATCTGTTATCTACCTGTTCATACAAGTCTAGAAGTGTATGTAAGAGTTTTCTTGTCAATTCAAAATTTGAGCTACATTGTTTGGCAATAAACCCACATTAAATAGAACTTGTAAACACAATTGGTACCAATAATTTGTGTAAAATGGATGTAAGGCCACAATGTTAATTGGAAATTCAAGCTACATTGCTTGGCACTAAATACTATAGAGAAATAGAGAAGACTTGCTCGGGGTTTTAAATGATGACGTGGATCTTACCTCTTCATCAAAGGATGTTCCTAAATGTTGCTCATTGGTCAATAAGGATTGCAAAAAAATATGAATTTAGAATTGAGAAGGCAATTGTTGCATAGATTGGTTTTCTTTTATCAATGTGTTTCATGATATTTATTTTTCCCTCATCTATAACAGATTATTCTATTGTTCTTCTGACGTGGAATGTTTAAATGTTTTAAAATTCTATAATTTTTGTCATGGTTTTTTTGTTTGTATGGAACATGTTATATGTCTTGTATCAATACATCTCATGATGTTATTTTTTACTAAATTGTTTATATTTTGTGATAAAAAAGTTTTATTCAAAATAAAGTGTTCATTGTCGTGGTTTAGCTCTTGTAAATTCTAAAATTTTGTAGACTACTAGAAACTGCAACCATGGCGTTGATCTGTACCTTTGGGATGTTTGCAAATTTTACATAGCTATATATATATATGCACATATATATCTCTATTGAATTCCCTATTTTATATTTAAAAATGTATGCATAGACACTTATATATATCCATGTATACAAACCAAGACCTATGTGGCTTGTTTGACAATCCAACAATAATTTATATATTCACATGTATATTGAAACGAATGTGTATGGTGATATATTTATTTTTATTTATGTAGACTTTGATTTAGAAAGAGTACAAAATAATGAAGGACCACAATGCCTTTCCCAATAATGCAACTTAATCACTATATTTTCTTGCACATTTTGAAGTATACTTTCCTATACTACAACATTGAATATCACATTTACTTCCTCCAACGCCATGTTGCAGAAACACCAAGATGCATTAACACTCATGTTAACAAACACTTATCATTATTCTTTCATGTATTGAGGCAACCAACTCCACCACCGCCAAACCAAATAATTAGAAAACTCAATGTTGTTATAAACAACCCCTAGAAACCCCCCCACCAAAAATACATATGGATATATGTATCTAGTTATATGTGTTTTTTTAAATGTTTAGACAAAGGTAAAATTCAATGCATATATGTACTTAATTATTTTCATGCTTGTTGTTGTATATTTTGTTGTTTGCATTAAAAGAGATGAAGATAGTAGAAACAACTATTAGAAAAACACTTAAGAATTATATGTAGATCACAAATGATCAAATATCCACACTAAACATATTCATACAAGACAAGCATAATGTGTGAGAGTTGGATTATCGATTCAAAATTCTAGATAGATTCTTTGCCACCAAACCCACATTAAATAGGACTCATAAATCCAATGAGTATGAGTAACCTATACTTTGCTCTTTGGTTGACTTTATAATAGATTGAAGGGTTTTAAAATAATTCTCCATAATTTGTGTGTCGTTTTACATGGGTGTTTTGTATAAATGCTTTATTTGTTTTTTATGTTAAAACTATTGTCATGTGTAATCTATAAGTTATTTTACATGGGTGTTGTAGTGGAAAACAGTAAAATGGTTGTTAGATTATCAATATTTCTAAGTTGTCTACTAGTTGGAATTGTATGTTTTGATACATTAATTTTTTATTGTGAAATAGAGGTGCCAATAAGTCAACTATAATTGCAACATTTCCTCCCCTCTAAAAGGTTCCATAACTATGTCTGTGGGATCAGGCTTTGTGGATGGCTCTCTAGAGGCCCCCAAAATTTATTTGGTGACACCTCCCACAAGTCCGGCTACGAAGTTTGGATCTTAAGGTGTGATCCACCAGCCTCTAGATCCTTATTATGTAAGTTTATATTTCCTTTTCCTTATACGTGCTATAATTTTGATGTTATTGTTTCCTTCCTCTCTTGTAATAAACCTGAACATTTCCTTTTAGTTGCTTTACTTTTGAGATGCTCAAATATAAAAACATACAGTGCATACACTTTACTATTTATGTTTCCATTTTTATTGGCGTTTAGGTGTATACACAGATGGATAGCCCTACTAAAGCATATAGATGTGGAAGTACATTTGCATTGATCTTTAAGTAGACATAAAAATATCTCTTTACAGCCTTTATTTTCCTTACTCATTCTATCCATTTGGTATGATGATTTTATTTTTCCTTGATTGAACTTGTCTTTGTAGGCTAAAAATAAACAACCAAATTTGACTTCATTTGTAATTCATTCAATCAATGTTGTAGATGCTGTTACCTTTGGTAGAGCTCTTAAAAAATTTCCACAATTTTGCTCATTCTTATTTTCCTTGGTGTTTGTCATCTATGGTCTAGTTTGGGGTTTAGGGGTTTTAGTCATAGAAACCTTTACTTTTGGTCTTTTATTGTATTTTGATCTGGGTATTCTAATTTTGCATTGACTTGTTGCTCTAGGTTGCCAGTTGTTTAAGTCATGGCTTGAGCCTTTTAAGTCATTCATGTTATCAACCCCTTTTACTTGGCCTTTCGATTTTTATCATGTTGGATCGATAAATTGTCATAACTTTAGACTTGCATCTAAGTTTCATACCTTAAGGGTTGTGCCCTATCTGCCTAGTTGATCCCCTTCATTATGACTAACAATAGTTTCATGTGTAGTTTTTCTAATCATCAGATTGATAGGCTCGATCCTGACCATTCGCAGTTGGCCTCATAAAGATTTTTGATGACATCAAAAATGTGGGGTGAGGTGTGTGAGATGTTGCCACATGTCACCTATGGTCATGGAGCCCATTCCTTGTTCACCTGCAGTTTAATGAAGCCCCCAAATCAACGGTTGTCATGTAATGATGAAGACTGACTGTTGCCATCCCTTACAGACCTCACACGATTAAAATAATAGTTTTAATAATTCTACAAGGTGTGTGAATAGGTGATACATGGATTTCGATACTGAGTATGAAGCGATCTAGGGTGGGGCCCGCTTGTACTATGGTGGTGTCTTGTCGGTGGATTTTAATTTGCCAAGAGTGTGGTGGACAAATGTGGAATTTTCAAACCATATCGACTCATTCTAAGTCACCCATTCTTACTTGATTGGATTGAGATCGACGGTTGATATTCAAACTGGGTAAACATTGTATGATAGTCATTGTCTCTCCCATGATTGAATATTAATGGAGTTCAATTTGAGCCACCAAATTTAATGCTAAAAGTTTCTTGAATTGTTATTTCTGTGTTTAATTCTATGTTGATAAAGAATTTCCAAACACCCAGTGACACGAGAAAATTCTTGTAATTTTGACATAACTTCCATTAAAGCTCTTTGCAAGAAAAATTGTAAGTAACCTATACACCATGCTCTCTTTCTTTCAAAAATATTGTTGATATCTTGAGTGCAAGTATGAATTGTGTTTTTCTTTAATTTAAAGCTCACATTGGTTCATTTTCTTTAAAGTTGTTTTAAAGCTTGCATATATAATTGTAGATACTTTTCAATTTGTGAAGTCATTGTGTTTAAGGCCATCAAGCTAGGAGTGAATTACAAAACACTTGCAATACTTAAAACCCTAGGTTGAGCCTTAGTCTCTCTTGTGCAATGGCACCCAAAGCCCGAAGTTCTAGCTCTGAAAATCTTACTAGGAATTTTTCTCAGGATGTCATAGACATATTAAAACCCTCTACCAATAAGAAACTTGAGGGAAAGGTTGTTTTATGGGCTCCAGGTTTTAGAAGGGTTAACTGACAAGTAGTGTGCAATTCGAGCTACTGAGGTGTTGTATATAGGTTGGTAGTTATTTTCTAGTTGGTTTGGAAACAAGAACTTGTGTGCTCCTTTATGTAACCCTTGGAGGTTGGATCTTGAAAAGCTGGTCATACTAAACGTGTATTTGGATTTTGAATTGCTAAAGGATGTTGCAGCGAGGTATGATCCTGTGACTAGAATTGTCAGTGCATATCATGGTGAGGAGATGCTTAAAATAACCAAAGGGGGAATTATAGAAATTTTTGGTCTGCACGAATCAAATGAGGATATGGTCTCTATTGACCTTAAGGATTCTAGGGAAGAATATATAAATACCAAGGGTTTATTTAGGACTTCTCTTTTAATTCCTCATTTGGCAACCACAGGAACATGTAAAAATAAGAAGAGGAGAGTGATTGGCAAGAATGAGCCTGAACCTTTTCCCTTGAAGTATTTTTGCAATTGTTTCAAGAATATTGTTTGTTCCTTATGTTAAATTCTTGGTATTAATATAAAGACTATCTTGCCTACTAACCTCGCATATATGGCTATGAATCTCCAACATCCATCTTTAAATGTACTATATGAGTTTGCTACCTATCTAGTAGATAAAATGCATGAGGGCTTGGTAGCTCTAAAAGAAGGAAAATAATTGGTAAGTTTTGGATGGAATTCATTATTGATACACATGTTTGTGTATAAGGGAGAGATAATTTTTGGGCGGAATATGGAATTGAAAAAGAAAGAGGTTGATATTGGAATTCTTGTCTAGTATTGGACCATAATTATAGATAGGCATGACTGCAGCTTTGAATATGTGGTGTTTCATAATGTTTTTGGGTCAAGATTGAGAAGATCCTTGGTATATGATCCACCTAGAATTTCAAAGGAAATTCAATATTTCTTAAGGCTAATGGAGAGCGGGCCTAAGTCAAATTTGAGAAAAAATTGGGGAGATATCATCCATTACTATAATACAACTATTTTTAGGGTATATTGCATTAATTTCAACCTGTATGCTTTACCAAGACATGTTCCTCTAAGAATTGGATTCATAGAAATCATCAGATAGTTGGGATGTGTCCAAATGGCTCACTTGCCAATAGAGCAGAAGAAGGGATCTTTCTTTCTTGAGTGTACAAAGTTTTTTGATTTTTTCATGGAAAAAGGAGGATGGAAAGATTTGGGGACATTACTTGAGCCTTATGGGCTAAACATTGTATGCCCAAGGAACCATGATCCTGAAGGAAAAACATAGGATGGACATATTTATTCACAATTTCTATTTCCCTCAGGATATCATCAGAAACATCCTTGATTTGCAAGTGCAGAAGGAAAGGAAAGAAAAATATGGTTCCTTTATCAAAATGATTAACAAGAAGGAAGAAAAGAACCTTGCATTTGATCCCATGAAAATAATCAATTGTGAGCTCAATAGAACCATATATGTTATTGGCAATTTTTAGAGCATGGTAGGGGTTTTGAAGGATGAACAGGTAGTTGAAGACAAAGGAAAGTCTCAGGTTGTTGAAGAATATCCTAAAGTAATATTGGAGGAAAGACCTTCTTACCATCCTCCACCAAAGGTTAGGTTATATTCTAGGAAGAAGGTAATGATAGCTAAGAAAGAAACCATGCTCACCCCTATTACTTCAGAAAAGTTTGGAGTGATGTCTCATAAAAAATTAGTGCCATTATATTCATGAAAATTGTTACAAAATATTGTTAATTTGGCTCTCCCCTGAGGTCCCCTTCTGCAACACAACCACCATCACCCAAGAGACAAAGGATTGAAGAGGCACATTGGTTGATTATCCTGAATCAAATGATGAAGAGATCATGGTGACCCTTGATGAAATGTAACAAGGAATGTCATCTTTTCCACAAGATGTTACATCAAGTTCTAGAGAAATTTCTTTAAGGCTTGGGAAAAATTAAATAAGGGGAATAACTAATAATGATGATATGACGATAAAGGCCTGTAGAGAATTCATGAGGGGTGATTATTTTGCTAAAAAAAATGAATTTAGAGATTTTGTTTGGAGGGCATATGTTCCAGTGTACACTAAGAAGGTAGCTCAAGAAAGAAGTCTATATTTGAAGATTCTAGAAAAGGTTATTCAATACAATGTCATGCATCAAATGAGAGAGATCTTCAAGCACATGACATTAGGGCAAGGTAGGGAATTGGTACAAAAGAGTGGAACATTATTGCTCCCTGAATGGGATATCACTGATTTTGTGGTGTCTAATACAATAATAAGGGTCAACAAGTCACTTCTTCAAACTAAAGAAGAAGCTACACGGGCACTCAAAGGGTAGGGATTTAGTGAGGAATGGGATGCCTTGGCAATTTTTTAATTGCTAGATCCAATAAGCCAATAGTTGTAGAGCCAACTGATTTCAATGGTCACCTGGTTGTGACAAGATTTTTCAATACCCTAGCATTGGAGGCAACAAATATGGTAGTGAATGCTGTCATGTTCTCCAAGGCAATTGTTGAAGACTTGAACAAGGACAAAGATACTCTGAGGGGAAAATAGAATGACCTTATTAACGAGTACAATAAGAGTCAACAAAGAGTTGCAGAATTAGAAACTGAACTAGCATTATTGAAGCAACAAATGGAGACATGGAAGTCTCAAGAACAAGCTAGGTCTAGCCATAATGTTCCTCATCTACCAATGGAGCAACCTCAACCTCCGTCACAAGGAAAATCCTTAGCAATCAAACCATATAATATGGGATAGGATCCCATTGCAATTGAGGAGGCAAGTACTTCAAAAGGAGGGCTCTCAAAGGAAAAAATAATTTACTAGGTTGAGGAGTATAGAGAATTGTTACAACAGTCCCGGGAATTAATGTTGAAAAGAAATTAAATAATTGTAGATGTTGTATTGAAACACTTGAATGGAAAAGTCCAAAGAAAATTAAATAGTGTCCATGTAATTTATGCTTTAATGTTGCAAGCAATTAAGATTTTCCCAAGAGATAAAGAATTAGCCACTCCATTGCTGGATAAGTGGAGTCCCATAGCTGAGCAAGTAAAGTTCATAGAAGTAGGAGCAAAGAATCAGAAGGATAAGTATCCCATGGTTATTCCAACTTATCATTTTGTTAATGTGATTGTTGAGTAGAAGTTCCATGGATATTTTTCTCTGATGGAAATGAAGATAAAAGAAATAAAGGCCAAATATGATGAAGTAGACCTAACACCATTGCCAGATATCCAACATAATTATGATGAGGTGAAGCCTTTGCAGGCTTGGAAGGACCAAATGAATGATATCATGTCAACTTAGAAAAATGAGATATGTAAGAACGTCGATATTCGTATGTTCAATGATACACTTGAGAAACCATCCTTTGTTATTAGTTTCTTAGAATATTTTGATAAGTAATCTACTTCAATGATGGTGAAATATACGCCATATAGAGAGAAGATAGTTGAGGTTATCGCTTTCAAGTGGCCATCTGAAGCAGAATTTGAATTGTGGAAGAATGTCTTCACTAATGATTTTGGGATATGAGCACCAGGGTGGAGAGTATGACTTGGTCGACTATAGTACAGGTCTAGCCTCAGAAGTTACAATTGAATATACACAGACTTCTCCCAGCTCAAAGTACAGATTGTTGATGTGGATAAAGTGTTGCAACAATTAAATATTCTTTTCCTTTTAATGGGTTGTCTTTTGGAAGGTGGGTTTCCTTCTCCACAGTGCTAGGGTGATCCCACAGTACTGGTTTACAATTTTTGAGCAAACTGGATACTTAACTGATTTTTTTTTACTAAAACTTCACTTTTGGGCTTCTATAGCGGCTAAATCGTGAGGAATTTGAAGATGATGCAAACTAGTGATTTGTGTAGTTTTCTCTATAGATTCTAAATATATTTTTTTCAAATTTTTTGGAATTAGATTGCACTTTTTTTTCATCTCCTTTGAAAACTAATTTTTATCAGTAAATAAAATTTTTAAATAGTGATGCTCACTATATACAACATAGCATTTTTTGTATGAAGGATAAAATTATATTTTTTTCAAATTTAGATTTGTAACTAAGATATCTAACCGGTTCATTTGGTTTCATAGTGTTTTATTAAATATTTTTTTCTTAATCAAGTTTCGAATTCAAACCAATTACAATCTAGACATAGGCAGACTCTATACAACATAAGTTTGTGTGTATGTATCAAAATTAGATTTTATTTTTTTAATGGATCAAGGACATCAATACCTAGCTTGAACATATTTTTCAAAATTTAATTTTGATAATCTACTATTTTTCCACATGTGTAGAATAGAGAGCTTGATTTTTCGTGAAAAACCTAAATTCACAAGAAATAAAAAATAAATATAATAATCAAATTTAATTTAATTAAAATTATACTTTTTTGGAAGCTTATATTAAGGACTACATACTTACAATAAATAAATTTTAAATGAATTCATTTGATCCCCCAAAAGGTATATCAAAAGTGGTTTTTTTATCATCATTTTGATATGTGTAAAGGAGACTATGTTATATGTATGGTCTAAAACTAGCAGGGTTCGATCCAAGGGGTCTTGGTTGTTGCTATCACCCCTTAGTTGTTTTTCCTTGATGAAAAAGTCACAAATGATGCTATGGTATTTATAGGTGCAGGTTCAGGATTGATGGTATCTCAGATTGACTGACATGTCCTCATATGGTTGCATTGAATTATTGTTTCCTATTATGCTTCAGAGTTTACAGGGTTGGATTGGTATTCATGTTTATGGTGATTCAAGTTTTCTCATGTTGATATTCAGTGTGATATTGCTCATGTGTCTTATGGTTCAGATTTATGAATGAAATATATTTTTAGATGGTTATGGTTATTGACAGTGTAATAAAGCATTATTACAGGTCATTCAAGATGATCATGCAATAGGTTCAGGATATTCATTTTGATAGGTTGGACCTTCTTTATTGTATTCCATAGGACATTTATCAGCCTTAGATTTATGACATTATCACCTTGACAATTTCATAGATGGTTTCATTATGTCAGGATGGTCTTTTATGTTTGCATGTCACAGGTGTATTGTTTCAGCTGATCATTTATCATATTGATCATTGGAATTCCATCAATCCTGGTTTATTACAAAGAAAATTTGAATGTCACATGGCCTTGACAAGGGAACTATGTTACATATTGGCTTGATGTCATATTTTGCTAAGGAATATAATTTTAACAATATATATGGTTATTAAAGGGGACTTCATTACATGAGCCTTGACATATATCGGCATCTAAAGGTGATCATTTTTTTATGGCATATAAATTAACCCTATCGGATTTCTTTGGGAAACTTGATTTAAGTATCTTGTCAAATATATATATGTGCTGGCAATGTTGATGGCTTGAAGGTAATATTGTTTTGGGCATCATTTTTAAATCGCCAACTTGCAATGGCATCGGGCTTTATTGCATTGTTAAATGACTTTGGTTATAGTCATATTGAAATGAGCATTGAATACCTTCTTATATCAGTATCCTTGTCGATTTTTTGAAAGTATTTGACATGGTATAAAGTTTATTAAGTGATCCTTTGAATTGACAGGTTAAATGAAATATTTGGCGGTAATGATGTGGCAGCAACAACTTAGAAATAATGATCAAAGTGATTATATTGTCGGCCTCCATGGTAAAATATTTGTCTATGGACTTAAAAAACATTATGATGTTTTATTAAATAATGATAGTCTTACGGACTTCAAAGTTTATTTTTATTGGCATAGTAATCAAATTTCTTCATTCGAATGGATGTTAGTGAAATTTTTTTTTATCATTCTTTTGCTAAGGGTTGAAACTCTTGCTTCAGCCGCCACCATGGTAGTTTTCATTTCTTCTAATGGTTGACTCTAGTGGTTTTGTGCATTCAATATAAGTCTGGTCTGAGATGTAAGAGCCAATGCAAGATCAACAAAGGTAAAAGGATTTACGAATCTAGGGAACTATAATGATAGGCATCAAATCTCTCTAGTATATATATGATTTTCTTGTAACATGATCAGCTATTGTCCACTTTGCTTGGAGAAAGTTTTTAAAATCAAAAGGGAAGGCAGTTGCTAGTTTTTTATTTATTCTGAAAATGCTCAAGTGAACTCTTAAAAATCTTGTGTCAAAATAGAATCCTATGATTTCAGTTTCATTTTTTTTCCATTATGGGTATTATGAAAAGTTCTTCTTTCTTTCAAACAAAATTGGCATAGTTGAAATCGAGTTTGTTTGTGGCCGTTTTTATGCATTATTGGTTTTTGAATAATACTTTGTGGCTGAAGACATTTTGCATGAAATGGATTCGGTGGGTAGTTGGAATATTTCTATTAGGATATCATGTATTTCACTCGATTATTTTTCTTCACCATTATCAGGTTTTCGCAATTATTCATCATTTTATTTAGGCCATATAAACATGGTAATATGGAAATAGTTACATTCATGATATCTTTTGGTAGTGATAGTTCTTTTTGTCTTTATTAGAGTGGTATAATGTGTTGTGAAATATTGTTTTCACTTGTCACTAAAAATGAGGGTTTTTTTTTTTGTTACAGATGAGTAAGGGTATTTTTTCTCTAACACATCACAAGAAAAATGGATTTGAAATATTTTTGGTGCATACTTTAGTTTTAGTAATCTTGGAAATAACTAAAAGGGCATTCTGTCGATTCTGAAGAGAATGTGTGTATTTTTTAAAAGATAGATGATATGATTGGTGCAGATCTTACTATATTTAGTCTCTTGGAAATTAATTGTCAAAATATTTTGTCTTATCTAATCCTTCTATGAAGATTCTAGAAAGGGAAATGTGTGCATCTTGTAAGGAGATATATATAGTGATTGATCATTGGTTTTAGTGTGTTGATTATTCTTCAAATACACAAGTGAAATGTTTTGTAATTTAAAATATGTAAAGATGATGCAAGGAGATAGCTTTCTTGTCTAATATGTCTGGTATTTTGAAGGTTCATTTTGAGAACCTTTAGGATATTAGGGGTATTAGATTGAGAGGCTCTTGTGAGTTGAAATGTAAACAAAAAAATCCTTTGATATACGATTGTATTGAATTTAAAGAGGGGTTGGTGCTCCTTGAAATGGGTGTTTCTAAATGAGGGGTTGGTGCTCCTTGAGTGGGTGCTCGGAAATTAGCCTATAAGTCATTGGAAGCAGTGATTTGAGAATATAAGCCAGTATGGCAACATTTTAGGAGTGGTATTCTACCCAAGAGGATTTTCCACTCGTCAAATCTTTTGTCTCTTGGTCTCATTTGTGGTATCTTTACCTCATTGTGATAATGCTATATGTTCATTATTTTTTGTGATACTTCTCATTTTAGTTCTTAATGGTTGCATTTAATTCATTAATGGTTTAATCATTGAAATATTAAGAGCATAATTTAGTTTTGTTTCATATTTTGAAAATTTCAAAATTGATTCAAGACACTGATTCACCCCCCCTCTTAGTGTCATTTTCATTCCAACGTTGGTCTAATGTGGTTTGATCAAAGCCTCTTCAATTGGAATCCTTTAAATGAAAATTTTCAAGCCTTAAATCATTATATTTTGAAAAAATATGTGATTTTAGAAAAAATCAGGATCTTCGAGAAAGTGTAAACCACTATTGTGGCAGCACCTAGCAATTAAAAATACATTTTGTCTTATATTCATTCCCTCCAATTGTAAAATGAAAATATAACTATAGAAGGGAATGCGTAAAATATCAGTCCAATCAAGTGTGGACATGTGTACATTCTGACCTGAAGTGTGTTTTTCTCCCTTATTCTGTAAAAGGGAATTTAGGTCCAATGTACAAGGTCTTTTTTTTTAATCCATGATTTGAGAGTGCAGAATTATAGTGTAGAGAATTTAAAACATTGAGTCCATTTTTAAACGTTTAGAGTTGGATAGAAGAATTTTGTCAATTATGGGGTTCTTAAGCATGTTTGTGTCGAATATGACAATTTCCTGAGTCTATTTTTTCTCCAATTGTGATACATGGCATGGATTATTAATGAAATGTTGGTCAAAGATTGGTTTCATTGATTTTCATTTTTCTTTACTATGAATTATACTATAATTGCAACTCTAGTTCAAAGGATTAATTAAATTCTATGGTTATTGTGTAGGTTCATGCAGTTTGGAAACTAGATTCATAAGTAGTAATAGATTTTTGACATAGATACATGAATTGTAATGCAATTCCTATAGATCTTAATTTTTTAGGATGAATTTTTCCTTATAGTTCAATTCTTTCTCATTTGACTTCGTTCTTTAGGATATGGCACTGATTTTGAAGTAGTGGTCATATTTCTCACATCTTTGGCATTTTATTTTAGAACATTTGTTCACAATAATTTCAATATTGGCATGTCTTTGTTATGTTTGAAGTTCTCTAGTGATAGGAGGAAGGAATTTCCAATTTCTTAAAGGATTTCATGTATTCAGTGTTGATGGGGAACTTATATGTTGTTATACAATGTGTTTTTGGAATTCTTTAGTTATTTGTAAGAAGCACATTGTGGGATAACCCTCTCGGGTCTTACAGAGCCCAAAGTGTAGGAGAGAAATCATTATTGCATCTTCTCTTTAAGTTGGCCAATCGTTTCCTAGGATTTGATCATTGAACATGGAAAATTCATAGAATCTTTAACGAATTCACTTGGGTTTTAAAAAACATAAATAGATTGGTGACTCTACTAGGGACCTATCAAATTCAAAGTCTCTAGTGTAGAACTGGTACAATTAGAGTTAAATATTATGGTATTCTTCATTATTGAAGAATAATTGGTTGATATTTGTGTTATATTTGTCATTTCTAGTACATGAGTCTCATTCTAGTCTTTTCTTTGTTAGCATGTTGGGTAATGTTTACGATCTTGTCAAAAGTCACAAGTGCAAAAGTGAAGTGCAACCACTTCATAGTTCCCAACATCTTCGGTGGCGAATCTGATATCTCAAACACAAATATTCATATAAATTCTCAAATGCAATGGGAAAAGAAGAGTCCTTGTGGACCAAGAACCATGGAGAAGACTAGGAGTTATTCAGAGAAAACTTGAGACCTACTGGTAGAACTCAAGCCTAGAAAAGACAAGCAATCTCAGTGGGTGAAGAAAGACAACACATCGAGTAAGTAAGTTGCATCCCCTACTTTAAATTTTGAAGCATATAGTGTTGGTATCACTAAGGATTTTTCAGAAACCATTGTCTCTAATGTGGATCATGGAATTTTTTTGTTGAGAAATTTCTTGACACCAAGTATAGTATATCTCAAGAAGAAGATAGGTGGGGTTTCTAGGAACAAGATAAATAGTTTCCAAAGGCTATGAAACCTGGTGTTGTGTCAATTTTTAATGGACATAATTTCAAACCATGAGAATCATCTCTTGATGAGGATACACCTCTTCCTCAAGATGAAGATTAGGAAAATCAACCTTATTGCAATCCTCCCCCAAGTGAGGTAGGAGATATCCTTGAAAATCAAGCTTGATTTGAGGAAGAGAAGAGGTTGTAGGAGGTAGAGGATAATAGGGAAAAGACAATAAGGGAAACTATGGAAAGAGTCTGTGCTAAGGGTATGTGCAGGATCATCATGGAAAAAATAGGCCCTTAAGTGGCAATAAAATTCAGAAAATCAGAGTTAAGCAACTTGATCTAAAAAATTGAATAAGTTATCTATATTATTTAAAAATTATGTAACAATATAATCTATATAAAATTGAATGTAGTTTCTAAAATACTAAGTTTATTTTTAAAAAAAGAAATCTATTTAGTGAAAATTTGAAATTTCAATGCAGTAGTACTTTAATTTCAAGGAAAAAATAAGAAGTCGGTGTTTTTCTGACCACCCTAACCACGATAAAATGATAATATTTCTTTATACTATTTTAGATATAAGTAGGGGACTCATGTCCCGATGTGATGCATATTTTTTTGTAATTTTTTTCCAAGTAAATAATGAATTATGATTTTTTTATTACAAATTTTAAAAAATATAAAAACTTTTATTTTTTACCACCTTATCTTGGTCAAAACTTCATGAAATTCATTTTTTTTTTTAATCCTATAGTATACGAAGAATAAAATGTGGCACATGTTTCAGATTCAAAAAGTGTGATACAATTTGAAAGTTATAGATATTTTTCAATCAGCCTATCAATTAGGACTTTAGTCATAATTCAAATAGAAAATGAATAATAATTATTTATTAAATTCAAAGTATAGAATAATTTATATCTGTGGAAATATGAGAATCTCCTTTAAAATATATTTTTGTTTCATCAATTTTGGGTAAAAAATAATTCGACGACCACATGGGTCATCATATCACTTACATATCGCCACTTTTTGGCCCATCATGATCCTGCACATACCTCTAAGCAGCTTGAGAGAAATGCTCAGAACCAAAAGGTAGAGAAGATGAGAGAGGATGTTGCTAGGCGAAAGGCCTTTGAAGAAAATGTGGCTAAGGCAGCTGTTGAGAGGTCCCATGAAATTCCTAAGGTAACAATTTCCATGGGAACCTCTACTACAACCACATACACCTCTTCTATCCCAGCCACTAGGACCTCTAACTCACATGTTGTAGGCAAGAAGACAACCTTTGTTGATCATGGGAAATATCCTATGGAACAGTCTAAGAAAAATTCTTACAATTCGTTTAACCCTAGAACCATTACTAATGCCAATGCTGAAACCAACAATTCTTCTGATAAAGGATTTAAGTCTTACCCCAGACCATTGGATGCACTTGCAAATCCTGAAATATTGCGGTTACAATTGATAAGTGATCAATTGCAGGAAGAATTGAGGAAAGCAGAGATAGAAGCTATAAGTGTTGAGGTGGTAATAAAAATCACCTTCCTTAAGATGTCTATGCCCATTGCCAATGCATATGGTTTAGGACAAAATGATGGTGGATCACAAAATAAGAATTTTGAAAAGTAGACTCCTCAAGGGGGTGGTGGTGGTGACCAAGGTGGCATAGGTGGAGGTGGTCATAAGAATTGTAGTTCCTACTCGGACAATGAGGAAGGAAGTAGTAAGAAGAAGGGAAGTAATGGTGGTAATGGAAAGGATAAAAAGGGACATCAGTCAGATGACAAGAAGGAGGATGATAAAAGGGATGCCCACTGAGATAGACATGCCAAGGGGCCACACCAAGCTGATAGATATAGACAAATATTCTTTAACAACATTAGGGGGTATCCAAATCTGGTCCCTGATAATGCACAAAATCATCTTCCCAAGTTTACTAATCACAATGCTTTTAGTGGTGAAGATCACCTAAAGGCTTTTCAAAGTTTTGTTGAAGACTTTGAATTATGGGATGATACTGTGTCAATGAAGTATTTTATGAAATCACTCACCAAAGATGCTAGGGATTGGTACAAAGGGTTTCCAGAATCAAGTATTGACTCTAAAGAAGTCTTCTATAAACTGTTTAGAGAGCAATATGGGGATCAAACTGATCCCAAATTTAGGCTATATGATTTCAATAAAATCACTAAAGGGCATAATGAAATGGCCACTGAGTTCAATGTTACATTTCAGAAGGCCATGCTTAGGGTCCCTGCTTACCTGAGGCCAAATGAAAATTCTTGTTTAGTAGTATAATGTAATGCTTATGATTCTAAAATGTGTTATCTACTCAGGGAAAAGAACCCTCAGGTTTTTAGAGAGGCCTATAAGATGGAAATTAACATTGAAATAAATAGAAGAGATTCTAGTAAGGTTGGAGGAAGGGAAGACCCTAAGGCTTCCAAAAATATAAGAAATTAGATTGAGAAGGCTAGCAAAGTCATCTGTTTTTATGAAAAGATGGATCAGGTTCTTAGTAGGATACAAAAGCAAGCTAAAAGTGAGAAGCCCCATTTCGAAAGGAATGAGAGGCCTCTTAGGCTGCAATATTTTCCCTATCACACTAACTCAAACAATACAAGGAAATCAGAGGAATGCTCAAGTTCCACTGGATCCCATGCAAAAGCATTCTACAAATACGACAAAAGATTTACCATGGTGTAGGGTATTTCAAATGCCTCATTCATCAAAATAATTTGTAGTTGCAAAATTAGTAGAAGAGTCCCAATATGAGCAAGGAGAATCTCGATCTCCCAAAGACCAAGATGAAATGACTAATGTGTTGTTCATTCCATCAGATTTTCATTGTGATGACTATTTCTCAGATGATGATACATGAAGGGGATATGTTAACGTGCAAAGGAAACAAAGTGATGTGGATCACCAACAAGTGTTCTTAGATGAAGAAGACGATGGTGATAATTTTGTGAATGAGTTTGAAATAGATAACATTGTTCTGAGGAGACCCTCTAATGCAGAGATTCAGAACTACACAGTTGCTTTGGTTGCTAGTGAGAGAAAAAACATGTTAAGAAATAGAATTGTCCCAATGGATTCAGGAAAACCCTGTAGTCTATTCATGAAAGAGAAGGATGCAAAGTGTGTGGCCTTGAAAGAAGATGCAAAGAAAGTAATTCCAAAGCCCAAGGAAGTTAAGGAATCTAGAAAATGGGAAAAGAAAGTGGATAAAGCTAAGACAAGTGGTGAAGTTGCCTCCCAAAACTTTAAGGTCAAGGATCATCGATTTAACTCTAATAAGACTCCAAAAGGGGATGAGAACATAACATCTGAAGTCACAACTTTCCCTGAATTAGTGAAATATACTTCAGTGGATATGTTTCAAGAACTCTCCCAAGTCAAGGTTATTTTCCCTTTTCTAGAAATGATGCAGATAAATGAACATAAGGATAAATTTTTTGCACTTATCAGTAACATCACTACAAATAAAGAGGATAAGGTAGTGTTTGACCATACCGACTCAAATAAGGGTTAGGACAAGAACGGTGTTGTAGAGGAAGCTGTAACATTAGATTTTCTAGAGAATTTTTTGCACAGATTAAGATGACCAAATCTAACAAATAATATAAATCAAAAGAATAAAGAATGAATAAATGAACATAAAACAATAAACAAATAACTAAAAATATCTCATCGAATATGCGTCCACTTCTTCGAATTATCTCCATTGTCCTTCTCTATTTTGTTGTATCAATATTCTTGCCCTAATATTTTTTGTATTGATGCAAGCATAACCTTGTTGAATGTCTAAGAAAAATATTGAAGATTAAGTTTCTTCTCAAAAGTATTGATTTCTAGAGGAGGAATAATGATAATGATAGGTGATTTTATAGATTTTGGGTTTTTGAACAATCGGCTCAAATTCAAAAGAGAGATTGACAGATGAGATTGATAAATATCATGCAAGGTGAGTTCTATGCCAGTTAGAACATGAGTTAGGAAATTTTGCAAAATAAATATTAAATTAGAACAATAACTTAATCTTGTGTCAAGATTGTTTGAAAATAGAAAGAACATGAGCTCAAGATTAAACAAACAATTTAATCTTTAGTTGAGAGTCTTCAAAAATAGAAGAAATAGACTTTGAATGAAAAAGAAAAAGTTAGAACTCAAAGAATAATCCCTTCGAATGCACACATGAATTAATTAATTAAATGAAGATATTTAATTAATAAACACATTCATGCATATGAGTTAGAACTAGTTAACTAACTAGTTGTGATAGAGAGTCCTCTTGCAGAGGCGATCATATATCGAATCGAGAGATAACTGGCGGATTGAAGATAGATCTTGAGTTATAAGGTGAGTGAATCATTAGATAACTTGATGATAGAAGAATGTGTCATAAACAATTAATTATGAATTAAATGTTAATTTAATTCAACATTCAAAATTGAAATGAATTAATTAAATAAATAATGTAATTTATTTAATTGACTGTTGAAAAGGATTAACGAATAATTAAATAATTATTATTTAATTATAGTTGAAATGTGACAAAGGGGTAATTAAATAATAAATTATTTAATTAAGAAAGGAGAATTAATTAGTTAGCGACATAATTAAATAACTATGATTTATTTAATTAATCAAGCGGAATAAAGGTCATAATGAATTAATGAATTAATTAAAAAGGGTATTTAATTAATAGAGGAAAGATGTGTTAGAATGGTAATTAAATAATAAACATTATTCAATCATAACCATGGATAATAGAAAATTATGTCGAAGTGGTACTCGTAGGCCTAGACCAATTTTCAGTGTCTACAGTTTTCCCCTCTTTGATACATTATTGTTTCGGCATTGTCGCAAAGAAAATTGAAAAAAAGATATGCCCTAGTGAAAGGGAGAATGAGGAAGGATGACAAGGAGGTATTGGTATGCCCCCTTTAGAGGACAAGTGGGTTTGAAGAACATGAGTGTGCTCTCGAAAATGGACAGGTAATGGTGGTGAAGATGCAGAAAAGAAGAAATGTTAGCGTGGATAATTTGAAATGTTAGTAAGAAACAAGGAAGGTGGTTGATTGAAAAACATATGATCTTTGATATTTTGCCATATATGCTAAGCTTGTTTTTTTATCATCATTGGGTGGGACTGACACAAATGGATAATACACACCATGATATGAGATAGACCATAGTGTACAAAGTCATCCATCTGTGAAAAATAGACAGTTGTAGACAAGGAGTGTCTTAACTCGTACTAAGGACAAGATTTCTCCAGTTGTTTTGTTGAGACAAACCACAGACAAAAAAAAGACGAGTCATGAGACATCATTTCTCCTCTAAATGCTTGATAAGACATCCTTGAGAAAACTAGTAACATGACTCAAAAACCAATGTTAAAATGACAGTTGACAGACAACAGCCAAAGAAAAAGAGTCCTGAGACATCCTTTCTTCTCTAAATTCTTCAAGGGACATCCTTGAGAAAGCTAGTAACCCAACTTATTCACAAATCGATAGAAAGATAAGACAAAATAAGATATAAAGTCATAAAGACAAATAAAAGTATTCACCAGAACTTGATCTTGTGGGATTTTTTGATTGTTTGATGTTTGACATAGCGTAATGTGAGGGATGCCACATACCGCATAAGACGTTGAGCCTGGTTTCAACTTGGTGACTATCTATGTAAGGCATGACAAAGCCTGGTTTTAGAAAGACACGTGCCATATAAGACATTGGAACCTCATGACATTGATGCGACAAGCTACATGAGGCTATGAGAATTTGATGATGTCCATTGAGAATAAAGACATATCTTGCTAAGACATAAGTTGATCACTTTGACAATGTGTTTGATATTGACTTGATGATAGTTTTGAGATCTTTCCCTTATTGATTTATGACTTGTCTTGATTCCTTGACTGATTTGAGTGTGTGTGTGTGTATTGACAGTGTATGAATTGAGATGATATACCCTAAAGGAATGACGTAATGCGGCCTTGGGGGCTCATCAACTGATAGTCTTGCCTACATGGTACATGCAAAGAGCTCGTAGTTTGACCCAACTTTTAATACATAACTAACTGAAAATATGTACTTAAGTTGATGATATGCAACGTGTGTGATAGTGAATGTGAATGTTATAAAGCCTATTGGACTGATGTAGTCCAGTCACTTGGGCTCATCAATTGATTAGCCTTGCCTACGTGGTACATGCAGAGACCTCATAGTTTGAAATGACCAATGACTTTGAATGCACAAAGAGTCATGATTTTAATGTGTGTGATACATGAAAAACCTAGATAGACAAAACTAATGCCTTGAGGGAACATCGACTAATGGCCTTGCCTATGTCTAGTAGTAGAGGCAACATAGTTTGACTATGTCTACCACTAACTTAACATGACTGACTTTGACTCTATTTTTGGGATTTTTTGACATGTTTTGATTTTTTTGTGTTTTTGAGGTTTTCTAATGTTTTTGAATATTTTTAGAGATATTTTCCGATGGTTTAATGCTATGTACAAGGTCCTCATGGCAAAAAATAAGGATTTTCTCCTAGTTGGGAATAAGACATGTGAAATGGAGTGGGGAATGTGACAGAATGGACTTGATGTCAATCGTTCCAAGTAATGGATAAGGCAACCATTTATTATGAGGGATGGTGAAAAGTCTAAGTAGAATGATGGTAGATGAAAGAGTGAGTTTGACTACACATGGTGCCTGTTTGCAAGATTTTCACCATGATACTTATCCATAGTGCCACCAAAGTGGTTTTCACTATTGGACAAATTATTTCTCTTTACTATTTTTTTTTTGTGATTTTTAAAAAAAAATTAGTGTTACAAAGATGCATGTTTGCTAGGTTTTCATGGAGGTAACCATTTTTTCAGTTTTTTATATTTTCTTGATTAAGACAAAGACTCTCAGAAGTTACACATAGAACCTATTCAAATGAAGCTTGTTGATTGGTGACAAAAGTGGCTCTCCTTCAGGGGTAGAGAGTTGGTACACTCCTTATGCAAAAGCTCCTATGACAATATAGGGCCCTAACTAGTTAGGTTCAAACTTACCTAGCTTTTCTCGTTCAACTTGATTCTTAGGAATCTCCATTAAAACCAAGTCACCAATTTCAAAGTGTTTATTTAGAACTTTCCTATTATAGCTACGACGAAGACAATTCTGATATGCTTGCAAATGGTCTAGTGCTTTTTTTCTTCATTCATTCATTAATTATAGCTCTTTTAATCTGGATATATGATATTCTTCATTATCAATGTGACCTTTCAAGGACACCCTCAGGGAAGGAATTTCAACCTCAATAGGTAGGATAGCTTCATATCCAAATACTAGGGAGTATGGAGTGGCGCCAGTGGGAGTACGGATGCTTATGCAGTAAGCCCATAATGCAGTATTAAGCTGTAGATGCCAGTCATGACCATCATCATTGACAATCTTTTTTAGGATTTTGACAATGGTTTTATTAGATGCCTCAGCTTGGTCATTACCTTGTGGGTAATATGGGGTGGGAAAATGATGTTTGATATGAAACTCTTGACATAGATTGTGTACTTCTTGGTTTTTGAACGGGTGGCCATTGTCTGTGATAATGGATTGGGGTACACCATATCGAAAAATGATATAGTTTAGGATAAACTTGGATATTTGTGTGCCGATGATGTAGGTCATGGGAATAGCTTCAATCCATTTGGTGAAGTATTCGATAGTGGTCATTTTAAATTTATGGCCATTAGAAGATGGAGGGTGTATCTTACCTATGAGGTCAAGTCCCCATTGGGAAAAGGGCCATGGTGATGTAATCAAATGAAGCTCCTATGTTGGTGTTCTTATCAAATCTTCGTGTATATGACACTATTTACATTTATTTACAAAGATATATGAGTCTCTTTCCATTGTAGGCCAATAATAACCTAATCTCATAAACTTAAGGGCTGAAGTAGGACCACTAGAATGGGATCCACATATACCCTCATGCATCACTCACAAAGTTGTTTGTTCTTTTTCAGTATCGAGACATCTCATTAGGGTGTTATCTAAGGTATGTCTATACAGGGTATCTCCGATGATGGTGTATTTAGCTGACTTACAGATAAAGGTTCTACATTAGTTGTTTGACAAGTCTAGAAGTAAGGTTTGGTCATTTAGATAGTCGAATACATCTTTGTACCAAGGGGAAGTAAGACCAAATATAATACACACCATCGTAGAATCGAGGATATCATAGGTAGGGACCAACAACTATTCAACCAAAAACTCAAACTTAGGCATGTTGCTCAGAATATCCAATAAGGAACCCATAGTTGACATAGCATCTGCAACCCTGTTCTAAATACATGGTATTTGTTGAAAGGTAATGTCATCAAAGTACTGCTTGAATCTGTCGGCCATGCACTTGTAGGGGGAAAGTTTCTCATCCTTAGTTCCATAATCATCATTTACTTTCTAGACTACTAGCTAAGAATCACCAAAAACATTTAGACTCTTAATCTTCCACTCAGCTACCATTTTTAATCTTGTCACTAAGGCTTCATACTCTGCTATGTTTTTGGTGCAAGGGAAAGAAATTCTAAATGATTTAGGAATAGTATTGCTCTGAGGTGTAACAAATAGGTTTCCTGCTCCTGAACAACGATTTGTATGTGACCTATCAAAGTATAATTTCCATTCGGTTCTAGTGTCAAATGTGAAGATAAATTCATCAAGAAAATCCACCACTAAAGGATGGTCTTCCTTCATGGGTGCATCTACTAACTGATCTGCAATTACCTCTCCTTTTATAGCCTTCCTCTCCACATATTCGATGTCATATTCACCAAGTATCATAACCCATTTAGCCAATTGTCTTGTTAATGCTGGTTTACTTAGGAGATATTTGAGGGGATCAATCTTTATGACCAACATTGTTTGGAAATTTAGCATATAGTGCCAAAGTTTTTGAGTAGCAAAGACCATCGCAAGACATACACATTCTATGTTTCTGTAATTTAATTCATATCCCACCAAGGTTTGACTGATGCAATACACTGCTCTTTCATGACCTTGATCATTGTTTTGTACGAGAAGAGCTCCTAATGCTGACTGAGTTGCTGAAATGTATAGTACCAATGGTTTTCCATCTATAGGTGGCATTAAGATAGGTGGAGTGAGCATATAATCCATATTTTGTTGGAAATATTCCTGACATTTAGGTGTCCACACAAATGGTACTCCATTCTTGAGTAAATGTTGAAATGGGTATATTTTGTCTACCAGTTGTACAATGAAACACCTGATAGACTGTTATCTTCCCTGTAGTCTTCTTAGTTGACCAATGCTGACTAAAGGAGGCATTTCTACGATAGCTTTTACCTTCTTTGGATCTAATTCAATGCCTCTTCTAGAAATGATATACCCTATAAGTTTCCTTGATTTCACTCCAAAGACACATTTCTTTAGATTTAGCCTGACGTTATGGTTCTCTAGTCTCTATAATATCTTGTCTAGAACCTTCAAATGATCTGACCTTATTACTAATTTAGCTATAATTTCATCAACATAATCTTCCATGAGATTATTTACAAAGTCATGGAAAATAGTAGTCATTTCTCATTAATAGGTAGCTCCTACATTCTTAATCCCAAAAGGTACAAAATTCCAACAGTATGTTCCCATGGACACATGAAAGTTGTCTTGTGTTGGTCTTCAACTACAATTTTGATTTGGTTATATCTAGAGCAACCATCCATGAGGGATAAAATCTTGTATCCTCCTGTAAGATCTACTATCATGTCTATATTTGGCAAAGGGAAGTCATCCTTACGACATGCCTTGTTGATGTATCTAAAGTCTATGCAAATTCAGATGCCCATAGTTGGTTTAGTCATAGGCACAATATTTAAAATCCAGTTTGCATAGTCTATGGTTCTTATGAATCCGACATGCAAGAGTTTTTAAGTTCTGCTTTGACCAATAGAGCAATCTGTGGATGCATTTTCCTTAAATTTTGTTTGACTGGCTTAATACCTAGTTGTAATGGTAGATAGTGCAATATTAGGTCTTGATCTAGCCCAGGCATGTCACCGTATGACCATGCAAAATTTATTTGTCTCTTTGTGAGGAAGTTCTTAAGCTCAGGTTGTTTTGTCTCTGTCAATGATGTTGCAAAGTATATCTTCCAAGGGTGTTCTTTTGTATTTATGTTGACTTCAATAGACTCTTCTACTAGCATTGGTGACCTTTCATGTTCAATGGGGAGAATATTCAAACCTCCATCCTTGGGTGCCTTAAAGAGGTTTTTTCCCTCAGATACGTCCTTTATTTTTACTATTTCTTGCTCCAAAGGTGCCTTTCGATTTTCACCTAGGGACTCGTCATTTTTTCTTATTTTCATCATTTTTATTTTTATTTTCATTTTTGCGACTAGAGGTGTAAATAGACTCCCCAAAATATGCTTTGTCATCTAAGTCTATGGTAAAACCAGCTTTATGATCCCCTCTTGGTATGCCTGCTCAAATGTGTCTAAGATGGGTGTACCTTGTTGATCCCAGTCGATAAGTTGGGGATATATGAGAGGCATGTCATCATCGGAGTTATCAAAGGTGGAAGCTGACAAGGTAAATATAGAGTGGTTGAAATGGTCATAGAAGTTTTGGACTAACTCCTTCTTGTTCTTTTTCCTATGGGTAGGTAAAATTTTATGTGGGACTATTGCAAGGGCTAAGTCATCAGAAGATGGTTCATCAAGTTCCCAAGATGCATGATCAAGGGTTTCCCAATAATAGTACATAATCCATTCTTCTTTGGACAAGGACTTCTTATTATAGGGACTAGATGACTTTGGTAAGGTTTTTATCATTTGGTGCAATTCTCCAAATAGATTATCTAGGTTCATGGTATTGGTAGAGGAAAGGGAATCCCATTCACAATCGCTTGAGTCAGGAGATTCATCATAAACTGGGGGAAGTGGTTTGTGATATATCTCGATCTTTGCATAAGAACTCACTTCCTCTTGAAATAGTGACAAAGTACTAGGAAACCCTATTCTAAGTGGTTGAAACCCTAGCCCTAGGTATTTCGGTCTTGGTGAGATAATGATTGGTTCCTTCCTTCCATTTTGATGTAGTCCTAACCCAATGTGCCTATCATAGCCTTTTCTTTGCATCGTCTTAAAGCCTTTTCAATATTGATCCTTAGCTATTTGAATAGATGGTGAGGGGTATTCATTGTCTTCCTGGTATAACTAGGAGGTAATATCACCTTGGTCCATAGTTTCTTCACTTAACTCTCCATATTTGGTCAATGTCATTGTATGGGGAACATGCAATGTGACTACAGATTTTCTTCTATCCAACATGGGTAGAACATATGCCTTAGGTGGAACCAACTAACTAACACAATAGGATTCCTTCATGTAATATGATCCAGAACCCTTGTCTTGGATCTCGACCTTATGAGTGGATGATGGTGGTTTGAATGAAATGGACTTGGTAAGGTGTGATGGATCAACTTAAAGGGATAAAGTGAACGATGAAGCTTCCTGGTTAACTGGTTCCTATCATTGTGGAATTTCCCTTAGGTGTGTATAATATTGAAAATGATCTCGATTACCATCAATCATGATCTTAGTTCCATTATACGGGAATTTAAGACATTGGTGATATTTGGAAGGTACAAATTTCATTGCGTGTATCCAAGGTCTACCTAACAATAGGTTATATGGAATGGTGAGATCCGAGACTTGGAAGCTCGTGTTCAAAATTGTTGGACCAATTCTAATAGGGATTGTGACAACTCCTTTGGATGATCTTTCCTCATCATCATAAGCCTTGATAACTATACTATTAGAGGTGTCTACACATTCTTCTGAGAATCCTAATGGTTTAACCAATTTTAGGGTACACAGGTTCAAACCTGCTCCTCCGTCTACCAAGACTCGTCTAACTTTGGTTTGATGGATTAGGACTTCAAGATGTAATGGGTCATTATGATCAGTCTTTTTGATTGAGTAATCCTATTGGGAAAATGTGGTGTGATGGGAGTTGGTTAAATATCCCACCATTTCTTCGAAATGATTAACATCTAAGTCTGTAGGAACAGTTGTGTTCTATAAAGATTTGTCAAGAATGGCTCAATGCTCAATTGATAAAGTCAATAGTTCCAAAATGGATATCTATGCGGGGGTTTTTCTCAATTGATCAAGGAGATTGTACTTAGAATTGGAAGACTATATAGGTTGCTCAGAAGAAGGACCTAGAAGATTTATCTTAGTTCTACATCTATTTACAACACATTCAAGATGCTTCTTAATGGTGATGGTATGGATGTTTTTGTTTGCAGCTCAGAGGTGATTTATGATCTTTCCTTATCCATATTCATACTTGGTATTTGCATAATTGGCTAATGGATTATTCTTGGTTCCCAAACTGGAGGCCTTTCCTTTCATGTGGTCATGTTATGGGTCTATTTAGACCTTATGATCACTCTTCTTGTATTTTTCTACCGATTGACCTCTATGGTTCCATTTTCAACAAAGTCTTGTATAATATTCTTTAGTTGTGTCCTTTTGTTCAATGATAGTCACAATAGGCATTATCATCCCACCATGAAGGTTTAAACTATCCAGGATCATACTCTCTTAGTTCCAAAGGTTTAATGAGATCATGTTTAATCAACTCTTCAAAAAATTTCTCAATTGGTTGCCCCAAAGGGGTAAATTCACGTGTACAAAATCTCCTTTGTGGTCGTTATTGTTGTGAATTTTGCATAAAATCTTTTATTTGATTTGGACTATTCATCATGTCTTTATTGAGGTTGTGACCTCTAAGTTTGATAGCTGGTCCCACATGTATGGTTTTAGCATCAACAATGTTGTCATTTGTAACATTTTTGTTTCTAGACTAGAAATTGTTTCTATCATTGGGAACGTTTTGATGTTGAACCACTGGGTTTATGCGTGGTACTTTAATTTCTCCTTTATCAATAAGGCCTTTTTCAAGGATGCCCTTTTAACAAATTCTAGGAATGAAGTACAACAATGTACCCGTAAGTGATCTCTCAGTTTTGGATTGATGTTTTCAAGGAATAACATGACCTTTTTTTCTGGTATTTCAACTAGACATCTACTAGCTAGACTTCTCCATCGCTAGAATAAAGTAGTTAAAATTTAACCATCTTCATGTGTTGGGTGGCACAAGGTAGATGTTGTTACTTCATTTTCTATGTTAAAGGAAAAGTGCTTGACAAAATTCTTAGCTAATTCACCCTAGGATCATATACCATATGGTAATTTAGAGAACCGTTCCAGTGCTATCCCGATAAGGGTTCACATAAATAGTCTCATCAAGTATGTGGGGTCATATGATATGTCCATGCATGTCATAGAGAATTCTCTAATGTGTTCTAAAGAATTCTTCCTTCCATTATAGTTAGGAAAATTTGGTATAATGTATCCATGGGGGAAGGTTGTCATGTAGTGCGCTTTGTGGAAAGGACATGGACATAGATCTTGTGTTGAGATAGTTTGTTTGCCTGACATAGAAATGTTGTCCATCTATTGTTGAAGAATTTTCATTTGGTTTTGGAGAACATCTACTTATGTCAATGACATGTTATTTGTGTTGTTTGGATCAATGTAGGTGTTGTAAAATGTTGTGCTCTATGATGGGTTGTGATTTGGCGAGGGAATATATCCTGTTAGAATGTTCTGATTCAGTGTAGGGATATTTCCTGTCTGAATGTTCTTAGTTGGTACAGGAATTTTTCCTATCTAAATGTTATGATTAGGTATAGGAATATTCATTTCAACTTTGGATCTCTTACCAGTAGTGTTGGCGCTAAAGGGGTTTGATGAAGTTGTTCCCGCAGTAAATTGTGAACCTTGTGTTATGTTGAAAGGGATTGTGCTTACAATTGACGATGTTTGAGTATGTATGCTAGTTGGTATTGCTGTGGTAATTTGAGGAATATAAACACTTGACATCATAGTTTGTATTGGTTGAGTAGATGGTGTTTTCAAAGTATGAATATCAAATTCTAGTGGTAGTGTGGGACCTTCTACTAGCAAATTTTCTAGATATCGTTAGGGATCATTTACCAAAAAATCATCCATAAAGGATGCAAACTCAGGATCTTGTATGGTGGCATCTATGTCTTCAGTATAAATTTGTCCATGTGTGTCTCTAGTGACGTGTTTTTCAAGCAAAGGTTTTTATGGTCTTTCTTTCCCTAATGGTTGATTTCCGAAAGGATTGACAAATTCGTTAGGGTCTGACATTGCTTTTTGTTTCTTTTCAAACTTTGTTTCAATGATGAAAATTTGCTTAGAACGAGGTAATGCAAACTATGTCTAAAAATCGGTAAGTCCTATTTCTATATTTTTATGATTTTCTGACAATAAAGGATGTTGCTAAAGATTTCTAAAATGACGTATACTAATATGACATATTGTGGGACGGACAATATGCAAAATCTCAAGTAGACTATGATGGTAAATGATTCTAAGATGGGTATAACCTACCACCTATGGAATAAATGCATGCAATGATTTGAGTTGACCAAGGAACCTGATTGTAGGACAAAGATAGTTGACAAGGTGAATTTCCCAAACTAGACTTTTGAGTTGGAAAGATTCACAAATAGGATAATAGTGACTACGTTCAACGATTATGACAAATCGAAACATGAATATATCCAATGAGAAGGAAAGTTATTCTATTCTAAGATATGAAATTTCCTAGGAAGTGTCTAAATGTATGCACCTTAGGATGACTATGACTAGGAAATATATAACACCTAATAATGCAAGGTTTTGAGCAAATCTTTTTCTAGTTTTTGTCCAAGGTTGATCTTAAGAAACATAAGCGAGAAGGATAGTTATGCTTTCAGAATCAGTTTGCAATTTTTGAATTTTTTTGTTGACAATCAAATGCAGTTCACCTATCAGATGCGATTCTATTTTTGACAGATGTGTTGTATATTGCAAATGCAACGATTTGACTGAACATAGGTTTCAAATGTCGACTGACAATTTTGACTTGTGATAGATGTGGTTTAGTTTTTGACAGATGCGACTCCGAGTAATAGTTGTGACTTAGAATATGAATTTTTTGAACCTAAAATTTTTGACAGATAGTTGTGTTTTTCTATTTGACACATGCGGCCCAAAAATACACATGTGACTCAGGATTTGATAGTCGCAGTGTTGTATCTAAACTTTGTAAAAATGGACTTTGTTGACAGACACTTGTGGTGTTTAAATTGACAGTTGTGACTTTCTAAGATAGATGTGGTTTTAAAAATGACAGTTGCAGTTTTTCTGTTGATTCTATTTTAAATGACTTCGTTTGATGATCAAGTTGTTTGATGAATATAATAAAAACAAGCACATAATACAATGTGGTTTTAGTTTTTAGTGATGGATATATTAAAATCGGAGAACATTTACAACCTAGGTTGTGTTGGACTATACTTGTTGATTTCTTACTTCGATAAATCCGGCTATGCATATTCAAGGCGGATGACTAGTAGCTTGACCCCATTTGCTCCCCTCCATGGCACTCACTTATATGGGGCAACCAAGCTACTATACCCATGAAAATCCCATGGCATACATCTCATCTCCACAAATGAACCGTAAATATGTAAGATAGCTTCATAGGTCCAAACCTGCTACGCTAGCAAATAGAAAATATTTTGGAAAACAACAACAATTTGGCTTTTTAATTCAGGCACCTATTCAGAAGAGCCATGGGAGAGGCAATATCATCCTAGTTCTATAGAGGTTAGGCTTTGGAGGTTTTTAGATACCACAAGTGTACTGGGGATCAAGTGTTGGTCCACTGGGATCATCGTAATAATGAGCTTTCCTCGAGTATTAAAATTTGTATACCGGTTGGGAGTCGCTGGCAATACGTACGTAACTGGTTTTGAGTCGTCTTGGGGTGAGTACTTTTTCCCACCAAGACAAACCCAATTTCTACAGTGAGTAATCATTTCTCTTACACCCAGGATCACATAAATGTGCAAGGGGAGAGGATACTTCGATATACTGAATTGGGGTTCTATGTAAACAACTTTAGGCATGAAAACCACACGTTCTTTTTAAACCCAAATGACAATTTTCTAAACTACCAAACATAAAGCTTTCCAAATAAAATTAATGAAAAAAGTCTTCATTAGGTCTTGCATGCAAACTGATCAGTAGTTCCTTTTGTGTCTTTGTATTTCATCCTATAGAAAAGATATTTTTAGTCTTTATTTGGTCTTTTATGCTTGGTCCTGCAAAAAATAAGTAACTCCTCTAAACACAACTGCAAACAAACATTAGCGAAAAACGAAATAACACAAAAAAAACAAATGAAGCGCAAATGTATGAAAGTTAATAAAAAAGTGAAAAATATATTACCAGGCAGATGTTGCTATCAAGGCATTGGATTGCTTCCATTGGTAGAACCATACAATGTGACTTATCCTTTGCTACCTTTTCTATTGATCAAAATGATGTTAAAATTATTAGGGAGAAGAGAGATCCCCACATGATTAAGAATATGGAAGAGCCACAAGAACCTGTCACAATATTTTTTGTTGAGACCGACTTGGAGAACTTCCATGTTTAAGAGGACATATAAGAAGAAGTCCAACTTGCACCCATTGACAAGGAAGTATTGAATCTATCATCAGATGATGATTTGTGGACAATTTACTTTGATGGAGAATGCTACAAAGAAGGCTTGAGAGCAGGGATCATTTTTACCTCCCCTCAAGGTAAAACCTTCAAGTACTCTTTTTTACTGCAATTCACCTATACTAGCAATGTTGCTAAGCATGAGGCCCTTTTACTTGGTCTAAAGTTGGATTCAAAACATGGTATCAATTCATTAAAGGTATTAGGAGATTTTGAATTGGTTTTCTCCCAAATTAGATCACATTTTTCAACCAAGGATAAAAGGCTTAGGTAGTATAGAAATGTAGCTTGGGACACTATTGAGACCTTTGATACTTTTGGCATAGATTGGGTTGAGAAGGGGTAGAATGTTAGGGCCGACTTATTGGCCAATATTAGTGTTAAACTTGATGATGTTACATTTGATGTCATTTCACAAATAGAGGTGCAAACTAGGCCTGTAGTGTCGGATAATATTTATAACTGGAAAGCGTTTGATGATGACATTGACATTTTAAGGTTCTTGCATTGCATTGATTAGTATGAGATCCAGGAGATTGAATTTGGTTCATTTGTTGTGGAAGTTGATGGGAAAGAAACCCTTTTTTGGAATGATATAATTCAGTTGAAAATAAACACTATTCCCAAGGGTTTAGTTGCACTTGAGAGGGTTTTTGATGGCGCTGACAGGTCAAGTTCTAAGCATGCACCTTCCGACAAAGAGGATTTAGAGGAGATAAATTTAGGAACATAAAATTCTCCTAGGAAAGTCTATATTGGTAACAAGATGAAGCCTCATGTTAGAAACATGTTAATTGCCATACTTAGGAAGTATAGGCTTTTTTTTCCTAGTCATATGATGACCTCAAGGCATATAGGGAAGATTTATTCCAGCATGAAATCCCGTTGAAACTAGATATGAAACTGTCTAGGAAAAAATACAGGTCGATTAATCAAACCCTACAACCTAGGATGCAGGAGGAGCTTGCCAAGTTAAGAGGTGCTAAGATCATTAAGCCCATTAGACACTCATCCTGGGTTTCAAATCTTGTGCTTGTAAGGAAGAAGAAAGGTGATATTAGACTTTGTGTTGACTTCAGGAATTTAAATGTTTCTTCCTTAAAAGACAATTATCCATTACCCAACACGGAATCTATGTTTCAGAAGGTTACAGGATGTGAACTACTCTCCATGATGGATGGGTTCTGTGGTTACAACCAAGTGATGGTCAAGGAATTTGAGCAATTCAAGATTGTATTTACTATGCCTTGGGGGATGTATGTTTACGACAGAATGTCATTCCATTTAATAAATGTTGGTGCAACCTTCCAAAGGGCTATGGATGTAGATTTTGTAGATTTTATTGAATTTTTTTGTTGCAATATATCAAGATGGCCTCATTGCTCATAGAAAGAAAGAGGAGGACCATTTTTCTGATTTGGAAAAATAAATTGCCAGGGACTTGAAATATGTGATATCTTTAAATCCCAAGAAATGTGTTTTTGGAGTGAAAAAGGGGAAGTTGCTTGGACACATTGTTTCAAAGGAAGAGGTTTGAACTGATCTAGAAAGAGTAGAAGCTATTGAAAATATTGCACAAACAAGGAATGTAAAAGAAATTCAATATTTCTTTCGACATATTAATTTTATAAGGAGATTTTTTACAAATTTTGTTGAAATTTTCTGCCCTATTTCCAAGATGCTAAAGAAAAGGGAAAAGGTAGTATGGATAGAGGAACCCTCCAAAGATTTTCAAGATATTAAGGGTGCTATCAAGGAGACTTATGTTCTCAAATCCCCCAATTATTCAAAACCTTTCCAATTGTTCATATTTTCTTCTTTCCACACTATAGCAGGGGTTTTGTTGTAGAAGAATGATGATTGTTTTGAACAACCAATTGCATTTTTTAGTAAATCATTGCAAGTTGCAGAGTAGAAATATGATGTAATAGAGAAATAGGAATATGCCTTGGTAAAGGCTATCAAAAATTTCAAGCCTTATTTGATTGGTGCAACTGTTGTTTCTTATATTCCAATATGTGCAGTTAAAGATATCTTTGCTTAGCATGAGACCACAAGAAGACAGTGTTGGGGATATGAGATGGGTCTGTCATCATAGAACGAACGTCTAAGACAATAGTTCCTTAGTGATTATCATTTTTATCACTTCAAAGACACAAAAAAATATGCCATAAAGCGGAAACATACCTAGTAAATCCCCCATTGATCCTCTGAGAAAAGTAAATTCTTAACATAAGAGCAAATTCAACAAAAGCATAGATTCAAAATATAGAATTAGACAACCATGAAATAAAAATATATGGACGGATAGATTTACCTGGGGAAAATATTTTTAGGTAAAAAACCCCACCCTCCAAAATACTCAGCTCACTTGTATTATTCAGTAACAAAAAAGGTTACAATACAAACACACAACTATGCTCTTCAGGAGATTACATCTTGTCCATTTGGAGAAGGCAAGCACAACAACTATAAAATATTCACACAGTTAGAATGTTTTCACATGACATACTGTGCAAATTTACTTTAGGTCCATAGATGACTCTCTTAGCCAGCCTCATGGCCAGCCCAGCCTCTAGGCATATCAGATTCACATCATCTCAGATCTAAGAGACTAAGTGTTCACGGTAAAGACCGCTTGAACACTCTCAGCCTCTCTCTCTTCACTCATCTATGTAACTGACTACAAACAAGATTACATATAATATCTTACCATGTTCCAACTTATTCTACCAATCAAAGCCTTCAACAGTCATTAGGATAATCACTAACAAATATTCTTGCATTGGGCCGCCCAAGCGTTCAATTCCTTACCTAAATCGGTTCCTATCTTCAACTGAAAACTCGGCCTGCAATAACTGTCATAAACTATTTTGGCTTCTAGCTAATCAACATCCTAATGTTGAGCCATGTGTCACTTTCCAATTCATTCATCGCTCCGACCTTTGTTCAAAGTTGGTCAAGCTCGGTCAGCTGAGCTCCGAGCTCACCTTTGTCTTCCACTGTGCTACCGCTTCAAGTCCAAATACCCACCGTGGTATGGTGGTGACACCATGTAGACCCTTGGCCTCCAACCATGGTACCACCAAGCTCAATCTACTCGGCTGCGGTATTGCGGTGAGCTCACCCGAGCTCACCCAGACACTACCTGTGCTACTATTGAGCTCAACGAGCCACCCTGCGGTGAGGTAGTGAGCCTACTTGAGCTCCATCTTTGTCAACCACATGCTACCGAGCCTAGATCGCTAGACAACTGCGACAAGGTGGTGACCACCAGTCTAGACCACTAATAGTCAATCATGCTACGAGGCCACGAGGCCACCCCACGGTATGGCAGTCACCGCCAAGTAGACCACCAATGGTCTTACTGTGGCAACTTCCACTGATAGATTTAGACCCAATTTTCAATGAAAGGTCATCAGAATTTCGGTGAAGTTTTGTCAAAAATATTTCATTGAAAAATCGATGAAATTAGAAATGTCAATTTTTCAACTCTGCCGACAATCCTAGGTTGGAAAATTGACGTTTCAAATTTTCGTCGACTTTTTGATGAAATATTTCTAACAAATAGTCATCAAAATTTTGATGAACTTTCATCAAAAATTGGGTCAAAATGTATCAGTGTGCGGTGAGACTTCTCATCGCCCACAGTAAGGCTTCCTCGAGCACCATCCACTATAAGGAGGTAACTATCACCAGATCACCACCCTTCAATTGCTAGCCACTACCATGCCACCACACCACCACGCCACCAACGAGCAACCTCCATGGTAAGGTGGTAAGGCCTTGCTCCACCAACTCACCGGCAACCATGCTACCTCACTACTTTCAAGCGAACGTTGTGGTATGGTAGTAACTACCTTCCAACTATCGTCACTCACCGTGCCACCGAAGAACAAGAAGAAGACCATTGTGGTAAGGTGGTAGCACTACACAATTGCCAAACCAAGTAGATTGGCTTGCGGTAAAGCGGTAAACCGCACAACCGTGCCACAAAGGTAAGCTTGCAGTGGTATGGCGGTAAAGGCCAGAAACATGAAGAAATTATTCACATCTTCAAGGGAAACTAGAATGTTGAGGCATAAATTTCCCAACAATCTCCCACTTGACGAAGACATACTAGCTTCCTCCAAAATGCAAACAAGGACCACCACCATGCTTTCATGCTCCAACCAAGACACCTGCAATGAAATTCAAAAAAATTCCACCATCTTAGGCTATAGCTCCAAACATCCAACATAGGAAAAAGGAACAAGCCAAGGTGTATATGCACCAGTCTCTGGAACACAAGCATTAGATCCTTTAGGTGGAAAAGGCACCACATCAGTAGCAACAAAGCACAACCCGAATGCAGAATGAGAAAATATTCTCCAAAATAGGATAAACCATCAGCTAGAACTGCAACCAGAAAACTAACTACCCCCATCCAACTGACCAAACCCAAACAACTGAAAAGCTAGCACCCACAACTTGTTCTATTTCATTCAACCACCCATACCTCAAAAGGTATGGTCATTAGTAAACTCATGCCAACAGCACAACCAACCCATCAATAGTAGAATACGAGCACCATGTGCCAACCAATCAAAAGACCAAACACATCCAGGTACTCCCACTACAAGGTTAATGCCATATCTGAAAGATTAAAGGCATAACCAATCTACCAACCTCTACACATAGAAAAATGTAACCATGTAGTTATGAGGTACACCCACACTGATATACACAACCTACAACGACCTGCTGCAAGAAAAATTTCTCTCAATAGTCTTCCACATTCTTCCAAGGTTCCATATATAACTAAAGAAGGAAACATTGTAGCTCCACATACATCTAAAGTCATATGAACATTCAGGAAGAAAAGACCAGAATAGAGAGAAACAACAAATCATAACATGTAGCATCCTCCTACATACAATTCTAAATTCCAGCTGTGTCAAGAATGATTTTCCTCACATTCCAAAGGGAAAAGCCATAACAACACCCAATAGTTCCATGGATGTAAGCACCTCAAATAAGATCAGAGATATAACCATCTCCTATCAGTCCTCAAAAGCACAAGGAGATCCACTATGTTGTCCACCTTTCATTATGAGTCCTCCAGAATCTTAAAACAACTCAAGATTCATATCATGAAAGCAAGCATAACAAATATCTAAAAGCTATAATGGAGAAACACCTTTCAAATAAACTTCACTGCTAAGTAGACCAAGAGGAAAGAGATTCTCCTCCAAGATATATAAGCCACCATGAGTTACCCAAGAGCATTCTCCTACATGGTCTTTGTTGAACTCGCATTCAACCAAGGTGCAGGCAACTCGGACTTTCAGCTGTAACAAAAATATTCTCAAAAGAATTCCTGCCTCACCTTATTCTCCATGCATCCATGAGCACCAACAAACTATCATCTCATGCTAACTCCAAACTGCATTATTGCACTTAACATGGAGTCTTCCATCATATGACCAAAGTACTCGAAACATAAAGAAACCCTAGACCACTGTCAAAGCTCCAAACCAGCTGAACCAGGAGATGATCATGACACCATGATCTACACATCCCCCTTAGGAGATACCATGCTTCACGTGAACAATCTATGGTCTCAAGAGAAAAGCAATATTCCAAAACTCTAAGTAAGAGTAAATCATGACATAAAGCAAACAAACTCTAAACCAACATCACCTGTCAAGCACCACAAATGTCTCAACCAAAAAACTAGCAATGTCCTCCATGGCTCCAAGATGCTACACATCTTCAAATAGTGACCTTGCAAATGCGAGAGAATTCTTTTACAACAACATGATCTAAGAGTCCCCAAGAAGCATCTACAACACCAAAGAACATCATTTATCACCAACTGATGAGAGCATAGTCATTGCTAAAGCTCCCACTAAAATGTGACACTGAGCTTTCCAAGCATCGTGACTAACCACAACATCACCATCAAAAGATTACACTATTTAGTGTAACAAGCTTTCCATGACAGCATGATTCATATGCTTTAGGTCCCCATCACAAACTATTCAGGTACTCAAATTTTGTCCATCCTCTCATCTCAAAACAACCACGCCAATGCACAAGTGACCACAGACGAGGTCAACTAACATATCTACACCACCATAGAAGGAACCTTGTGGATAATGATATTCCACTTTTGAGTTGAGTCAAGATTAACATGTAGGTAAAGATAGCCCACAAAAATGCACAACTCATAGATCCACTTCAATGAAAACCCTGCAAATCTATCATAACACTGGAAACTACAAAACTGAGATAATCAAAAGGAACAACCCACATAGATAACTTGACTCAAACACCGGATCAGCAACAGATTAGATTTTTCAATCATGTCCACAACTCAAGCACCATAATCGAGGAAACCAACAAGCAACACTTCAAGAATGTTGAGTGAAAAACACATACCAAAATTCCCTTTCAAAAAACCTTCACAGCCAAAGACATGAATTTGAACCATGTGAGTGCAAGAAATAGGTAAGCAGGAATATTAGGTGCATTTCAGACCAATTCCAAAACCACAACCATGCACAAGCATATGAGAGAGCTAGGTTATATAGAAATTGTAGACCACCAGGATCACCTTTATAGCCTCCATGCAAATAGAGCAATAGAGAAACTGCCTTCAGTGCTAAGTCAGAATACCCAGCATAAGCACAATACTCCATAGTTGAACAACAACACAAGCAACTCCATACCACCAGGGAGCCTCTCACACAAACACCCAGTATGAAACCATGCTTTGCTGCAACACAAACACAAGCACATCTCACACCCTTTTCATTAGGAACATTTGCTATGACCTAGGAGCCTCAGACCATATTGCAACAATATGCTCAACTCCAGTCATCTCCGGTGTATTTGAAACTAGCATGTTTAATCAGAGAGGCAAGAAATTCCACTCATCGAAGGATCAAACACCAACCTATTCCTCCATATTTCCTCAAGCTTGCTAGGCTAAGAAATATTCACAGAAGAAATAACTAGAACTTAAGTAACCAAGAGAAGGATTTGACACCAGTTGTTGGTATCATCAAGCCTTGACCTCCCTTAACTAGCTCTAATACCACTTGTTGGGGATATGAGATGAGTCTGTCATCATAGAATGAACGTCTAAGATAGAAGCGCCTTAGTGATTTTCATTTTTATCACTTCAAAGCCACAAAAAAGTATGCCATAAAGCAGAAAAAGGCACAATAAATCCCCCATTGATCCTCTGAGAAAATTAAATGCTTAACAGAAGAGCAGATTAAACAAAAGCATAGATTCAAAATATAGAATCAGTCAACCTTGAAAGAAAAACATATGGACAAACAAATTTACGTGGTAAAAACCTTTTTAGGTAAAAAAACCCACCCTCCAAAACACTCAGCTCACTTGTATTATTTAGTAACAAAAAATGGTAACAATACAAACTTAGAGGTATGCTCTTTAAGAGATTATATCTTTTCCATTTGGAGAAGGCAAGCAAAACAAATACAAAATCTTCACACATTTACAATGTCTTCACATGACATACTATGCAGATTCACTTCAGGTCCACAAATGACTCTCTCAGCCAACCTCATGGCTAGCCCAACCTCTAGGAATATTAGGTTCACATCATCTTAGATTTGAGAGACTAAGTGTTGATGGTAAAGACCGCTCAAACACTCTTAGCCTCTCTCTCTTCGCTCATATAGCTAACTAACTGCACACAAGATTACATATAATATCTTACTATGTGCCAACATGTTCTTCTAGTCAAAGCCTTCAATGGTCATCAAGATAATCACTGACAGATCTTCTTGCATCGGGCCGCCCAAGCATTGAATTCCTTTCCTAAATTAGGTCCTATCTTAAGCAAAAAACTCAGCCTGCAATAACTGTCATAAAATATTTTGGCTTCTATCCAATCAACATCCTAACATTGAGCGATGTGTTGCTTTCCCATTCATTCATCGCTCTAATCTCTGGTCAAACTCGATCAAGCTCGAGCAGCCGAGCTCTGAGCTCACCTCTACCTTCCACTGCACTACCACTCCGATTCCAAACACCCACTATGATATGGCAGTGAGACCATGTCGAACCTCAACCTCCAATTGTGCTACCACCAAGCTTAGTCTACTCGACCGCAGTATTGTGGTGAGCTCACCCGAGCTCACCTAGACACTACCTATGCTACCTCCAAGCTCAATGAGCCACCCCGTAGTGAGGTGGTGAGCCCACCTGAGCTCCATCTTTTTCCACCCCATAGTACTGAGCCCAAACTGCCAGACAACCATGACAAGGCGGTGACCAGTAGACCAGACTACTAACGGTCAACCATGCTACTGCAGGGGCCACTAGGCCACCCCGCATTAGGGCGATGACCACCAGGAAGACTTCCAACGATCTTACCATGGCCACCACAGTGAGAATTCTCACCACCCACGGTAAGGAGGTAACCACTAATGGTAACCACCAACCATCCACCAGAGCCACCGCGACATCCTTGAGCACCACCCGTGGTAAGGCAGTAACTATCACTAGACTGCCGGCCTTCAACTGCTAGTTGCTACCATGCCACCAACGAGAAACCTCTATAGTAAGGTGGTAAGGCCTTGCTCTTCCAACTCACTTCCAACCGTGCTACCTCACAGCCTCCTAGTGAACCCTATAGTATGGCAGTAACTGCCTTCCAAATTTCTCTGCTCACCGTGCCACCGCTAAACAAGAAGAAGACCGTCGCGGTAAGGTGGTAACACCACCCAACCGCCAGACCAAGCAGAGTGGCTTGCGGTAAAGTGGTAAATTGCACAGCCACATAACCAATGTAAGCTTGCCGCGGTATGGCTGTAAAGGCCAAAAACATGAAGAAATCGGCCAAGTCTTCAAGGGAAACCAGAATGTTGATGCATAAATATCCCAACAAACGGTGTAGATGGATCAATAGGATCTAGGAGTTCAATATTGACATACATATTACAAAGCTCATGAGAGTTCAAGTTTTGGGTAAGCTAATGGCTAAGACCAATTTAGAGGCCAATCAGATAAATTAGATAAAGCAAGAGAACATTGCACCCATCCGTGATATGCATACTTGTGGCTAGTATAGGAGAACTATTGAGTATTTACAAACAATGCAGTGCCCGAAAGGCATTCCACTCAATGAGAAAATGAATCTCAAATTATAAGTGATTAAGTATGTAATCATTGATAGTGAGCTTTGGTGGAGGAGTCCCGAGGGTGTCATACTTAGATGTGTGGATGGTGATCAGGCTAAATATTTATTGGTGGAAATGCACAAAGGAGCCTGTGGAGGTCATTACATGGCCAAGATAACTACTCATAAGATCTTGAGGGTTGGTTTCTAGTGGCCTACTATGTTCAAGGATTCCCATAGGTATGTTAAGAAGTGTGATGCTTGTCAAAGGTTTGTTGGGAAACTAAAATTCTCTAGCAACTTTCCATTAAGGCCAGTATCTTCTCAGGCTCCTTTTAAGCAATGGGGTATTGACTTCATAGGTGAGATATCTAAAAAATTTAGTGGTGGACATGCGTGGATACCGGTGGTGAATGACTAATTTACCAAATGGGTTAAGGAAATCCCAACCAGAAAGGCTACAAGTAAGGTGCTCACTAAATTTTTTATGAATAACATCTTGAACAAGTTTGGGGTACCTGAGAGAATTGTCTTCAACAATGGAATGTGTTTCAGGTCTGAGGAAGTTGTTGGTTTTTGCAATCAGTATGGAATAATGATCTCATACTCTTCTCCTTATCACCCCCAAGGAAATGGAAGCGTTGATTCTTGCAATAAAGGCTTGATGAAGATCATCAAACAGATGATTGAGAAGAATAAGAAGGCCTGGGATTCAAAGTTGCAACCGAAATTGTGGGCTAATAGAACAACTATCAAGAAAGCAATTGAGTATTCACAATTTAACTTGGTCTATGGGGTAGAAGCACACATTACACAAAATAATTTACTGAAGATGTACAAGTTTGTCCAAGAGTATGATGATGATGTGTGTGATAAGATGCAACATAGGATGGAAGAGTTAAATCAACTGGATGAGACTCGAAGAGAGGCTCATAAAAGGAATGAAAAACTATAGCTTCAAGTGAAGCATCTTTATGACAAGAAGGTAGCTGAGAGAAAGTTTGAGGAAGGAGAAATGGTTTTTTTATGGAACACAATAATGGAATATAAAGGTAAACATGGGAAGTTTGATCCCTTATGGTTAGGCCCATATATAATTGCTAACATATATGGGGAGGATTCATATTTCTTGCAATTCCTTATAGGTGAGATTCTGGAACTTCCAGTACATGGATAGTTCCTGAAGTCCTATTTCTATTGAAATAGTTTGTTTCCATGTATAATGCACAGTCGTATAATTACTATATATAGGTTTGGTGTGTTTGTGTTTTTTTGCATTTTCTTTTCTTGTCTAGACAAGCTCTTGTGTTTTGGTTCTCTATGTATTGGTTTGTTGCACCTAAGATTCTAGTTTCTTGGTATGCCCATGGGAGGCATACATCCCCAATCAGAGTCACTGGTAGAGCTCCTAATTTTCTTCCACAATTTTGCTCATTCTTGTTTTCCTTGGTTTTTGTCACCTCTAGTCTACTTTGGGGTTTAGGGGTTTTAGTCATAAAAACCTTTTCTTTTGGTATTTTGTTGTATTTTGATCTGGGTGTTCTAATCTTTCATTGACTTGTTGCTCCAAGTCGTTGATTGTTTAAGTCGTGGCTTGAGCCTTTTAATTCGTTCATTTTACCGACCCCTTTTACCTGGTGTATTGATTTTTTCCATGTCGGGTCGATAAATTATCATAAATTTTGACTTGCCTCTAAGTTTCATACCTTAAGGGTTAAATCCTGCTACCTAGTCAATCCCCTTCATTATGAATAAAAATTGTTGCATGTGCATTTTTTATGATTGTCAAATTGATAGGCTCGATCCTAATCATTCCCCACTAGTCTCACAAGGATTTTTTATGATGTCACAAATGGGGGGCAAGGTGTGCGAGATGCTGTCACATGTCACCTATGATTGTGGGCCCAATCATTATTTTCCTATAGTTTAATGAAGCCCCCAAATCAATGGTTGTCATGTAATGATGAAGAATGATTGTGATTGTCCCTCGCAGACCTTGCATGATTAAAATAATAGTTTTAGTAATGCTGCAAGGTATGCAAATAGGTGATGTGTGGTAGCTGATATTGAGTATGAAGCGATCTAGGGTGGGGCCCGCCCATGTTGAGGTGGTGTCTCGTTGGTGGATTTTTATTTTCCAAGAGAGTGGTGGATGAATGTGGCATTTTTAAACCATATTGACTCAATCTGAGTCGCCCATTCTTGCTTGCTTGCATTGAGATCAATGAATGATATTCAAAGTGGGTCAACATTGTACAATAGCCATTGTCTCTCACACAATTGAATATTAATGGTGGAGTTTAGTCTGAGCCACCAAATTTAATAATAGAAGTTTCTCAAAATGTTATTTCCTTGTTTATTTCCCTGCTGATAAAAAATTTCCAAACACCCAGCGACACAAGAAAATTATTGTAAGTCCAACATAACTACCATTAAATCTCTTTGCAAGAAAATTGTAAGTAACGTATATATCATGCTCTCCATCTTTCAAAAATATTGTTGATATCTTCAGTGCAAGTGTGAATTTTTTTTTCTTTGATTTAAAGTTCACACTGGTTCATTTTCTTTAAAGTTGTTTTAAATCTTGCATAGATAATTGCTAATAGTTTTCAATTTGTAAAGTCACTTTGTTTAAGGCCATCAAGCTAAGAGTGAATTCCAAAACCCTTGCAATACTTAAAATCCTAGGTTGATCCTTAGTCTATCTTGTGCAATGGAACCCAAAGCCCAAAGTTATAGCTCTGAAAATCCTACTAGGAGTTTTTCTCAGGATGTCATAGATATATTAAAACCCTCTACTAATAAGAAACATGCGGGAAAGGCTTTATTTTATGGGTCCCAAGTTTTAGAAGAGTTAATTGATAAGCAATATGTAATTTGAGATGTTGTGGTGTCATATACAAGTTGGTAGTTATTTTATAATTGGTTTGGAAAAAATAACTTGTGTGCTCCTTTGTGTAACCCTTGGTGGTTGGACCTTGACAAGCTAGTGGTACTGAATGTGTATCTGGCTGTTGACTTTCTAAAGGATGTTGCAGTGAGGTATGATCCTATGACCAAAATTGTCTGGGTATATGATGTTGTGGAAATGGTTAAAATAACCAAAGGGGAAATTACAAAAAAAATTGCTCTGCCCGAATAGAATGAGGATATGGTCTCTATTGAACTTAAGGCTTTCAGAGAAGAATATATAAATACCAAGGGTTTATTTAGGAGTTCTCTATTAATTCCTCATTTGGAAACCATAGGAATAGGAAAAAATAAGAAGAGGACAATGATTGGAAAGAATGAGCCTAAACCTTTTCCCCTGAACTATTTTCACAATTACTTCAAGAAGACTATTTGTTCCTTGTGTCAAATTCTTGGTATTAGTATAAATTCTACCTAGCCTACTGACCTCATATGTATGGTTGTGAGTCTCCATCATCTAGCTTTCAATGTAGTATATGATTTCACTACCTATCTAGAAAATAAAATGCATGAGGGCTTGGTAGCTCTAAAAGAAGGAAAAGAATTGGTAAGTTTTAAACGCAATTCCTTATTGATGCACATGTTTCTGTATAAGGGAGAGATAATTGTTGGGAAAAATATGGAATTGAAATAGAAAGAGGATGATATTGACATGCCTATCCAAAATACTAGACCATAATTTTAGATAGGCATGATTGTATCTTTGACTATGTGGTGTTTCATACTGTTTTTGGGTCAATATTGAGAAGAACCTTGTTCTATGACCCACCTATAATTCCAAAGGAAATTCATGATTTCTTAAGGCCAATGGAGAGAAGGTCTGAGTGAAATTTGACATACAATTGGGGAGATATCATCCCCTACTATAATACAACTATTTTTAGGGTATATGGAACTAATGTCAACCCATATTCTTTTCCAAGTGATGTGCCTCTAAGAATTGGATTCATAGAAATCATGAGATAGTTGGGATGTGCCCAAATGGTTCACTTGCCAATAGAGTAGAAGAAGTGATCTTTCTTCCCTGAGTATACGAATTTAACTATTTTTTCATGGAAAAAGGAGGATGGAAAGATTTGGGGACATTACTTGAGCCTTATGGGATAAACACTATATGCCCAAGGAACCATGATCCTTAGGGTTTCATTTCTCAAATGAAGGAAAAACACAAGACAAGCATATTCATTCACAATTTCTATTTCATTGAGGATATCATCAGAAAAATCCTTGATTTGCATGTGCAGGAGGGAAGGAAAGAAAAATATGTTTCATTTACTAAAATGATGATGAAGAAGAAAGGAAAGAACCTTGCATATGATCCCATGCCAAATTCCAATGATAAGCTTAATCGATCCATATATGCTATTGAAAATTTTGAGAGTATGGTAGGGGTTTTGAAGGCTGAATAGGTAGTTGAATACAAAGGAAAGTCACAAGTTGTTGAAGAATATCCTCAAGAAATATTAGAGGAAAGAACTTCTTACCAGCCTCCACCAAAGGTTAGGTTATATTCTACCAGGAATGGAATGATAGCTCAGAAAGAAATCATGCTCACTGCTATTACTTCAGAAAAGTTTGGAGTGATGTCTCATAAGAAATTAGTGTCATCATTTTCAAGGAAATTTTTTCAAAATTTTGTTAATCTAGACTCTCCCCTAAGGTCACCTTCTCCAACATAGCCACCATCACCTAAGAGACAAAGGATTTAAGAGGAACAAGTGGTTGATTATCTTGAAATAGATGATGTAGAGATCATGGTGATCTCGTATGACATGCAACAAGGAATGCCATATTTTCCACAAGATGTTGCATCAAGTTTTGGAGAAATTGCTTTAAGGCTTGGGAAATATGAAATAATGGGAATAACTAATAATGATGATATGAGGATAGAGGCCTAAAAAGAAATCATGAGGTATGATTCTTTTGTTAAAGAAATGTATTTTGAGATTTTATATGGAGGGAAGATGTTCAACTGTATGTTGAGAAGGTAGCTCAAGAAAGAAGTCTACATCCATAGCTTCTAGAAAAGGTTATTCAATCTAATGTCATGCAATAAATGAGGGAGATCTTCAAGGATATGACACTAGAGCAAGGTAGGGTGTTGGTACAAAAGAGTGGATTATTATTTCTCCATGAAGGGGATGTCACCGATGTTGTGTTGTTTGATAAGGTAAGAAGGGCCAATAGGCCACTTCTTAAAACTGAAGAAGAAGCTACACTAGCACTCAAAGGGTCAGCCTTTAGTGATGAATGGGATGGCTTGGAATTTTTTGTATTGCCTACTAGATCTAGGAAGCCAATAGTTATAGAGCCAATTGATTTTAGTTGTCACCTGGTTGTGAGAAGAGTTGTTGATACCCCAACATTGGAGGCAACAAATATGTCGGTGAATTCTACCAAGTTCACCTGGACAACTATTGAAGACTTGACCAGGGATAGAGATACTCTGAGGGGAAAATATAAATATCTTATTGATGAGTACAATAAGATTCAACAAAGAGTTTTAGATTTATAAATTGAGCTAGCATTATTGAAGCAAGAAATAGAGACATGGAAGTCTTTCTAACTCTAGCCATAATGTTCTTGATCCACCAATGGTGCAACCTAAGCCTCCCTCACATGGAAAATCCTTAGCAATCATACCATATAATATGGGACATGAGCCCATTGCAATTTAGGACACAATTACTTTAGGAGGAGGGCTTTGAAAGGAAAAATTAATTCACCATGTTGAGCAATATAAGGAATTGTTGCAACTGTACACATCTAAAAATGGTCATAGTTAATCAAACCTGTTAATTAATTAAATATAAATTATTTAATTAATGTTCTTAGGTCATCTACATATAAATAAATTTAATTATTTATTTATATTGTTCATTTTCCAGTTTTTCTAATTTAATTAAATAAATAAGTTTATTTAATTAATGCTATCTTCCCTCTTAATTAATTAAATAGATTTCACAATTTATTTACATTAATTATCACAAGTTTAAATTCTTAATTTAAATAATACTCTTCTTTCCACATTTAATTAAATATTTTAGATATTTAATTAAAACATTTTCTAAATTTCCCACTCTTCTCACATAATTAAATATTGAAAATATTTAATTAAAACCTTTTCATTTCTCACACATAATGAAATATTTATTTATTGAAATTATAAGAGACACCTTTTAATTATCTCTTCATTTCTCCATCCGTCTCTTAAACTTCCATCTTCTTTTCGAATTCTCAATCGCTCACCATTCATTTTAACAGGTTTGAACTCGATTGTTGATCTTGGCCAATTGAATTCCTACCTTCAAAAATCAATAAATACAACCCTCTTATGAGTGGAAAAGGACCTCGAATCTCAGATTTTTATGCGTAGTCACTATAGTCACATTCATAGCATTTAAATTTTCATAAAGCTTAATCTTGTAGCCATGCATATGCATTTTTATTAATCTCATTCTCTCAAGCTGCCATTCTATAAGCTACTATTTTAAACAACTGAGAGCAAGCATCTTGAAACAAATCCTTGGAGATAGAGGACAATGGGATGAATTTGAAGAAGTTGTGGTTTAGAGTTTGCATTTTTCTTTCTAATTTAGTTTCTTTAATCTAATGTTTCATTGGTGTATTAGTTTAGATTCAGTTTGATTAACACATTCTAACATACACATTTTTGGTGCCCACCATGGGGCCAAGCCCTGCATTTTAACATTTCTATTTGAAGATTTTTCTAGTAGGTGATAGACAAAAAACACGTTTTGGCGCATACGAGTCTCTATTCGACGCATACAAGGACTATTTCAGCACATTTATGAGATCTTTTGGTGCATAGATGACCTGTTTTGGTGCATAGACACTCTATTTTGGCGCATCCCTAGGAGTTCTTTCAACGCATACATGACCCGTTTCAGCACATAGACAACCTGTTTCGACGCATACAGTTGTAAAAAAATTTAAATTCTGATTCTAATGCAATGCATGAACAGGATTTTTCAAATGTTATTTTTAACAGAATGAACCAATCCTAGGGTAGACACTTAAATTTGAATTAACCAATCCTAGGATAGTCACCAAACATAAATTTTCCTTTGGTGAAAATGAATCCCATGTTTTTAGTGAAGCAACATCTTCACTTAGTATAAAAAAGTTGTCAATTTGGGGATTTAAAATTGAACCATTATTGTTTGTTGTGATTGTGGGTAATAGGTTTATGCTCTCCCCTTAACTATGTGATGAAAATAGCAGACTTACCTTTTATTTTTTTTGCAATTTAATGCTTTATTACATCCTTTAGAAGGCCTGCTCTTGTGGGAAAAAGTACTCACCCAAGAGGAACTACCTAAGTGGGAACACCTAAAGCCAAGGTTTCCAACCCACTTTAATCAAAAGCAAGTCGTTGATGAAAATCCAACTTGACAGTAGTGCGCAAGATAACCATCCCCAAAACCTTTGTTCTAAAGGCTAGGAGGTCTCCCGAGGGAGTATATCTATTTGCCACACTGAACGAATACCCTTACTATGAACCATAGTGTAGAAAGCCATCCGTGTTAGTATCCAAACATCATCTTAATCATGGTGCAAGGGGAGGGAAGAATCTTCCCCCAAGACACTCACCATATAGTCACCACGGATTGTTTGCTCAAGGGATTCAGTATCCACTTTCATCACTTTGAGTATGCACCTGGAAAAGATGAAAACACAGGCACCCTCTAGGGGTTGACAAGGCTATGTGAGTCGACATGATTTTAAGCTGTGGGCTATGATTATTATGATGACTTATTTGAAAAATTAAGAGTGAGTCTGACTGAAGAGCTTATCTTATTTAAAACCTATGGAAATCTCAAGAACATACACTCTTTGTTTAGATTTTAGTATTAACAAATCAACTATCTGCTTCTATGCTATTTTTTTCACATTTAAATTAGATTAAGATCATCCCAAACAAGAAAATTTTATCAAATTGTCAAAATATGATGGTCTTAGAAGTAATTTAGCGCATTTGTGCTCTGTTTCAATGCATCTGTGCTCTATTTTGGTGCATCTGTGCTTTGTTTCAGCGCATTTGTGCTCTATTTCGGTGCATCTGTGCTTTGTTTTAGCACATCTGTGCTCTGTTTTGGCGCATTCAGCCTCTATTTTGGCACATCTATTTTCCGAGCCTAGGTGATTTTTTGACATTCAAAAATCAAGTCTTTTCGGTCTAGTCATTCCCATGCTCAGAGTTTGGAAGTCTACAACATTTGCTAAGAAGCCCTTAGAAAGAAAGGTTAGAAAGCCCAAGAAGTCTCTCAATTATAAGAAAGTATTGAAGAAGAGGAAATTTCTATATTAAAGTCGAAAGGTCCTACTTGAACACAGAACCTTTATTCATTGATATCATGACTATGTTAGAGGTTTCACTAAGATTATGTTGTAGAATCCTTATACTCAAGAGCTTTCTTTCAAAGAAGAGCCCATTCTCAAAGGCATAACCACAGTCAGCGTATTTGTTCTTCTTATATTCCCCAACCTGCAATCACATACGCTACTCATCCAAATCAAATTCTACAATAGAGAACTCAAACACATTAAGCATCCATTAAATTCATCTTTCTACAAAGCTAAGATCAAACTTCAAAAAGTGCAAAATCATCTTCATTTTCAATCTCTGGTTTAATTTCCGCAAATAGGATTTTCATCCTTTCAATCAGGGAATTGTGAGCTAAAGATTAAAAAAAATCTTTTAAGTCATATAATCTTCATTCTATCCTGACTTTCATATCCATCACCGTTGCACTATTTCATTCCTTTAATCAAAGTTAGTAGGATTTGAGTAAAGCTTATTCCTATTAGCACGAGATCTTGAAAGTATAGTGAACAAAATGGGTGACAATAGTGAGAGGGAGAGAAGCCTCTTTAACAATTCAAATACTGAAGAGTTAACGAAAGAAAAGCTCCAAGAAGCGGAACAGGATCCCCAATTCCATATTCTTATGGAAAGGATTTTAGAACGAAATAAGGAAAGATATTTCCTTTCATTAGCTAATCAAGGAGCTAAGTTACCTATTGATTTTGACACAGAAGGTATTAAAGAGGGTCCTGAAATTCCTCTCAATTATTTTGATTCCCTTACTTAACAGATAAAGGAATTACAAGGACAAATAAAATAAATGCAAGGGGGCACAACAAAGAAGTATGTTTTGGATGAAATATGTCCTTATCCATTCAATAGGAGTCTTCAAATGATTCCTTTTCCAAAACATTGTGAAATCCCTAAGTTTGATAGGTATAATGGGAAAACTGACTCCATTGAGCATGTAAGGGATTTTTGAAATATGAGCTTAGAATTTGCTCATAACGATACCTACTTAATGCAGTTGTTTCCATGAAGTTTGGGTGGAAAATCCATGGAGTGGCTTTCAAAGATCACTCCCCCCATCAAAACCTTTGAAGAGTTGATAAATAAGTTTATATCACAATACTCTTACAACATTCAACACCAGATAACCATGCTTGATCTTTGTAAGATAAAACAAAAAGTAGGGGAATCTTTCACTATATTTTTGCAAAGGTGGAGAAGGGTGTTTGCTAGATACTCTTATCCCATTCTTGAAAAGGAAAAGATGGAGATCTTCATTGATAGTCTTAATCAAGAAATGAGTTACAAACTAAACCTTCACTATCCTCAATCATTTGAAAAATTGATTGGAAACACAATTACTATTGAAGGTGTATTGATCAAGCGTGGAGTTCTAAAAATTGATAAAGAGGGTTCAAATTCGTACAACAACAACAACAACAATCATAATAATAACAATGACAAGTCACAATTTTGGACTCGAAATAAAAATGTTGTGAATTATGGGATCGTAGGTGCTAACAACGTAAATACAAAGCCTGTCATCCTTAATGTGTCAGGTATTCAACGTAACAATAATACTGGAGTATGTCGGAACACGAGCATGGACACGGGTGGGAGAAAAGGGATTTCAAAATTCAAAGCAATGGAATAGGAAATGGAGCAAGATTAGAAAATCGACAATCAAATCAGAAGCTGGAGTCGAGTCAGAATTAAGGTAAGGATGACCAAGATGATGTGGATCCGGAGACAAAATATAGGTGGAACCTAGGGGAAAGGAAAATCCGGAGATTAACCCTACTACATCCTCCACTAGTAAAAACAAGAAAGCTAAAAGGGGAGTGGGTACCATAGGTAGCATTGGATGCAATAACAAACCTTGGACCTCTCTATTGAAGGTAAAACCTAATGGAAAATCATCTTTCCCTCACGTGCAAAATATCTCATCCCCAGTTAGAGGTAAGTTTGCTATTTCTATTCGAGATCTGCTCATTGACCATAATATAGCCCTAATGGAATGAACTCTAGTTGGGAAGTTCATGGGCCCTAGACCAAATATTGAAGTGGTCAGGGAGTTTTTTAAAAATAAATGGAGAACTAGTAGGAAAGTCTCAGTTGTTGCTCTTCCAAAGAGTTTTTTCACCTTTTAATTTACTTGTAGAGAGGATATCACGGGTGTTAGAAGTGGAGGTCCTTGGGTGATAGGGAAATCTTCCCTGGCTCTAAAGAAGTGGTCCTCCCACTTGGATCTATTAGATTCCATATTTGAGAATTTCTGAGTCTGGTTTAGACTTCTAGGCCTGCCCCTGGAGTACTGGAGTGAAGACATCTTCCATGGTATTGCAAGCTCCTTTGGTGAGCTCCTTTTGATTGACACAATGCCAGCTGCTAGAAAGAGATTGGTTTTTGTGAGGATATGTGTGGGAGTTCCCTGGAGGCAGATCTACCATCATCGATTGAGATCCAATCTAAACTGGGTTCCTAGGAACAGAATATAGAGTTTGAACTATCTTGTTTACCTATTTCAGGTGTAGGAAATCTGGTCAATGGGCAAAAAAATGCTCCTTAAATGCTACTTCAAAGAAAGAAAAACTAGCAAGAGCTAGAAAAAAGGCATGGAAAAAAAAAAAGAATGACTCAAGAGAAGAAAGGAAGGAAAATAGAGAGCGGGAACTAGAAAACAAAGAGTCTGATATTTGGAATAGCTCTCTAGAGATTGAAGTGGTCATGGAGTCTAAAGGTGAGATCCCTAATGATCCTCATTACATGAATCTTGTTAAAATGTCTTCATCAAAGGAAAGGGATTCTGATGAGGAGACCTTACTTGGAGAAGGAGATCAGAACCTTTCTACCTCCTTATCCCAAATGAAAGTCCCTTCTGATAGAAATGAAGAGATCCCGGGTTTGGAGGATATTCCTAGTGAGGGCTTATCTTTGGTTTTGAATATTCCTCTTCCCTCCCCATCTTCTGATAATCTTCCCCCTCAGGGAGTAGTGCACTCAACGGATCCCAAGTCCATAGATTGGGTTAAGGAATCCCTTGAAAATATGGATCACACAGTAAATCTATCTAGTAATGTCTTGTCATGTCAAGAGAATGGTAGCATGGACACCTTACCTTGGGAACAAAGAATACCAACTGAAAACGAATGGGAGTCCAGTAGAGAGACGGATAGCCAAGATGAGACTGATAAAGAAGAGAATATATCAAAGAAGAATACGGAAGAAAACAAACAATGGAAGACCCCAAGTGGCATTTCTACAAGATCAAGATTCAAGGTAGATTGTGGAGTAGTAAAGAACTCAAGAGGTAAAAAGTCTTCGAAAAAGAAAAGAGAGTTGAATAGTTTTCAGGATATTGCGGATGGATCTCGAAAAACCATCCCAGAATGTCTTCACTTCCCCAGTATATAATGAAGATTATGTCCTGGAATATCAGGGGACTCAATAGCCCCCACAAGCAGGATGTTCTTCGCAATTTTGTTAGAGATCACAAGATGGTTATTCTTTTAATTCAGGAAACTAAAATGTCAAAGGAGAAAATTGAAAAGATGAAACTTTTCCAGTATTACAGTAACCAAGGTAATAATTCGAATGGCGCTTCTGGAGGCATTGTGACTTTATGGAATAGCCACACTATAAAAGGAGATCTGATATTGGAAGGTATGAATCATATAGCCACTAGATTTACACATATAAGAGATAACTTCAGTTGGATTCAAGTGAATATATATGCTCCTAATGGAAAAGGAATGAGAAAATATTTTTGGTTGGAATTAGTTGCCTTTAGGAGGATTTTTGATAAAGAAGTTTGGATTGTTATGGGGGATTTTAACACACCCTTAATGAATGGAGAAAAATTTGGGGGATCCCAGATCAATTTGGAGAGTAAAGAGGATTTTCAGAATTTCATTGATAATCAAGGGTTTATTGATCTGGATCTTCATGGAGCTTCCTTTACCTAGTCTAATCATAGAAAGGGGATGGATCTCATACATGTCAGATTAGATAGATATTTGATCTCCAATCATTGGTATTTTGATTATTACTGCTCCCTTAAAGCTCTTACAAGAATTGGTTATGATCATTTTCCTATCAGTTTCACTGCGGATCCAATAAAAAAGAAGAACAATCCTTTCAGATTTGAAAAAATGTGGATCTCTCATCCTGCTCTTAAAGAGGAAATAAGGAAATAGTGGAATATAGGAATTCAAGGAATTGCGATGTTCAGAATTGCTAAAAAGTTAAGGAAAGTGAAATGTAATTTAAAAAAGTGGAAAAAGGAATCTTTTGGGAAAATCTTTAGGATTAAGTCTGATCTACAGATGGATTTGGGAAAAGTTCAATTTAAAATACAGAAGGAGGGTTACTTGAATGACACTAATGAAAAAGATAATGAGCTCCTTACGAAGATGCATGACATAATTGGAAAGGAGGAGGAGTTATGGAGACAAAGATCTAGAGCTCTTTGGTTGTCTATAGGAGACGGAAACAACAGGTACTTCCATTTATCAACATCAAAACATAGAGTTGTAAATATAATATCTCAAATAGAAGTGAACAGAACCAGGTATGAGGAGGAGGAGGATATTAGAAAGCAGAAAAGCTCCTTCTTTAAACATCTTCTCTCGGCAAGTAATGAAATAAACCAAAATGAGTAGGATTAGTTAGTTGAAGGTATACCAAGAATTATCAACTAGGAAAACAACTCTTTTTTGATAGCTATCCCCACCGATGAGGAAGTCAAGCAGGTTGTCTTGTCCTTTGATGGGAGTAAAGCTCTAAATCCTAATGGTTTCCCTTTATTTTTCTTTCAATGGCTCTGGGAGATTGTTGAAGAAGATGTGGTTAATGCTGTTAAGAAATTTTTTGGATCCAGAAGTCTTCTAAAAGAATTAAAAGCTACTTTCTTAGTTGTTATCCCCAAGAAACTTGGAGCTAATAATTTTGAGGCTTTTAGGCCTATAAGTCTTTGTAATTCTTTATACAAAATAATCTCTAAGCTCTTAACCTCTAGATTTTTAACTCTTTTTCCTTCGTTGATTTCTCCTCAACATAATGGCTTTGTCCCTGGTAGACAAATTCTTGACTCTATTGTTACGGTACATGAGAATATTCACTCCTTAGTTGAGTCAAAGACTGAAGGCTTCTTATTAAAGCTTGATATCTCAAAAGCCTATGATAGAGTTGACTAAATTTTCTTATTTAAAATCTTAAAGGCTTTTGGTTTTTGTAATAGGGTTATCCAATTGGTGGAACAACTTGTGTCCACGACTTCCATATCGATTATGGTCAACGGATCCCCCACCTCTTTTTTTAAGAGTACTAGAGGTCTAGGGTAGGGTGAACCTATCTCTCCTATTTTATTCACTATTATGGTTGAAAGTTTAGGTAGGAATCTGAAAAATATGGTCAACTTTAAATTTCTTTCTGGTCTGAAACCTTCCTCGGGCAATCTGTTGTATTCCCATCAAGAATTCATCGATGACACTATGCTTATGGGTCAAGCTACAGTGTCTGAAGGAAAATCTATAAAATAGTTGCTTGACAATTATGGGAGAGCTTTAGGACAGTTGATCAACAATCAAAAAAGTTCTTTGTTCTTCTTCAACACTTCGGATCTTAGACAGGCCAAAATTGCCAGAATTCTAGGTTGCCTGGTGGATTCCTTTCCTACCACCTACCTTGGTCTACCTTTAAACTTGAAACCTCCTGAGTCTTTCTGGCTCTCGTTGGTTGAAAGATTCAACAAGAAGCTTGCAGGTTGGAAAGGAGCCCTACTAAGTCAAGCCAGAAAACTTCATCTCCTCAAAGCCTCTCTCCAGAATCTGCCTATCTATGCCCTAAGCCTATTTAAGATTCCTACTAAATTTGATGATGCCATTGAAAAAATTCAAAAAATATTTCTTTGGTCAAGTGTTGAGGAAAAAAAAGACTTCCCTTAATTGGCTGGAATCTTGTTTGTAGACCTAAAAAGGTTGGAGGACTTGGTTTAAGAAGAATCAAAACTGTTAATAAAATCCTCTTAGCTAAACAAATATGGAGAATCTCCTCTTCTTTTGGGGAGTGGATTGATATTCTAGCTAGCAAATATTTAGAAAAAAATTGTTCCTCCATTATAAAGAGGGACCCCCACCTTCTTCCCAGAGGGTCTACATGCTGGAATAATATAATCAATGGTAAAAAGATTGTGGATGATGGTATTGGATGGCAAGTGAGAAATGGTAATCACACCAGATTCTGGGAGGATAGATGGCTTTTTAAGGAGCTCACTATAAAAATCAATTCCTTCAGTGAATGGGAAAAGAATTATAAGGCATAGTTTGGAACTTATGTGAAAGATTACAAAGCGAATGGTAATTGGGTGGACTTGTGCAGTGTTAGTCAGGCTTTGGCTCCTATCCAGTCTTCTCTGATGGCTATTAGACTTAGTTCTGTGTAGCTGGATGATCATGCAGTTTGGATAGATGAACCCTCTGGAAATTTTTCAGTGCCATCTGCTTTTGCTAGGATTACTTCTTCTCTAGACCATCCTCCCTTTTGGTCTAAAGCTTGGTTCAAACATTTGATACCTAAAATTAATATCTTCTTCTGGATCCTTCTCCAAAACAAGGTGCTCACGATTGATAACCTATGTAAATGAGGATTTAAAATTCCAAATAGATGTTTTCTTTGTAAGATGGAGGTTGAATCTCTACGTCATTTATTCCTTCATTGCTCATTTGTTGCTTCTATCTGGGAGAAAATCATTAGGTTATGGCACCTTCCTTGGGTTTTCCCTTCATCCATTGAAGATTTCTTCACTCAATGGAAAGCCCCGACAAGAAATCCTATGCTCAGGCTTTTATGGGATTTATCCTTTCCTCATGTTGCTTGGGGCCTCTAGAAAGAATGCAACAATAAAATTTATAGGGGCAACGAAGCCTCTGTGGATATTGTCTTTGATAAAATTGTCATATCCCTGAAGGAAAATTTTAATGCCTTCACTTAGAAGGATAGAATGCCCATGAAAGCGGAGCATTCACTCTATGACTTAATTGTTGCTAAGGATTGGAACATAAGTTTAGATTTGTCTAGAACTATAATGAAGGCCAAGAAGGACAGAGAGGGTGTTTGCTGGTCTTTTCCGCCAAATGGGTGGATCAAACCTAACTTTGATGGTGTGGCTAAAGGAAATCTAGGAGCGGTGGGCTATGGTGGAGTTATAAGGGATTCCTATGGAAATTTCATTGGAGCGATTGCCTCTCCTCTTGGCTCTCAAACTAATCATCTGGTGGAGGTTTTTGGTGCTTTTCACATCACTAATTTAGCCCAATGTCCTAACATTAAAAATCTATGGCTTGAAGGAGATTCCAAAAATATAATTGACTGCCTCTGTGGCAAGTCTCTCGCCTCGTGGACCATCAAATCATGGGTTGAGGATGCCATATTGACTTTGGCTAAATTTGAAAAAGTTAAAATATCACATGCTTATAGAGAAGCCAATGCTATTGCATATTTTTTTGCTAACGAAGGAGTTAGGAGTAAAGATGTGCGTACCTAGCTTAATACTAGCGATCTAAAGTCTAATGTTTGCGCCCTATTAAATTTTGATAAATCACGTGGAAAAGTGATGTGTTATCCCTTTAATGAGGATAGGTTGGATCTTTCACATCACAATCGTTAGAGTGCATGGGACCGAGCCCAACGGCTTAATCTGCAAGAAAACTCTGCATGCTTTGTGGGTTCTTAGATTTGGCAGGGCCAATTTTAGTAAAGCTTGCATTTGGGTCTACCCCACTGTGTCGGCTGAAATGGGAGGAGACAGAAAGCGAATTGAGCCAGACAGCTATGGCACACATGAAAAATTCCAAGGCTTGGAGTAAGGTTAAAAGCGAAGGGTTGCTTCCTTTCTTGGAGAAGCTTCATGGCTCTAACCAAGAGGCTACGGATCTCTTTGTTAAAAAGTGTAATAATGGTAACTTGACCCTATTTGGTAGGAATGTGGAGCTCAACAAAAATCTTATGCTGATGTTATGAGATTATCTACTGAAGGGAAGAAGTTATTTAGGAATAGGGCTTTTTCTGATGAAGCTGTGATCAGATTTCCTAAAAAGGACATAGAAAGGCTAAGTCTGGTTAAATTTGCTAATAGCTACTTTGATGCTGACACCATAAATGCTATTTGGAGAAAGGTTCTCTAGGTCATCATGGAGTACATTATAGTGCATAGGCGCTTCACCAAAGTCTATGGCTACCACTTTGCTCTTCTCAACCACTTCTGATACAAGGTTAGGGTCTCTCTCCCTTATTATCTTTTATGTTCTTTGAAGAAAAGCTTGGAAGATAATAAGAAAAACCCTAAAAGATTCCCCATTCTGCACACTAGGTTAATAAGGTTGATTGTTGAATATTTCTATATGCCTGCTCCCTCTATTCTGGAAACCATCCCTAATTTTGAGAGTGATGACACTGAGCCCATTCGCTCAGAGTATCTGCCTAACTCTAGTCTTGCTAGAAAAGTCCTTAGCTTGCATGCTGTCCCTTCTGGGAATTCTGGTAGAACCTGCATTGAGCTTGAGCCTAGCAGCCCCTACCTTAAGAATAGCTCTATTGATAAGAAACCCCAGGCCAAAAGGCTTGTTTCCTATTCCAAAGAGTCCTCTGGGTCAGAGGAGTCTGATGCCAACAAAACTGAGCTTTGCGCTGATCCTCTACCGGATAAACACATTAATGATTACTCCCCTGTTATTCCTAACCCTGAGAAAACTTGTCCTAATACTGGAAAAGAGCCCTCTCTAGATATTCTAAACCTATCCAAAACCAATTCTGAGTCCCACTTCAAACTCTCGGAATGGACATTCATTGAAATTAATGAGTTGAAAATAAAAAATTGGGCCTTGCAAAGCAAGATTGAAGAGCTGGGTGCAAAGATTGCAGATATTGAAAAGAAAGATGTGTATCATAGTAATAGAAATATAGATTCCAAGGTTGAGATCATATGGAATACCATCAAAACCATTGCTGAGAAAAACAACCATATGGCAAGACACAATGCCATTATCATTAACGCGATGACTGAAAAGCTAGATAAAGCCCAACAGGTTTCTTTAGTGGTGGATCTGGAGGAAACAGAGGATAAAGGCCAAGAGACGGATGCGGAAATTTCCAGAAGAACCAGAGCCAATCTGAAGCGCAAGGTCCCCCCTACTTCGAAGATGATTGAAAATTTTAAAAAGGGTGTCAATGATATGCAAAATCTGGAGGCAGAGATGGAGTCTGTCGTCAAGACTCTGAATTAACGGCTAGGGTTTTTTTGGTGCTTACTTTGTTGTTCCTTTCGACTTGACCTTTCTAGTCTTTTTCATTTGGTTGCTACTGATCTTCTTGGGAAGCTGGTCTTTTTGGTTGGACTTTGGTGTCCTCTTTTCTATTTTGTAAACATCGTGGTTTCGTGTCCCTGTAAAACCCATTTTACCCTTTTATCAAAACAATAATACTAGAAATTCTAACACCCAAGGCAATGTTTTCAATCAAGGAAACACAACTAAAAATCATGGAAATAACTTTGGCAATAATCAAAATTCAAATGCGCCCAGATCATCATATTTTTCAAATCGACGGAGTTTCACTCCCTTGGGCCAATCTTTGGAATTCATTCTCAAAGAGTTATTGAATCAAAATGCTATTAAATTGCCACCACAAAGAGACTATGAGCCTCGAGTTAAACCACCATCATGGAATGACTCACACTTCTGTGATTATCATAGGTGTAAATGTCATAAGACAAACAACTACCAAGGGTTGAAGAATATTGTTCAAGATTTGATTCATAATCATACCATCACAGTTGAGGGACATAATGTTAATAATGATCATCAAGCATTCAAGAATCCACTCCCTAATTATCACAAAGGGGAATCCTCGAGTGACAAGGGAAAGAATGTTAATAACATCCAAGACATTATTATCAATCATATCTATACTAACGATCCTCAATTCAACGCTATCCGAATCAAAGGTAAGCCAGAATATTGAGAGGTGAATGTCACGACAAGGGGACAAGCCAAGACCATTGTCAAAGGAAACTCATCTAAAGAACCAATTCCCCCTCCAAGTCAATACAATTTGGTTGATCAACTGCGAAAAACATCAGCCCAAATTTCTATCATGGAACTTTTAAAGTTATCACCTGCACATAAGGACATTTTGGAAAGGGCTCTTGTTGATACAACTATATCTCCTGATCTAGGTACCGATAAATTTCAAGCCATCGTGGGACACTTGTCCTCCTACACATGTTTATCTTTTTCTGAAAAAGATGATTCATCCATAACCCATCCACATAATTCATCACTCTATTTAGAAGTCATGGTTCACAAAGCCCGCATTAGACGTGTTCTCATAGATGGGGGAGCCGGATTAAACATTTGTACTTTAAAATTGGTCCTAGCTTTAGGATATTCAGCAAACTCTATAGATCCACGAAGGAAAATCACAATCAAGGCATATGATGATGAAGAAAGAACTTCAAAAGGCCTCATCATGCTGCCAATAAGAGTGGGACCTATTGTGAAGAATACCTTTTGTCAGGTTCTTGATTGGGATCTAACCTATAACATACTATTGGGTCGTCCATGGATCCATGATATGCAAATTGTTTCGTCTACTTATCATCAATGTTTGAAGTTTCCATACGATGGACAGGAAGTAACAATACCCACTGATCACATTAGCAGTTAAACTTGTTCTAACCTAAGAGCAACTCAGGAAACATTCGTCCCATATAATAAAGAGGCTTTGGCCATCTCTACCTACAAAAACAAAGAACAAGCGCAAGAAATGATAAGCAATTTTAGCACCAAGCTAAAATTGAAAGATAATGGAATAGGAGAGTATTATTTATCTCTCTCTAATCTACCCCTATCTCCAAGATCCCATGGTCAGCCGTCAACATCTACACAAAAGGCCTCGACTTTAGCTCCCATTACAAAATTCAATGGGGTATTTATCAAAGAAATTGATGTAGAAGATAGGGCTATTCTTGATTGGCTCTATAAAGATGAAGAGGAATCCGTACAACATATTAAGTTACCCACAAAACAATATGGAAAGGGTTATGCTATCATGAAACAAATGGGTTATGAAGGAAATGGCCCTATAGGTAAAAGGAAAGAGGGTATTGTTGAACCTGTCCAATTAAAAACAATGCACCCAAAGGATAAAATTGGGTTAGGATATGGTGAAGATACTATGGAAGAAGTAGCGCAAATATTATCAAATGAGGAGTTAGCTAAAACTATTTTGTGAATTCAAGAAAACAATTCTGACACAGACTCCAATGAATATGAATGGGACACCATCTTTGATGATCAATTCTGGAGGGATAAAAAGGTGGATGTCATACACCAATTCTCACCTACATTCTTACAAGGAGAAAGCTCAAGGTCCCCATTTGATGACATTCTGCAAAGCAACCATGACTCAAGTGAGACCAATTCGATTCAAAGTGAGATAGATCATTTTGAGGAAGATACCATCTTAGACTTCTCCCATAATAACATTGACAATAACATCATGACCCTGACAGCCAATGAACTTACCCATCCTAATGATCCATTACCTTTGGTACATCCCGAACTCATTGATTGGGAACAAATAGCACCCATTGATGTTCCAACTTTTCCAAACGATGAAACCATAATAAACTTTCTTTGTTCATCCCATCCCAAAACAAGTTCCACCACGGAATCACAAGATCAGATTTTTCGACAAGAAAGTGCCAAGTTTCTCAGCTATGAAATAAATAATATAAAAGAAAGATCTAATGGTGAAAACCTAACAAAGGCAATATTAGATCAAAAAAAAAGAAAAATGAAAGAAAGATCTAATGGTGAAAACCTAACAAAGGCAGTATTAGATCAAGAAAAGAGGAAAATAAAAAGCATATCTAATGGTGAAAATTTTAAAAAGGCACCAAAGGATGGGAAACTTGACACTCTTCCAGAGTATTATTAGGAAAGATCTTCCATTCTAATTGAACCAATAGAGGTACTCAATATAGGTACTACAAAAAAGACTAAAGTTTTGCAATTGGTTGCATCTTTAACAGACAAAGAAGTACCTAAATTCACAGAATTTCTCAAAGATAATTAAATCAATTTTGCATGGTCCTATGTAGATATGCCTGGATTAGATCCAGATCTCATCATGCATCATTTATCTATTACACTAGAGGAAAAACTTGTAAAACAAAAACTCGAAAAAATACATCCACATGTGGCATTATTGGTTAAAGAAGAATTAACAAAGCTTTTAGATGTTGGATTCATCCGGTCCATGGACTATGCAGAATGGATCTCTAATATCATGCATGTTTCAAAGCTAGACGAAAGGATTAGAATTTGTACAGATTTCAAGGATTTGAACAAAGCATGTCCTAAAGATGACTTTCCCTTACCAAACATAGATATGATTGTTGATTTAACCGATGGACATACGATGTACTCATTAATGGATGGATTTTCAGGATACAACCAGATCAAGATTGTACTAGAAGATCAGGATAAAACAACATTCACATGTCCTTGGGGTACCTATTGCTGGAACGTAATGCCTTTTGGATTGAAAAATGTAGGAGCTACATATCAATGAGCCATGACAACTATTTTTCATGATATGATGTATATATTCATGGAGGATTATGTTGATGATCTTCTAGCCAAATCTAATACCAGAGAAGGGCAACTAGATATCTTATCAAAAATCTTCAAGAGAATGGAAAAATTCAAAGTGAGACTTAACCCTAAGAAATGCGTTTTTGGAGTAAAATCTGGAAAGCTATTAGGATACAGTGTATTGGAAAAGGGAATTGAAGTGGATCCAGCTAAGGTACAAGCAATTCTTGATATGCCACCACCAAGGAACACTAGTCAACTATGCTCTTTACAGGGATGATTACAATCCATTCAAAAATTCATTGCTCAACTGGCAGATAAAAGTTTACCATTTACACATCTCTTACACAAGAATGTTCCATTCAAGTGGGACCACAAATGTGAAGCAGCATTTGATCAGATAAAGCAATATCTCATGAATCCACAAGTGTTGATTCCACCAGTACTAGGTGCACCTCTCATATTATATATTGTTGCCATGGAAGTATATTTAGGAGCATTATTTGTACAAGAAGATTACTCAAGAAAAGAACAATCCATTTATTACATCAATCGAACCTTGACACTTATGACCTAAATTATACTTTCATTGAAAAGCTTGTTTAGCAGTAGTGTTCACTTCTCAAAAGTTACGAAACTACATGCTAACTCACATAGTAAAGCTTGTGGCTAAGATTGACCCACTCAAATATCTTCTAAGTAAGGCAACCTTAACTGGTAGGTTGTCTAAATGGGTTATGATCCTAAGCGAATTTGATATTCATTATGTAGATCGAAAAACTTTAAAGGGACAAGTAATTGCGGATCAATTAGTAGAAGCACCAATGCCAGCGGAACACCCAATACATGTTGATTTCCCTGATACCGACGTGTTCACAAAAGATATTCAATAGTCATGGTCACTCTACTTTGATGGTTCTTACACTCAACATGGTTCAGGAGCAGGAATTTTTTTTATAATACCTCAAGGACATACAATCCCAAAATCTTACCAGCTAATGTTTCCTTGCACAAAACTACATAGTTGAGTATGAGACATCGATAATCGGCATAAGAATTGTAGTAGACTGAAAAATCGCAAAACTTCAAGTTTTTGGTGATTCACAACTTGTTATAAACCAAATCAATGACGAATATCACACTAAAGATGACAAGTTAGTACCTTACAAAAGAATGGTGGAAGATCTCAAGAAATACTTTGTTAATATCAAGTTCATACAAATTCTGCGTGTAGACACATAAAAATATCCTCATAATCATTTTTAAATCATTTCACATTTCATTCAATTATCCATATATTATAACCATTTATTCATAAGCATTTATAGGCATCTATAAACATTATTCATAAAATCATTTGATTATTTATCATTTACCATTTAAGCATAAATCACTAAAATATCATTGAATCATTTAATAATCTTTCCATTTATCCATTCATCTCATATTCATATTTTATGCATTTCCATTCAAATATTATACTCATAAAACCCATGTCCATAATCACTTCATTAAAACCATTTTCATAATAATTTATCCACCATAAAATATTAATACGTTAGTGCATTTACACATTTCATGCATTTGCATATTCATTTAAAATATCACAAATATTCATTAAATTATTCATTTACCACCTACATGCATTTATCCATTTCAATATTTTATCTTACCCATCTCATGCATGTGGGATATTTTCCTCCATGCCAATCTCTTATCCCACACTCCCTCCACAACTTGCATTCACCCTAAAGATTCCTATTTAAACAGGACTCTCTTCTCATTTTGACCCCTACACGAATTTGGAATACTTTTTCCCACTCACCATAGCCTCTTGCTGCATTTTGTGCTCACAAAAATTTGAGAGCAAATGCATAAAATAAGATCTTGGTGAAAGGGAGACAATGGAGTTATGTTCTTTTAAGTGCAGATTTTGATTTCTTTTAAGCAAGTTTGTGATCTTAGTGTAGTTGCATGTTTTTGCTGGTTTGCATTTAAATTAGAATTACTCTATTGATGTGGGCTGAAATGATGGTTCTTACTCCATAGAATCATGCATTTTTTTTGGCTCTACAAAATGGTGAACCCGATGTGAACAGCAATCGTTTCTTTGTTGCTTCATTTTTATTGTTGTCTCATTTTTTTTGTTGTTGTTGGGTTGTGTAAAACCATATCAGCAGTATCAAACTTGTTGGAGAAGCATGAGAAACAAATGAAATCACGTTTTTCTTTTTGCTGCCACGTTTTTCTCATTATTGGATAGTTTGAAATGCCCAAAACATCTCTCAAATTGGCCTCTGGTCATGAAGAATGCCCCAGGCATTGTTTTTGAGGTGAAATAATTCATTTACAACAAGTAAAAGCTCTAAAAAAATAGCTTTGAATCAAAAAACGTGATCACCATACCCCCTGCACTGTTCTTCAAAGCTTTGAAAAAATCATCTTGTTGGAAACATTAGGAGGTTTTTTTTTTGTTGTATTTTCTTCTTGCTACAGTGAGCATTCTCATTTATGCATCTTTGTCAAATTCCATAATTTGAATCTTATTTGGGTGCCTGATATTTTCTGCAGGTTCAGAGTTTGCAGCAAACAAAATTTTTTCCATTTCTATTTTAAATGTTTCTGCAATAACTGTATTTATTTTTTGCAGGCTATTTTGAGGTATTCTGATGCATTATGTCAAAGGATTCATCTGCCATGTCCATGTGTTCATCAATCCATCAGAGCATTGCTGCATGTTTAAGATTTTAAAATTAAGTTTTCAGTTTAGTTTAATTTTTAATTTTTAGTTTTAAATTTAAGTTTTAGTTTAGTTTTAGATTAATTTTGACTTAGTTTTTAGATTAATTTTGATTTAGTTTTTAATTTAGTTTTTAGACTAATTTTTAACTTAGTTTAGAATTTTAGTTTCTAATTTCATTTAGATTTTTAATATTTAGATTTATTGTTTAGTTTATATTTTCTTCTTTACTTTTTAATTTAGCTTTAATTTAGTGTAGTTTCTAATTTTCCATTTAGTTAGATTTATTTTATTTTATTTTAGAGTTCTTTTTTTTTTAATGTAGATCTTAAATGTAATTTTAGATTTAAATTAGATCTTAATTTAGATTAGATTTTAATTCATTTTAATTTAGAATTAATTCGAAACTAACTTTAGTCTAGATTTTTTATTTTTTATTTTTTTTATCTAGATTTAAATTAACTTTAGATTTTGATTTAGATTTTAACTTTTAGTTAGATTAACTTTAATTTTAATTTTAATTAGATTAATTTTAATTTTAAATTAGATCTTACTTTTAATTAGATTTAGATTTTTTTAGATTTAAATTTTAACTTAGATTTAGCTTTTAGTTCTTAGTTTGGCTTTATCTTTTTAAATTAGATTCTAACTTTAAATTTAGAATAATGTTAGTTTTCGTTTTAGTTTAATTTTAGTTTTGGGTCTAATTTTATTAATTTGGGTTCTCTTGCAGGTTCGTTTGGCAAAGAATTGAAAATCAAAACATACGCTTGACAAAGATTGAAATCAAAACTACTAACAACATTTGGTGCAGAATGATTGACGAAGACATGATTTTGAAACCAATTGTCTTTTGAATTAGAAAACACTTCAATTGGTGCTTTAAAAATGAACAATTGTCTTTTCTCACATCAGTTTAACTAGGGGTTCAATGAACATTGTTTGTTGTGCTTGAAGGTGGTAGGTGATTATGCTCTCACCTTGTGCAAACTAGGTGATCAGAAAGTCAGACCCATCTATTTTATGTGTCACCCCGATTCAATAATTGAAGTATCCTCTCCCCTTGCGCACTTGTACGATCCTAGGTGCAAGAGAAATGATTATTGACTCTAGAACTTGGGCCTTCCTTGGTGGGAAAAAGTGCTCACCCCAAGGTGACTCAGACTGGCAAGGGAGCTATTTTTCCAAGCTACCCCCGACCGGTATATAAATGTGAATCCTAAGGGAAGCCTAGGATTACGAGTGCAGATATGTCATACAGACCAAGTAGTACTCCCCAAAACCCTGTTGAGCGTAACCTCTTCAGGCTGGAGTGCCTCCTAAATGGAGCTTAATCTTGTGCCCCATGTATGGCCACTCGAATGGGGGTCCCGAACTAAAAACCTTTGTGTAGTTGCCAAAATCCTTCTATTTGCTAGCACAGCACCGGTTGGTGTGAAGGCATCCACATCTTCACAAGTTTTTAGTAGAGGTGATCAATCTGCCATGGGAGTTTCATGGGGGTTGAAGCTTGGTTGGCCTGAGAAGTGAGTGCACTGTAAGGGGGAGCCCGTGCAGCCAAGCTTCTGGATTCACCTACTAAGAATATGCGGTTGGGGAAACCCACGTGGAATCTAGCAAATATTGTCCTTTCCAACCTTAGGATTTGTACTTGTATTGTTAAACTCAAACACTTTGTTTTCTATGTCTTGCATGTGTGTTTCAAAATAGACCTCAAATAAACATCACACCTAGTAACTTGCAACATCTCAAACTTTGCAAACCTCAAAGGGTCCAACAACACAAACATACAACGTGAACCTATCACTTGGATTTCTTGGGGTCATCATCCTTTAGTTTTGATCTTTCAATCCTTGCATTCCACCTAGTCCTTGCATTCCATCTAGACTTTTTATTCCACCTAGCCCTTGCATATCCATACATATTCATATCCATTTCATCCTAGTCCTTGCATATTACTAGTCTTGCCTACATAGGTGACATTACATAGTCCTTGCATATAGATAACACTCCACCTAGTTCTTGCATGTTCAACCCCTTTGCATATCAAGACCATCTCACCTAACCTTTGCATGTTCTAGGAATCTAGTCCTTTGCATATTCATCATCGATCAAACAAAACCCTTAGCTTGCACTTAGGCTACTCTTCCTAGGTCTTAAAATAAAACCATTGGCTATCTATCACCCGCATCACTTGAGGTTTATCATCCTTGAGTAGGGAAATCCTTTTGGAGTCCATCCTCTCCTGCATACCCTCTCTTGATCATTGGTCCTTGTGTCTATCTATCATAACACAAGTAAAGCCTTTACATCATAACCAACTTTGGACCTATAGTTGCCTTTGAGCTCTTAAATTCTTAGCTTTTCATACCATACCTTACCACTTCCATATCTCATCTTAGAATCATATCCTTTTCATTGCATCCTAGTCTTAGGTCTCATACATTACCTTGGATTGAACATCAAAACAATCAACTATGACCCCTAGAACAAGAGCAAAAATGTTTCAAGAAGAAGGGAACCCTTGGGGAAGAGACTTTGATGGGGAAGATAACGTTAGTGTTGTAACTAGAGAAAAAAATGAAACTGATGATGAAGAAATAACCAAATCTGATATAGAAGAAGCACTTATGGATCATAGATTCACTAAACTTCTTACGAAGGTATTCAAACGTAACCCACAACAATACTTCAAATCCCTTATTGATGAAGGAATCAAAATGCCACCTGATTTTGACATGTCACCACTCATGATGAATGACCAATCTAAATCTACTAGATCTAAACATCCCAAAACAAACAATGATGGTAGAATCAAAGATCATAGACCCTTTTATCTACAACCAGGTTACAAGTGATCTTCAAAGACCTCAAAACCCACACCAACAAATGATCCAATTTTGGATGAGCTTAGAACATTGAGACAAGAATTGGAAACCCTTAAAAACCATAAATCATCATCTCATAAGTTCTCCATTGAAGATATATGTCCTTATCCCTTTGATCCAAGCATACCAATGCCACCTTTTCCTAACCATTGGGACATACCAAAAATTGACAAATATAATGGAAAAGGGGATCATAAACATCACTTAAGACAGTTTTGTGCTACTAACATGGAATTTGTAGTTGATGAAACATACATTATGAGATTATTCCCCCGTAGTCTAGGGGGAGAAGCTATGGAATGGTTTTCACAATTACCCCCAACCATAAAATCCTTTCAAGAATTGGCTGATAAATTTGTCTCCAATTATAGTTTCAATTGTGACTTTAAAGTGACCATGACAAACCTTTTCAACACCAAACAAAAACCAGGTGAATCTTTTGTGTCATTCTTGCAAAGATGGAGACATTTAACAAAATGATTACCTTATGTCATTCCTGATCAACAATTGGTTGACCTCTTTTGTTGAAATTTGAACAAAGAAATTGGAAGGGAACTTCACCTCAAATGCTTGGATTCCTTTGATGATGCCATAGAAATGGGATTTCAAATTGAACAAATTCTCATTGATGATGGAACTATAAAACTTAATAATGATAGAGATCAAAAATCAAATTCGAACAATAAGACACCTTTTTGGGTAAAGAACAAGAATGTAGTCAATGACGGAGTTGTTGATGCAAAAACAACTAAAACATTATCGCCTGTTTATAACCTCAAAGCTTCATCTTCTGATAAAGGAAAAGAAAAATAGAGAAGTTTCCCTAAACAAAATTTTACACCATTGGGACAATCACTTGAATCCGCATTAAAAGAACTTCTTGAAATCAATATTATAGTGCTACCTGAAATAAAGGAATATAATCCACAAGTCAAACCCCCATGGTGGAATCAGAATCACTTTTGCGACTATCATAGACATAAACGACATAAGACTAATAGTTGCAATAAACTTCGACATCTAATACAGGACCTTATTGATGATGGTAAGATAGTGGTTGACGAACACACTCCTTTCGGTAACTCTGATTGCGAGGTGTTTAAGAACCCTTTCCCTCAACATGAAAAGGATAAAGGAAAGGTCCTTGAATATGGTGATGGTGTAAACTATACTACTACTAAGTATGACTATACCATACATAACATTAGTGAGGTTGATAATCATGTAAACACTTTCATTATAAAAGGCAAAGCACCTGATTGCAAGGTTACTACTTGCAAAGGAACAATCACCCTTAGAGGTCCTAATTCAAAACCCACTCCACCAGCTTCACAGTATAACCTCATAGAGCATTTAGGAAAAACACCTGCGCAAATTTCCATACTTGAGTAGCTACGCCTATCTCCTGAGCATAAACCTATCCTAGATAAAGCACTTACTACTGCTAGAGTGCCTACAAACCTACATATAGACCAATTCCAAGCTATGGTGGGACATATCACCTCGCCTTACACTATCACTTTTACTGAAAGTGATGATTCATCCCCTCAATGACCGCATAATGCAGCTTTACACATTGACATCCTTATCAATAATGCCAAGATCAAGCAAGTTCTAATAGACAGAGGATCCGATCTTAATATTTCTACCCAAGAATTGATCACAAAATTAGGGTTTTCTGAAAATGTAGTTGATCCAAGGAACAAGATTACCATAAAGGCATATGATGAAGAGGAACGCTCTTCTAAAGGATGAGTTACTCTACCAATCAGAGTCAGCCTTGTGGTAAAGGATGTGGTTTGCCAAGTCCTTGATCTCTCGCTGACCTATAATATCCTCCTTGGAAGACGTTGGATTCATGCAATGCAAGCAATACCTTCTACATACCACCAGTGCATTAAATTCACACACAATGGTGTTGAAATCACAATACAAGGAGATCCCAACCCTTTCTTGTACTGCCATAATCTAAGTCTTAAAACTGAAATCACAATCCCAAGCATATGTTGATCCTGAGTCCTTAAAAGCATCCTCCTCAAAATCCAAGGAAGTTGAAACCAAAATACAAGTAAAAGAACAAGGGGTGGGAGAATATACTTTGAATCATGCCCTTTGCATTAGAAAGTTACCTTTATCTCCCCATACCTATGGAAAACCACAAATGACTAAGACCACATCAGATGTAGAGTCTACAATGACTTGTAAATTAACCAATCTCAAAAAATGGGGAGTCCTCTCTAATGAAGTAGAAGAAGCTGATCTTTTGAAATGGCTATACAAAGATGAGGATACAGAAAAAGAACAAATTGAAATAAAGATACCTATTGGACAATATGGTAAAGGTTTTGATCTTATGAAAAAAATGGGATATGATGGTAAAAGTCCTCTTGGCTTACAAAAATAGGGTGTCTTGGAGCCAATACAGCCTACTCATATGCAAAAAGTCCTTGGTTTAGGATATGATGTGCAGAAAGATAAGACCTTGAGTACCATATGTACTTCAAGTAAGGAAGTAGAGTCCTCTAATGCCACATAGACAAATGAGGAGAGTACCATCAATGAATTCATTGATATTTATGACTATGATAGTATCCCTACCCCTGAACTTGATCATAACATTTGTACCCTTTAATCCATTCAAAATCTTGATTCAAATCATGACCCTTTACCCTTGGTTCACCCCAAACTTACTGGTTTAGACTAGAAGGGACCACCACAACTGGATGTATTTCAAAATGATGAGGCAATCATAAACTTTCTAGGAGCCTGAGAAGATACACCTTTTGAGGATCATAAGACACGTTTCACCATAGAACTCAATAGTGCGGCTTACTTTGGGGAGGGTACCAAGCCTTTCAGTCGCAAAATTATTGAAAATATAAATAGGTCTTCTAGTGAAAACCACCCTGTGGCGCTATTAGACCTGAAAAAAGTAAAAATAAAGGACATATACAAGGTTTAAAACCTCTCTGAGGCGTCGGAGGATGGAAGGCTTGACACACTTCCCTTAGTAGTATATCATGAAAAGTCATCTATGAGTGGAGAAGACAATACCAGCTAACTTGGGTACAGAAGAAAAATTGAAGGTAATTCACCTAGCAGAATCATTAACACCTGAAGAGAGAATAGAGCATATATAGTTTTACAAGGAAAGACAAGTCAACTTTGCATGGTCTTATGCAGATATGCCAGGACTTGATCCAGATCTAGTCATGCATCACTTGTCTTTGCCACTAGGGGTAAAACCTATTAAACAAAAGTTGAGAAAAATGCACCCGCATATTGCTCTATTGGTAAAAGCCGAATTACAAAAGTTGTTAGATGTGGGATTTATAAGACCTGTTGACTATGCTGATTGGATTTAAAATTTGGTACCAGTTTCAAAACCTAATGGGGGCATCTGAATTTGCACGAATTTTAGAGATTTAAACAAAGCTTGTCCTAAGGATGACTTCCCCCTTCCAAACATTGACATGATAGTGGATTTGATGGCAGGACATGAAATGTTATCCCTCATGGACGGTTTCTCAGGCTATAATCAGATTAAAATAGCTCCTGAAGATCAAATTAAGATAGCATTCACTTGTCCTTGGGGAACCTTCTATTGGAATGTCATGCCCTTTGGGTTGAAGAACGTTGGAGCTACCTACCAACATGAAATGACCACTATCTTTCATGACATGATGCATACACATCTAGAGGACTATGTAGATGATTTGTTGGGAAAATCTTACACAAGAGTTGGACGTCTAGAGATCATGGATAAAATTTTCACAAGATTAGAAAAATACAAAGTCCAATTGAATCCCAAAAAATGTGCCTTTGGGGTAACCTCTAGGAAACTCCTTGGATACATTGTCACATCTAAGGGAATTGAAGCTCATCCTGCAAAAATAAAGGCTATACTTGAAATGCCTCCACCTAAGAATATCAGACAGTTGAGATCATTACAAGGAAAAATTTAGTCTATTCGGCGCATTATATCACAACTCGTAGATAAATTTCAACCCTTTCAACATCTACTACACAAGAATGTTCCATTCAAATGGGATGAGAAGTGAGAACAAGCTTTTCAGAAAATCAAAGAGTATCTAATGACACTGCCAGTATTGGTACCTCCCACAGATGACAAGCCTTTAATTTTGTATATATCCACAACCACTATAGTACTGGGGGCTCTTTTGGCACAACATGATTCTGAAGGAAATGAATGTGATATCTATTACATTAGTAGCACTCTAGTGGGATATGAGCTCCATTATAGTTCTATTGAAAGAGCGTGCCTTGCTGTAGTTTTTGCATCACAGAAGTTGTGACATTACATGCCTACACACAAGACAAAGCTCATTGCAAAAAATGATCCTCTTAAGTACCTCTTAAGCAAAGTAGCAGTCACAGGTGAATTAGCTAAGTGGGTTATGATTCTCAATGAGTTTGATATTTAGTATATAGAAAGAAAATAAATTAAAGGAAAAGCTATAGTAAATCAACTCGCCGATGCTCCTGTGATAGATAATCATCCTCTTATTACCAAATTTCTTGATGAATCAATCTTCAACATGGAATCTACACATCTATGGACTTTATATTTTGATGGCTCCTTCACATAAGGTGGTTCTGGTGCTGGAAATCTCTTTGTCACTCTGCAAGGGGATTGTATACCTAAAGCTTACAAGATACAATTTCCATGCACCAACAATATTGCAGAATATGAGGCCTTGCTTTATGGGCTTTGTATGGCGGTGCAATGGAAAATCCTAGAGTTGCATGTTCTTGGTGACTCTCAGCTAGTGATCAAAAAAGTTAATGATGACTACAAAACAAAAGATGAAAAATTAATGCCTTACAAAAGAATGGTGGATGACTTCAAGGCCTATTTCACATCAATTTCCTTTGAGAAAATTCCTCGAGATACCAATCGGGTTGCTGATGCAATGGAAACAATTGGTTCACTTATAGAAATGCCATGCAATGCTGCCTACTGTGAGTTCTTGGTAGAGCCTCTTTTGGAACCTACTTACAATATACCACAATCTGAAATGATTTTCCTTATTGTTGGTCCTAATTCTCAATGGTATGGTGATATTTATATCTATCTCCAAGATAACACCTTGCCATCAGATCTATCAACTAAATCCCATAAAACCTTTATCCATCAAGCTTCTTGCTATGTAATCTTAGCCGATACCCTTTACTGTTGAGGTCTCGATGGTACTTTACTTAGATGTCTTGAGCATGATGAGAGAAAAACTTCTTTATGAGAAGTACATGAAGGTATATGTGGGGCACATTCTAGCGGTCCTACCTTAGCCAAGAAACTCTTGCATATGGGTTATTATTGGCCTACAATGGAAATAGATGCTTATCAGTTTGTTAAAAAATGCAAGCAGTGCCAAAAATATGCAAACTTGATACATGCTCCTGCACAAGAATTACAGTCTCTGGCTACACCATGGCCCTTTTATCAGTGGGGACTCGATCTCATGGGAAAGATCCATCCACCTTCATCCAATGGTCATAAGTTGATTCTCATTGCCACAAACTATTTTCTTGGTCACATCTATCACGAGATTAATTTTCTTCCAATTTGTTTGATCAATCTCTCGAGGGGGCATATCACTCTTATCATAATCCTTACCAGGATATCTTTGGGGCATGTATTAGTTGATCAATCTTTTTTCTTTGAAAAAACGTGACAAGCTACGTTGTCTCAAAGAGGGGCAAAATGTAGACACATAAAAATGTCCTCGTAATCATTTTAAAATCATTTCACATTTCATTCAATTATCCATATATTATGACCATTTATTCATAAGCATTTATAGGCATCTATAAGCATTATTCATAAAATCATTTGATCATTTATCATTTACCATTTAAGCATAAATCACTAAAATATCATTGAATCATTTAATAATATTTCCATTTATACATTCATATCATATTCATATTTTATGCATTTCCATTCAAATATTATACTCATAAAACCCATGTCCATGATCACTTCATTAAAACCATTTTCATAATAATTTATCCACCATAAAATATTAATACATTAGTGCATTTACACATTTCATGCATTTGCATATTCATTTAAAATATCACAAATACTCATTAAATTATTCATTTACCACCTACATGAATTTATCCATTTCAATATTTTATCTTACCCATCTCATGCATGTGGGATATTTTCCTCCATGCCAATCTCTTATCCCACACTCCCTCCACAACTTGTATTCACCCTAAAGATTCCTATTTAAACAGGACTCTCTTCTCATTTTGACCCCTACACGAATTTGGAATACTTTTTCCCACTCACCATAGCCTCTTGCTGCATTTTGTGCTCACAAAAATCTGAGAGCAAATGCATAAAATAAGATCTCGGTGAAAGGGAGACAATGGAGTTATGTTCTTTTAAGTGCAGATTTTGATTTCTTTTAAGCAAGTTTGTGATCTTAGTGTAGTTGCATGTTTTTGTTGGTTTGCATCTAAATTAGAATTACTCTATTGATGTGGGCTGAAATGATGGTTCTTATTCCATAGAATCATGCACTTTTTTTTGTGCTACACCGTGCATTGATAATAAAGCAGCAGACGCTATGGCTACAATCGCCTCTCTACTCCAGTTGACAGAGAATAAAAAATGGTATGATCTCCTAGTGGAACAATTGTTTTTTCCTGCCCATGACAATCCTAAAACTCAAATCATTTGCCATTTGACGAGTTCTGATTCTTCCTTATATGGCCAGATTTACACTTACCTAAAAGGTACTACTTTACCCTTAGGTTTGTCTAGGACTCAAAAACAAAATTTCATTCGTCAATCATCCTATTACACCTTAATTGCTGACATTTTATATCGGCGTGGTGTGGATGGTACCCTCCTTAGATGTCTTGAACACAATGAATTGGAAAAGGCCTTACAAGAGGTCCATGGTGGAATTTGTGGGACACATTCAAGTGGACTAACCTTAGCAAAGAAACTTGTAAGATTAGGGTACTATTGGCAAACCATGGAGAAAGAATCATTCACCTTTGTGAAGAAATGTGCAAAATGTCAAATTCATGGGAATCTCATTCATGCTCCTACTCAGGAATTACAATCCTTCACCACAACATGGCCTTTTGCTTAGTGGGGATTGGACTTGGTTGGAAAAATACATCTATCATCTTGAAATGGACATAAATTTATCATTACAACCATTGAGTATTTCACTAAGTGGATTGAAGCCGTTCCTTTGATAACTCTTATGAGCAAACAAATATGTGCATTCATATTGAATTATATCATTTGTAGATATGGTATTCCTAATTCCATTATCATAGACAATGGTAGACCCTTTAAAAATAAAGATGTTGAGGAACTATGTGAAATATTTCGCATCCAACACCGGTTCTCTACACCTTATTATCCGCAAGGAAATGGTCAAGCCAAAGCTTCAAACAAAAAAATTCTAAAGATTTTGAAGAAAATAGTGAACGAAGCAAGTCATGATTGGCATGTGCAATTGAATCCAGCATTATGGGCCTACAGAACAAGCATTCGCGCACCAATAGGAGCTACTCCTTATGCACTGGTCTATGGAGCAAAGGCTATTCTACCACTAGAAGTTGATATTCCTTCACTTTGAGTATCACTCAAAGGGCTAATCAATGATGACGACTATAGAGTATCAAGATTGCAAGAGCTAGAATTACTTGATGAATGGCGTCAAACTGTGTTTAATCATTTAAAGGGATATCAAAAAATTATGTCCAGCAACTACAATCACAGAGTAAAACCATGAAATTTTCAAGTGGGTGATTTGGTTCTCAGAGAAAACCCTCGAAATCAACAAGATCGGGAAAAGAAAGGCAAGTTTGAACCAAATTGGTTGGGCTCGTTCGTTATCACTGTCGCGTATGGATCGGGGGCATATCAGTTGTCAACAACAGAAGGGGGCTTGTTTGAAGATCCAATCAACAAAATTCACTTGAAGAAGTTCTATGCCTGAGAAAATATCAAAAACAATATAAAAAGTCCCGAAAAAAACATTGCCTTGATGAAAACCCGGCAAATAGGCATCTTGGTAATAACAAAAAAATCATAAAATCATGAAAAAGTGCAATAAAAACAAACAGTGAAAACCTGGGAAACAGACATTGTTTGTGATTTTATTTGGCTCTCTCATCTATTAGGATTCATTCTGCATATACATCCTTTCATCGATGTCACACACACACCTCACAATCACATTGCATCATCTCCTTGGAACAATAAGGATCTCATCATAGCTTGATGATTTGAGGGTTATCCATCACAATAGTTGTGTCTAGCAAGAGTCAGAGTACAAGATCACTGGGGGGCAGTTTGTTTCTTGAAGCTTTTCTAGCAGTTAGTCAGTAGCATGTGTCTAGAATTAGAGTATTGGAAACAACAGTCTTGTTCATTAAAATGAGCTTACATGACTATTTTGACAAAGGATTTTAAAAAAATTGGATGATCTTAATCTGAATAAAATAAATGACAAACTTAAAAGCATAAGTTGCAAAATGTTGTTTTGATATTTGATGACATCATATCTTTGGAGTGGTTTAATGATGTATTGAACTAGAATCACAAGGAAGAAGTATGATTTTTCTTTGCTTGATGTCTATGAGTTAATCATTAGTATGATGCAAATTGGTCGTGGGACATGCTCTACAATGTATCATTGATCACATTTTAGAATTTGCATAGGAAAATGGTTAACTTTTGTCTGTTTATGCAAACAATATTCAGGTCATTTTGGTTCAATTATACCTCGATGCTTGTATTAACTTGCTACATCAAACATTATGGAAGCAGTACTCAGGTCATCATTGGTGCTAACGTACCCTTTGATGCTTGTACTAACTTTCAACATATGAGAAGGCTCAATGATGACAACTAAACACAATAGGAAATGGAAACAAGGAGAACGGTTCATTATTTCATTATTAGGATTGCATAATTCATTATTAGGATTGTATAATTCATTTGCATTTTGAAGGCCTTTTTAAATATATTTTTGAGGGTTGATCACATTCTTGAATATCTTATTTAGACAATGGTGGAGTATGATTGGGCATTTGCTACATCTCATTTTCATTATCCTGCATTTCACATCATTTTTCATTCTCATTATCATTACACTTACATACTTGTATCATCATTTCAATTCATTATCATATTCATTATCATCTCATTTTATTCATTGTGATCATTATCCATTCTTACACATCATATACATGGTCTTTATTTTAATCATTCATTAATCATTCATTAACATATACATTTACATATTTCACACACATTTATAAATAAAATTGCATCCATAATTTAGCTGATCATGATCATTTACATCATCTATTATAAATTCCTTACATCTGTGCATTTTCATTACATCATAAATCATGTCACCATTACATCATCATTATTATCATGCTCATTTACAATCTGCATCATACATTCATTCCATACATCATGAAGAAAAAAATCATTTATATCATATCATCATTGCGACATAGCATATCAAAATAAAAACATGTGCATAAATCATCCATGACATGTGCATAAATCATCCTTAACATGTGGATAATCAAATCACCACTGCATATCATAGATATTATCAGAACAAATGTCTATGAATACAAAGGATATCAAATGTTTCAAAAAGATATATCACATACAATGGCATAAATGTGTAAAAAATGCTCATCACTGAGGGGCATCTAGATGTGGTACATGACTACTGCTACCTCCGGAGGTAGTAGGTCTCGATGGATCTCTGCTCCCAGAAGCTCTAATCTCTCATCTAACCGACTGACCCACACTCTTGGTTGCACTCCTAGAATGACTTTGTGAGTGAGTCCGAGTCCGAGTACCCGACTGAGTGAATGCTATCCACTGCTCAAGTGGCATTGCCTCAAAATATCACATCCTGTAGTACTTGGCCTCCTAAGCTGCCTCTAGCCCCTCTGCTACAACCTCTCCAATAGAGGTACTCTCAACTAATCTCAGTAGTTTCTCAGCTACCCACTCAGCCTGTTTGCATCGCTCTTGGAAGCTGTCTCTCTCAACTGTGAGCTGAGCTATCTGTGGGTCAGGAGGTGGTGGTTGTGCTATCTGTCCCTGTAGTTGACTGATGGTCACCTACGCTTGTGCTATTTGACTCAGAAGACTTTGAATCTCAACCTATAAAGCATCCACCTATCCTTGTGATGGAGCTCTGATAGTGATACATGGTGCTGAAGTGCTTGCCTGACCCACCACTCTGGATGTCCATGGCATTGTCCTGAAGGGAATATCAAAGAATAATCTCTGCCTCCCACCACCCCCGTCACCCCCGTCATCCCCACTATCTGAATCATCTGACTCCTCATCCATCTCCTCATCCTCGGAGCTATCATCATTCACATCCATAGCCACTCCGCCGATATCCTCGACCTGATCTGCCTGTACCTCTCCCTATGCTAGTACCTATGCTTGACCCTATGGCTACTCTACTACTAGAGGTCCTTGAGGCTATTGTCATCCCATCTATATAACTGGTCCTCCAATCAATGGGGTAGACTCATCTAGACTGGTGAATCTAAGGAAGGGATATGTGTAAAAATACATTGCGTAGTCATCTATCATCCTTGCATCAGTAACCTCTAGATGCATGGCCCACTGAGATGGCTATAACTCAAAATACTCTGCCCTAGTAGCTTCGATGGTCACAAAGGGACCCCACTCTGATACATCCTCCCAGAATATGGCATAATGTGCCGCACCCTATGGTATCATCTAAACCAATCCAAGCTGTCTAAGCACTCTCATCACCAAAAACCGCTCGATGATGAAAGGGGTCCTCCCAAGCAAATATCTGGATCTGGTCATGTAAGGTAGCTCTATATCATTAGTCTCCCAAGGGTCATAGTCTACATATGGTTGCTAGATGATGGTGTCCAAATCATCAAGTACCCACTACTAGTACTACAATTTTCCTAGCCTTGGCTGGACAAGGGGCCATGTATATGCATAAATGTATGTAAATCCAATGGGGCGATCTCTCCAGATGATGGGGCGTGTAATTGCAAAGTGCTCCCATGTGAATATCTATAAAAGAGTCACCCCACAAGAGAGACTCTTCCCATCTGTGTACATGACCTAATGAAGGTCATGGTAAAGATGGGCAAGCATGCATGACCCCATGCATATCTCGTGCAGTGGAGAAGCATGTCCTCCAAGATCCTACCCCACCCAACTAATAGTCGCTTTGACTTGCGATTAGGACAAAGGAAACCACCCATCATGCCTGCTAAAACCGAAGGCAGTGGGGCATATCTCTCTATCATCTCCTTCTAGGAATCTCATATCCACAGACATGAGGATCCTAAAACACTCATCTCAAAGTATTTGTCCCCCCAATCTCCTTGTGATCATAAATCACAAGCTCTCTAACTATAGGAATACCTAGAATCCTATAAACATCCTTCGGGGTCACCATAATCTCTCCTTTTGGCAAGTGGAAGGTGTTATGCTCGTTGTGCCATCGCTCCGCTAAGGTAGTCAATAGTGCCCTGTTGATCCGATACTGTGGGATACTTAACATAGCTCTCAATCCACACTGGTCTATCACTCCCAAATCGTCATGGGATAGTCGGGGAATCATCTCCCTTGTCTACGAAAATCTCTCTCTAATTTAGAGAAGGTTAAATTCCTCCTTTACAATATCATCAAGCAAGCATGCAAATCAATCAGCAATGAATATCATCAATCAATCAGTACATCAAACAAGTTCAAATCAATTTATATTTGTTTTTCATATCGCATGGAAACAAATTTAACAGTCATCATGACTTAATTTGACTTTCAATCAGGCAAGCAAATTTATCAATTTCTATTTGTTTTTCATATCGCATGGAAACAAATTTAACATTCATCATGACTCAACATCTATCTATGTGACTTTCAATTAGGAAAGAAAATCTATCATTTTTATTTGTTTTCATACCACATGGAAGCAAATTTATCAGACCTATTTGTTCTACAAACATGAAGACAAGCTTATCAAATCTAATCATTGATGATATTAAAAAACATAAAATTTGTTGTCTAATCTAGCAATAATCATCAAGCATCATAATTTTCTCTTCAAAAATTGAAATTCGGCAAAAATACATGGATGCGCCAAAATAGTCAATCAATGCGTTAAAACCATGGATGTGCAACTTTACTCCATGGATGCGCTAAAATAGACTATGGGTGCGCGATTTCATGAATGCACTATTTTATCAAGAAAATGCACTAAAATAGTTAATTTATGCACTAATCTATCATCCTTCACAGGCAAATATCATGGATGCGTGATTTGATCTATCTTATGCGCTAAATCACCTATGCACGAGTATTTTGCATTTATACGTGACTGTTTTGCACCTATGCGCCACTTTGGATGCGATGATTTATCTACTGTATGTGCTAAACTATGGCTTGTATGCGCTAAAACAAAATTTTAAAAATCCAAAAAATTTGAAAAAGCATCCAAAAATCATTAAAAAAAATTTCAGAGAGGTTTGGATCGACTTACCGGAGGTCCATACGCAGGTGATCTCTGATGACGATGACCTCGCTCGAATCTGTGGCTCTTATAAGGGATCGACATCGCTAATATCTCTCCTAGAGCTCAAAAATTCTCAAAGGTTACTGTTCAAATGAAAGTGACTTCTCACCTTTTTCATCTTTTAAAGGGGTAAAAATGGCATGCAAAGTGCTATTTTGAGAGTTAAATTGCCAATTTTCTCCGAAATCATCTGAAAATATTCCAACTCAATCTTATAATCATTCTCATCACGTGATTTATCTCTCGAGGGGGCATACAACATCATTAGCAAATTTTTCAAAGTTAGGGGAAAATTCTTTGAAGCAATGCGTAAAACACATAACTTCAAAGAGGGGAAAAATGTACACATCTAAAAATGGTGATGCTTAATCAAACCTGTTAATTAATTAGATATAAATTATTTAATTAATATTCTTAGGTCATCTATGTTGGAGTTGAGAAGATACAACACCACAAAAGTCCAAAAGATCTTTGCAAGCAAATAACCTGTTACAAGGAGAAACAAAGAGAAGCAACAAAAGAAATGCTCAAGAATGTGGAGCAATGTATTCACCTAAAAATGTAAAATGAATTATGATAAAAAAGATAGTTTTCAACTACATATAGATGAAAACCCTAAAAAAGGAAAACCCTAGGCTTGCACAATAATAATTAATAAAGTAATTAATTATTATGTACCTAATGTTAGCTTAAGTGAAAAAGAATTAAAAGGAAACTTTACGTAATTAAAGAAATATTGTTTAATTAATAAAGTAAATGTCCAATTACTCTAACACCCCCCGTTAAGATAGACATAGGGAGAAGCTAAAACCTAGAAGAAGCTACTGAAAGCAAAAGCAATGGGTCCCGACAACAAGGCCAGATCAGGTACCCAATTACAATGAAATCTCTATGAAATGGAGAAAAGGAGAAAACCCAGTGGGAAAAACTCCTCTCCAAAAAGAGATAGAACAACATGCTGAAAGAAACATGAAGGAAGGAAAGCCTCATAAAGACCCCCCAAGGACAACTTCCTTCACCCCAAGCATAGAGCGCAACTGAAGATAGCGCAGAGATGCAAACGGTTTCGTGAAGATTTCTGCAACATGCTCAGCAGTAGGAACATACTCCAAGATGAGAAAACCATCCTGAATCAACTGTCTGATGAAATGCATATGAAGCTCAATGTGCTTCATCCATTGATGCTCCACCGAGTTGTGTGAAATGTGTATAGCACTCTGATTGTCACACCAAAGAATAGTGAGACTATCAGGAGGAAAACCAAACTCAGTCATCAACTGACAAAGCCATAAAATCTCCTGACTTGTGAGTATAGTAGCTTGGTACTCAGCCTCTATAGATGATAATGCATGAGTAGTCTTCTTCTTACACAACCATGTGATAGGACCAGAGCCGAGACAAAAAACAAAGCCAGAAGTAGACTTTCGATCATTGACATCACCAGCCCAATCTAAGTTAGTGTAGCCAACAATGTGAGGACCCCCTAATGTGTAGTGAATGCCATATGAAGTGGTGCCCTGAATGTACCTCAAAATACACTTGGTAGCTTGCCAATGACTCTCATGAGGATCATGTGAGAATCGAGAGACAAGACCAATCGCAAAGGAAAGATCAGGACGAGTGTGAGTCAGGTACAACAAACTCCCAACCAATTGCCTGTAAAGTGTAGAATCTACTGAAGGAGTGGGGCAAGTAGTAGTCAAAACAACCACTGACTAAAAAGGTGTGGGGGTAGGCTTGCAATCAAGCATGCCAAAGCACTGAAGCATATCAAAAGAATACTTCTGTTGGTAAATGGAGATCTCCTCTAAAGACTAAATCACCTGAAGACCAAGGAAATAGTGCAAAAGGCCAAGATCTGTCATCTCAAACTGCTCCATCAAGGCTAGCTGAGAATTCTAAATCATAGAGGGTGAGCTACTTGTGATGAGAAGATCATCAATATATAGCACAAGAATTAGGATCTCACCCTCAAGATGCTGAATATAGACCGTGTGATTAGAATGACAGTGAGTGAAACCGGTGGAGAGAAAAAAAGAGTCCATCTTCTCATACCAAGCCCGAGGGGCTTGTTTGAGACCATATAATGAACGCTGAAGTCTGTAAATCAAAGAAGAATCATGAAAAAATCCTTGAGGCTGCTCCATATAGATCTCCTCCTGTAGGTCACCATGTAAGAAGGCACACTTCACATCCATCTGAAAAATGAGCCATCCTCTAGAAGCTGCAAGTGATAATACAAAGTGAATAGAATTCATCTTGGCGATAGGGGCAAATGTCTCAGAGTAATCAATACCCTCAACCTATGAGAAACCATTCGCAACAAGACGTGCTTTGTACTTATCAATAGAACCATCAGCAGCATACTTGGTGCAATACAACCATCGGCACCGAACCATCTTTCTACCCTAAGGAAGAGGATAGAGAGTCCATGTATTATTCCTCATCAAAGAAGAATACTCCTCCTCCATGGTACTATCCCACTCAGGGTGACCTGTCACCTTTGAAAATCTCTGAGGATCCTCTGAAAGAGCATGAGTCAAAAGACTATAACCCGTAGTATGAGAATGAGTGCAACCAGTGTCTGAAAGATCACCGGTCATAGGTCCTGCTGCCTCAATAGTAAAGCGAGCCCATTTGGGCCTCTGAGGTAGAGCAAGTGGAGGTGGAGATGGGGGATCATCAATATCCTCATTAGAATCCTCAAAATAATCCTGAAGAGCTGTAGTGGGTGGAGTAGGTAGTGAAGTGGACACTGGAGACAGGGTATCAACTGGAGGAAGGCACTCATCAAACTGAACATCCCGTCAAAACATGACCTATCTAGAATCAAGATGAAACAACCTATATGCCTTAACATCCTCACAATAGCCGACAAATATGAGGGGTCGACTCTTCTGCTCCATAGCTCTCCTCTGAGCATCAGGAATAAAAGCCCATGCCTCACTACCAAATACTCAAAATGATGAAATATCAGGCTTATCATGAGACCAAGCCTCCTCAGGAGTCATATGTCGAATCACCTTGTGAGGCATCCGATTCTGAATATAGTTGGCACAATTGACTACCTCAGCCCAAAAAGATGAATCCATGGACCTAGACTGAATCATACAATTAGCCATCTCCCGTAAAGTCCTGTTCTTTCACTCAACGATACCATTCTACTGAGGGGTGTAGGGAATAGAAAACTGATGCTGCAAACCATGCTCAGTGCAAAAATCTATGAAGGCCGGATTCACATACTCCCCCCCATTATCTGTATGTATCCACCGGATAGAAAGACCAGACTGCTTCTCTACAAATGTCTTGAAGACACGAAAGGAATCAAAGACATTAGACTTGTACTTAAGAGAGTACAACCATGTGCATCTAGAGAAGTCATCAATGAATGTGAGTACATACTTGGCCCCTAAAAAAGGAGTGGAAAATGACATGAGGTCACTATGAATCAACTCCAAGGGTGCCAAAGCATGAGTGGTACTTCCCTTCGAAAAGGGATACCTATGATGCTTTCCAAGCACACAACCATGACAAACACCATTAGTGCAGCAAATCCATGCAAGACCAAGAACAAGTGACTGTATACTCATCTACTGAAGATATTTGTAGTTGACATGGCCCAAATGCTCATGCCAAAGCTGACTTACTGAATCTGCATGTGCTATAAGAGATGAACCTATACCCTTAGAAGGCGCAAATCCATCAAATTGTAAAGATGAGATGCAATATCAACACTACCAGTAGCCACAACCAAATCAGAATCATGGAGGTCCCGAATAACCACATCATATGGTGAGAACTCAATTGTCTTACTAGAGCCAGTGTGGCAAATCTGATAAATGGACAAGAGGTTCGTCAAAATGTCAGGAACAACCAAAACATCCTGCAGAGTCCCTCCATCCAAAGAGACAAAACCTGAACCCAAGACAGAAAGTTGTGAAGAGTCACCCACTTCAATCTGTGAAGTACCACAAGAGGCAAGAGAAGTGACCAACTGCTGAGTGTGAGTCATATGGTGAGAAGCACCAGAATTTAAAATCCAAGTGGACCCATTGGTTGATGCTCGTGCAGTGAGAGCATGACCCTTCCTTGTGGTGGAAGAAGAAGAAGACTAAGGTGAGGAGATGTGTTGTTGCTGCATGCCCTCCTCTAAAGCCTCTAATTGTTTCCAACACCTACAAACTAGATGACCTTGCTTGCCACAGAAATTGCAAGTGTCTCCCGATTTCTCCTTAGTCTTGGAGGAAGACTCACAAGACTTCGAAGATTTCCCATGTTTTGGATTAAATGGTGGTTTAGAATCAGACTTAGGAGGCGGTTTGGAGGAATGTTCACTACCTACAAAATCTTTCTTGGGCCTCGGTTTCTGCTTCTGTTTACCCTTTGGTGATTGAGCAACCAATGCTTTGCTCTTTGAACCTAAGAGCATATCCATCTGAGAAAAGTGAGACTGTTCTCGAGACAATCACTCACAAAATAAATCAAAGGAAGGCATGGTAAAACTAGCACCCAAACCATCCATGGTGGAGTAGAAGGAGGAAGCAAATATCTGAAATGGACCATGAAGCTTCTAAAGAATCAAGGAAATGCACTCTGTGTCTGTCTTGTTCTTCCCACAACCCTGTAAAATAGTACGGATAGTTTTGAACTGGTTCAGAAAATTCTCAATAGTGGGAAATGAATCAGGTAACAATGAAGTCAGCTCTGCCTCAATCTGTAATGCTTGAAACTCATTAATGGCCCCAAAAAGTGTCTCAAACTTCAGACACATGGCTCGAGGAGTGAGCAAAGCATCAAGGTGAAACAAAAGACTATCTGAAACATGCATGCATAACAAACCCATAGCCTCATCCATCTTGTTCCTATGCTGCATAATCTCAAAAGGACACTGCAACTGAGGCTGAACCTCATCTAAACAAGAAAATAACCCTTGTGACCTGAGTAGCCTCATCGTACAAGACTTCCAAGTGTGATAGTTATGTGATGTGAGTAGCTCAACTGAAGAGTCTGCCATGAAACCTTGCATCTGTACCTGCTTGTGTTTTTTATTATTATGTGATCTTTCAGAATAGACAAAAGATGTAGAAGGGTTTGTATTTTTGAGATTTTTGGTGTTCTGGTTTTCTGATATAAATGACAGAAAGCAAGAGAAAAAACACCCCCCACAAAAGATAAACCCAAACCCTTTTACAAACTAAGAAGAAGGAAGCAATGCATAAGCAAAAATTACTTCAAGAAAAATTCTTATATACCTGGTGAAAATTCTAATAAAATAGATCACATCATTGAATAGAGCATGTTGAGAGCTTTCGAATGCCTATTCAAGTTTGAAAAATGGAGTCCGTTTGCATCTTCTATGACCCCGGAGGTGAAGAAAGAAGACCTCACTTTGACTGGTAAAAAATATTCATACTGGTAAAAAAATTAAAAATATTTCTATACTATCAGATTGATGCCATTCTCAGCTTTCCAACGCATCTTCCTGTTCGAAAAACGGAGCTAGGATGCCCAAGTTATGCCCATTTGACCAAAAATGACATAATAGGGGGTTGGAGAGAAAAAATTAGCGGACCGGGGGTGGGTGCGCAGGAGGTGGCAGTGCGTGGGCAACACAGCAGGTGGTGAGCGGTGCGGCCGGTGGCATGTAGGCAGTGCTCGGGCGGAGTGGACCGGGTGGCGGGTTGGCAGGGGCGGTGGTGGCCGCTTGGCCGTAGCTGGTGGTAGCCGCCGCTGGTGGTGGCCGGGCGGTGGCTGCCAGGTGGCGCTCTGGTGGTGCAATGGTTTAACACTGACCGTGCACAATATAAACCAAAAAATGAATTTTTTTAAATTTTTTTTCGATTTTTGTGCGGTTTTTGCTCCGTACGGCCCTAGGGCAAAAAAAATTTTGCCTTCCAAATTGATTGTAACCAAAATCGACGATTTGATAGTCAATTTAGGGGTTTTTGGGCACTACAAATCTAATGGCACTGTCCATTTGACCCCAAAGTGAACCCAAAAAAAACTTAGAACCCTAGATTTGCTTCCAATAAAAAATCTCAAAACAAGAACAAGCAGCTGCAAATCTGAAGCTCTGATACCATGTTGGAGTTGAGAAGATACAAGACCATAGAAGTCCAAAAGATCTTTGCAAGTACATAACCTGTTATAAGGAGAAACAAAGAGAAGCAACAAAAGAAATGCTCAAGAATGTGGAGCAATGTATTCACCTGAAAATGTAAAATGAATTATGATACAAAAGATAGTTTTCAACTACATATAGATGAAAACCCTAAAAAAGGAAAACCCTAGGCTTGCACAATAATAATTAATAAAGTAATTAATTATTATGTACCTAATGTTAGCTTAAGTGAAAAAGAGTTAAAAGGAAACTTTACGTAATTAAACAAATATTGTTTAATTAATAAAGTAAATGTCCAATTACTCCAACAATCTACATATAAATAGAATTAATTATTTATTTATATTGTTCATTTTCTAATTTTTCTAATTTAATTAAATAAATAAGTTTATTTAATTAATACTATCTTCCCTCTTAATTAATTAAATAGATTTCACAATTTATTTACATTAATTATCACGAGTTTAAATTCTTAATTTAAATAATATTCTTCTTTCCACATTTAATTAAATATTTTCGATATTTAATTAAAATATTTTCTAAATTTCCCACTCTTCTCACATAATTAAATATTTTCAATATTTAATTAAAACCTTTTCATTTCTCACACATAATGAAATATTTATTTATTTAAATTATAAGAGACACCTTTCAATTGTCTCTTCATTTCTCCATCTGTCTCTTAAACTTCCATCTTCTTTTTGAATTCTCGATCTCTCGCCATTCATTTTAACAGGTTTGAACTCGACCATCGATCTTGGCCAATTGAATTCCTACCTTCAAAAATCTATAAATACAACCCTCTTATGGACCTCGAATCTCAGATTTTCATGCATAGTCACTATAGTCGTGTTCATAGCATTTCAATTTTCATAAAGCTTAATCTTGTAGCAATGCATATGCATTTCTATTAATCTCATTCTCTCAAGCTGCCATTCTACAAGTTGCTATTTTAAACAACTGAGAGCAAGCATCTTCAAACAAATCCTTGGATATAGAGGACAATGGGAAGAATTTGATGAAGCTGTGGTTTAGAGTTTGCATTTTTCTTTCTAATTTAGTTTCTTTAATCTAATGTTTCATTGGTGTACTAGTTTAGATTCAGTTTGATTAACACATTCTAATGTACACAACAACAGTCCCAAGAATTAATGTTGAAAAGAAATTCAATAATTTAAGATGTTGTATTGAGACACTTGAATAGAAAAGTCGAAGAAAAATTAAATAGTGTCCATGCAAGTTATGCTTCAATGTTGCAAGCAATTAATCTTTTCCCAAGAGATAAAGAATTAGTCACTCAATTGTTGGATAAGTGAAGTCCTAGAGCTGAGCAATTAAAGTTCATGGAAGTAGGAGAAAGGCATTAGAAGGATAAGTAACCCAGGGTTATTCCAACTTATTAATTTCTTAATGAGATTGTGGAGAAAAATATCTAGGGATATGTTGCTCCTATGGAAATGAAGATCAAAGAACTAAAGGCCAAATATGATGAAGTAGAACTAACACCATTGCTAGATATCCAGCATAATTATGATGAGGTGAAGCCTTTGCAAGATTGGAAGGACCAAATGAATGGTGTCATGTCAACCTAGAAAAATGAGATATGTAAGAGCGTCGATATTGGTAAGTTGAATGATACACTTGAGAAACTATCCTTTGTTATTAGTTTCTTAGAAGATTTTCATAAGGAATTTAATTTAGTGATGGTGAAATATGCACCATATGTAGAAAATATAGATAAGGTTATCACTTTTGAGTGACCATCTGAAGCAGAATTTGAATTGTGGAAGAATATCTTTGTTGATCATAAAATCTTGCGCCTCTCTGACAATCTTATGGGAAATTCAGTGAGTGGGGGACAACGGGCATCTCATTGAATACCTCTAGGATTTTTATATAAATTTGGCTCTTCTCTGAGTTTTTAGGGAAAAGGAACAAGAAATGTAAACAAAAAAACATAAAAAGGTGGCGATGCACTAATGCTTTTACAACATTCAAAAAATCACTTAACTTCTCTAGTGAATGATATATTAGACACATAACATCACTTCCCTTCATTGGTAGGGAAAAGAACGAACAACAGAGCCTCAATACAAGCAAATATGCAGCCATTCAATTGACCCTCAAGAAATGCATATTAAGATTTGAATCAACCACAAAAGTTCTAGATTTAACAGGAAAAAATTCTAAAAAGAAATACAAACTCTCCCTCCTAATATAGTGTATTATGAAAAGATGATAAGCTTATAAAGAAAATGGAAAAGTCCAATGACATAGTCCAGCTACCAAAGCTTATGATTCATTCATATACACAAATAGTATAGAAGTCTGATAATCAAAACTATCCAGATTAGAAAGACATAGTGCTCTATTATAAATGTAGATATAATGAAAGAAATACTAAAAAATACCATATCATGCACATTTTTAATTATTTTTCAGAATAACTTATATTTTAAATTCAGATGAAATATAAAGAAAATATCAGATTCCAATCTGACAATACTTTGATAAAAAATAGAGATAACATACTAGAGTGAAGCAATATTCTATAAAATTTTAAAGAAATTCTTCTACTAACTAAGAAAACTAAAAATATTTTTTCAATAGGAAAAGTTCTTGGAACCCTTGCTTTATGCCTACCGTCTATAATAAATAGCCACTTTAGAGAGAAAATGCCAACCTCCCCAGAATTAATGACTTCCAGACATCTAAAAATGATATCTTGAGAGCCCTTGCTTTAGATCTTTTCTATCTACCGCATTTATGCCACCTAGATATTTCAAAAGGATCAACCCTCTTGATTGATATAGTCCCAAAGAATAGTATGACAGTAATTACTTACTGATCGGGAGTACAACGCATTTCATTAGATGTCAATTCAGACATTCCTTTGTGGGCTACAACATGAAGGGGTGATGTGTCCAACGAGCGGAAAACTTCTCCTTTGAAAAAACTGAAAATAAGAAAACACTCACCAAATCGACACATGGTTCACTTTTTGGCAATAGAGAAAATAATTACTAAGAGATGCACAACCACCATGTGGTGTGTTGTGCATCTCTTCGAAAATACAAACCTTTTGCGCTAGGATCCTTCTGAAGGAAAAATAAAGCTGAAAGATATATATATATATATATATATATAAGATAAATTACTTCATAGTTCTGGCAACTAACAAGGGGCCTTTGTTTGCAAGGGTTTAAATAGAGACCTCTGGTTACTCTTGGAGCTTGAGGAAGGTGGAATGTATTGTCTCCCAGTCTACATCACTTGGTGGATTAAGCTACTGAATACCTTATATGCCTAATCTGGTTCAAAGATCTCCTTGAAAGAAACAAATCCCCATCTTGCTGAAATGACGCCCAAGTGATAATAGAGGTGCGAGAGCTAGAGAACCTCACCATCATGGTCATCTATTATTTGGGCTGAGCTTGGTCCTGGAAGATCTAGGGGAGTTTGAATCCTATTTCAGACCTCTCCTATAATTTGTTCGACTGATAGTACATCTTCACTTGCCAAGAAGAAAGGAGGCAACCCATAATTGTATAAGATCTTGGAATCCTTCTTGATTTCATAAATCCTCTTATTTAAAATGGCTTGGTTCTTCTTGGTTTTGGATGCCACCTTATGGTAGTAGATGAATTTGTTTACTTTACTAGAGGATGCCCTATGATTCATTATGTCCGCACCTCTCAAAGCTTCATTTGTTTCCATACAGAGCTTGGAGATTAAATTTTGGGATTCGACCAGTCGGGGAGCATACTCTTGAGGGTCTGATCAGCCATCGGGCCCACTCTTTCATTTATTTCCTAGGCATCTCTTAGGAATTATAAATTTGGTTTGAAGATGGTGAGTGAAATAATGATTCACTTCCAATAAGTAGATACCAACCTTTTCTATATAGGAAGGGTTGTAGATTTTTGGGCAGTGATCAACCCCTCTTGTATCTAAGTCTCCTTCTCCTTCAATTTTGTTCTATATATTCTCTCTTATCAAGGGATTCTCCCAGTTTTGCTACCATATTTTGTTTTTCCTGAATCTGAGCATGCAAAGCAGCCTTGAATCCTTGCTTATCACTTCTTAGTTTTTCCATCTACTATTGGGCCTTTTGGATTTCATCAAAGCCCTAAGCTCAGATGCCATCTAACTCCTTCTCTACATCTTCTTGAACATGTTGGTGCTCTTTAATAAACTAACGCTCAGCTATGAGTTCCCTCTTTAACCTATCAATCTCAACGTAGAGTTGGATCCACTCATCTTGGAGTGCTTCAAGAGATCCTACCATTTGCAATATGCAGGTCATCACCTCATTTCAGGCCTTGAGCTCAGACTGTAGACAACTTACTGTTTCTTTCACATTTGTCAATTCGCCCTTTTGCTTCCTTAGCTTTTGCTCAAACTTCTCGTAGTCTATGTATACCACCTTCTGAGTGGTCTTCACCAGATTTACCTTAGCATGAGGGCATATTTCATTCATATCTAGACCTACTTGGATATCATAATCCTCTAGCTGCATTTTCCCCTTTGGTCGAGCTGTGAGTGGCTTCGTGGTAGTGATCCATAGAGAATTTTTCTCTTCATTAAAACATGTTTGAATCTTCTTAGAGGTCACCAGCTCGACATTATTTTCCCTTCTTTTCTATTTTATATTTTTTGTGCCTACCTAGTTACATCAAAATGCTTTTGAAGCATTTGTGGGGTTTCAATACTCTATGCTACCATAGGAGCACTAGGGGGAAGAGTAAAAAAGGTAATAGACAAAGATATTTTAGACATACGGGCATGCGAGGAGGCAAATGGGAGAGTAATCATTGAGAATGGTAGGATGCCAAATTGGGATTGGGAGCTTGGGGTACCACTTGAAGTAAAAAGTGTAACAGGCAAAGCGGGCAACTTTTGTCTAATTGCAGACAAACCTGGGGTAATAGGTAGCATGGGAAATTCAGCCTTCTTAATGGGGGCCTTAGATAGGGCAATTATAGAGTCAATGGCTGCCACAAAATATACTATTTTCTCAGCGTGTGGTGTTGCATTGCTTGACACATTAAAAATAGTAGGGGTCTCATTTAACACTAATAACTATGGGTTTGAAGGAAAATGATTCTTATCAATGGGAGGGGTTAAAGGTTTTACCAAAGATGCAATAGTAGGGGGAAGAGGGGGAGCAAGACTCACCTGAACCGTGACAGTATAAATCCTGTGGAGAGTGGATTCTAGTTCTTCTTCATTTTTAACGGTTGAGTTGGATGCGTCGAGATCTCACACTCACCATAATTTTGTTCATCCCAAGCTAGTTTAATCCAAATCTCTCAATAATGACCTAGCCAAAGCCTAGTCTTTGTATTCCATGATCAATCCCCTGAAAGATCACCGGGTCCTCTTTCTTTGCTTCAGACATTGGCAGAAGACACAACCTGCAAGTCTCTTTGCTTAGAATGTTTCCCTTTGTTGGATCCTTTTTGGCCGGGAGGATGAAATGGAAGTTACTCCTTGCTTACCTTGTGACATGATACTAGATTATTGTTGTCGGAATCAGCTCTTTATCATAGATTTCTTTAAAAAAAAATTTCATCATATGGCTAAAAATCCTCTAGATGCCTCTAGGTGTTACCCATTTTCTATCGAAACCTCTATAAATATGTCATTTTATGTTCTGACCATCCTCACCACTTCATTTCATTTACTAAGGTATTATTTAACAAAATATCCCTCTGATTTACTGAATGTGGAGTATAGAAACTCATCCACTTCAGCCTCTTCATGGGTATGAGGGCTAGGTTGACATACAAATCTGGTCTTTCCTATGTCGGGTTTCTCTTAGACTCTACATATTCCCACGCCTCACGCTTCAGGGGAATCTATCTTGATGGATTATAGTCCCACTCATCACATATAAGAACTAAGCCCAATGCCACCAATAGATTGGTTATTTGACCCTATGCCTTATACTTCTCCAGTACTACCCCAGTATTTGCAATCCAAAGGGTAGTGAGAATAACCTTTTTTTGTTCCTCCTTGTGCCATATGCATTGTCATCAAGAGTTTTCTATTCGCATGCCTCCAATGCAAAACTTAATCTATTATAAATCTTTGGAGTTGAAAAGTCTCCCCAGCAAAACCATGATACCTAATAAACCTAAAATCTTCCTTGAAGAAATAATCTACCCGGGGCAATGAATTTCTAATCCACAATGAAACCTCAGGAGACAAATGGCCACTAGGTCGGGGTAATAATTCTTCTAGCGCTAATCTTAGAAAGAGGTGTACAAACCCATTATAACTACTTGTCCTTGATAGGACACTAGTCCATACATAAATTGGCTGAATTAAACCCTCTTCATCTACCCTAGATATAGGTAAATTTCTTTCTAAAAACCTAAAATTTTGATGAATGATTAAATGAACCAAGAAAGAGGAGTATTTGAATTTATATTCATTCAGCTAATTTTTTAGGTGCAGCAACATATTGGTAGCTATGATATCGAAAAAATCAAAGTATCTTTGTTCTTGTTCATGCTTGAGTATCAGGGTGAGGGCCATTTGAAAAAGGTGAACCTCCTCATCACTTTCTAAACCAAAAACCAAGGCTATCATTGAAAACAGATCATGTGTGTTGTCTGGGAACATCTTTAGTGCCAAGGGAAAAATAATACAGCCTTTGGTTGGCTTATCCCTCATCTTGTGGTTATAGAAATTCTCTATTTCATTTGATTCTTCCCAATAGGTCTCCATATCTTCTGTGATGAACATCTCTATATACCAGTTGTAGGGGATGCACAACATCTCTTGTATAGCTTGAGCAAATACCACTACCTTTATTCTATTGCATTTTATGGTTCTCATTCCCTCATCGAACCTCTTGGCACATGCATCTACTAACTTTGGGCACAAATGTAGGACATGTATCATGAATTGGGGCAACCCGAAATTCCAGAGCTGAGAGGCAAAATTGTCAGTGCTGCCATAATATTTCATCCTTCGAAAAGCACCTTCTCTGAGATTTTTAGGGTTCTTGGCCAGCCCATAGTCATAGATATTATCAGTGACATATTGTATTGCTTCCCTTTTAACACTCCTATCTTCTAGTATCCTTTTACAAAATTCTAAAGGATGCCCCTCAAGTACTTGGGAATTTGCAAATAATTTTTGCCCAAAAATATTGGTGAAGCTTGGCCTCCTTGGTGCAAATTTAGTCCTCCTTCAAGTTGTTGTGGGTTTTTCCATGGTTGCTTCAAAAATTGCAAAGAATTCGCTAAAACAACAACTTGCTCTTTTTTTTCCTTCTGGAATGATTAATTTTGGATATTTATTTCTGGAGGAAGTACATGCAATAAAGGCCATGTCATAATCACTAATCTATTAAATTCTACCCCCGAGGCGATACGTGTGGGTAGAGGATTTGTATCCCTCGAGAATGCCAAAATCCTATGAAAATGGATGTAATACATTCCTTTTCACTGCCAGAAATAGAACTTCCATTGTTTAGTCATTTTGTCATCTCTTTTCTATAAATAACTATACCACCTTAAGGGCATATTCATTCGAAAAGAAAAAAATTGGAGTTTAGCTATTTTCTTGGTTTGCAATATTGCCTATCCTTTTCTATGCCAACCATGATTGTTGGTCTAGGTACCCCCATCCACCTTCTCCCATGTAAGCCATAGTATTCCTTCACCAGAAAGGTCACGGGCGAGAGAATTAAACACCTAGTGAAGAAATGTGACCTTATGGGGTTAATTTCCTTGAGGTAGGTCATGGGTATGGACTTCATCGAGGATGAGAACCAGATGTGCACCAACTAAAATGTTCTATCTTAGTTCATGGCCTCTTTGCTGGAATTGAACATAGCCAAGACCAAGAGAGTCGAGCTCTACCATCATATGTTCGACATTTCTCTACTGGAGGTGCTTGGTGAGATAGTGCAAGTTGTTAGCCCTAGCATCGGTATCCCTACCACAATGGACTTTGCAGGATCATTGACCATGGCATGGATGTGCCTTGGCTTCCTTTTCCTTAGTGAATTTTGCACCATGGACCTGAAAAACCATGATGCTTTGGATCTGTCTTTTTTTACCTACCTCCTCCAAGAGTATGGTGTCGTCGAATCTCCTACCCAATATGACTTCAAAAAGAAGTTTGAGCTCGTTGTCTTTGGCCGCACAAAATAAGGTCATGGTTCATGAATTGCATCCCTGCTACGTGTGAAGAAGAAGAAGAAGAAGAAGAAGAAGAAGAAAATAAATATATGGGAAACTAGCACTTATAATGATAAATAAAGGCCTTCCTTTTGTTATTATTGTAAAAATTGCTTCAATTTTGTCTCTTTTGCAATTTGCTTGAATACCCACTTCTCGGTTTTGCTCAAATCGAGCTTTTTTGTTAAAAATATAAGCCTTGGGCTACCCAATACTGTAAATTCGATGAAAACATAATATAATAGATTTTTTCATACTTCTTCTAGTTTTCCATTTATTTCTAAAACTTAAAAAAAAAATGCAAGCTTCTTACAAAATTTACATATAGTACATGTGTGCAAATGACTCCTAAAATAAAATGTCATACTTTAATGGAAAGTTTTTAGATGAATACCATTCACTGGTATTCCCAATGCATTACCTTCCATGTCTTCTAACTCATAGGTATTCTTTTCTTTGCATAGAATGATTCAGAAGGGACCCTTCCACAACACTTTGAATTTGGTATGTTGCCCTGGTTTCATAGAGTGCTCATCATATTTAGCACTAAGCTTCCCTCCTAGAAATCTGAGTTGGAAGCATTTTTGTCGAACCAGCATTTGATTGCTTGCTGATAGCTAATCATTGCTTCAAATGCTTTCTCTCTATTTTCTTCCAACTCTAGAAGTTCGACTATTCATACCTCCATTACATTGTTTTCGTCTATTTCTAGGTCTTTGAGTAATTGTAACATGGGTAACTCCATAGAAATAGGTAGAACCATCTCCTTACAATAGACTAGCTCGTAAGGAGAATTTTCCAAGATTTGTTTTGGAGTAATTTGATCTGCCCAAAGGGTGGACCACAAATGTTCGTGCCATTCCCTTTGTCGTTAGGACTCAATACATTTCATTAACCTAATTAGGTTTTTTTGTTAGTTGATTCCGCTAAACCATTTCCTTGTGGATAATAATTTGAAGAGGTTCTGAAAAAAATCCCATTTCTAATGGAAAATATGATACCTTCAAACCTATGAAGGCCCTAGCATTGTTGGATATTATGGTCTTTGGTGAACCAAACCTAGTCAGCAGCCCTTCTAGAAAGTTAAGGATCTCGCCCTTAGTAGCACCTTTCAAGGTGACAACTTATGTCCATCCTGTAAAATAATTCATCACCACGAATCCATTTGTGACCAGAGCTAGAGATAGGATTTATCATTCCGAAAAAATCCAAACCCCACTAGGTGAAGGGTTCTTCTGTTATAATAGGACTCAAAGGAAAAGTGGAATTCTTTCTCCTTTCGACAAAGAATTAGCATTTTGTGTAGTTCTATACCAGGGGATGTGCTTCTAAAAAAATCGAGGGCCAATAAGATCATGTTCGGATAATCTTCAGAGAAGTAGTTTTAGTAGAAAAATGCCCTCCTAAAGGGCTACTATGAAATTTTGTCAGAATATTATCTGACTGATTTTTATCTAGACATTAGAGCAGTACTTTGTCATAGTTTCTTTTAAACAAAATCCCCTCAATCAATATGTACCTGGTACCTTGCAGTCGATAGTATCTTCATTTGTGAGGGGGAAGGGTCATCGGGTAATATCCCTTCTACATGTATAAGGTCCAATCCATTACCCATGACTCTTTAGATTCAAACTAATTGGAAAGAACCTGATAAATCTCTTTGTCAGATTCATAAACTCACTCTTGTGCAATATATTCACATAGGCCTCTTCCTTGCACAAGCTTGGTCAACTTGATGTCCACATCATATTCTAAGATTTTGGTAATCCAATTAGCTCTTTTTGCAGTTATATCTCCCTCTGTGATGTATTCCCTTACACTTTAGTGAGTGACCAAAATAGTGATCTCGTTAGTCGACACTAGGTGTTGAAACTTTTTGAGACTCTTGATGATGGAAAATGCCTACTTTTCTATAAAATTATAATTGGTTTCATAAACTTTAAGAGTTCTTGAATGAAAATAAATCAGATTTTCTTCATTCTCCTTCTCATCCTTTGGAGTGACCAAAGATGTTATACTATGCGCTCCATTGTATACATATAGCAAAAAATCCTTAGAGAAATCAGGATTGGCCAATACTGGGGCAACGGAAATAGCCTTCTTTATTTGTTTGAAATCTTTTTTTCCTTTAGAAGTCCATTGAAAAATCATATTATTTTTAAGAATTAAGTTAATGGGCCTTGCAATGCTTGCAATGTCAGAGATGCAATGACTAACAAGGTTAATCTTCCCTAAGAAAGATTGTAACCCCTTCTAATTTACTAGTAAAGGAAAATCCAATATGGATTTAACTCTTTCAGAATCTATTGCAATCCCCTTCTTAGACACCACAAAACCAAGAAGTTTCCTTAGAGAAATAAGGATTGGCCAATATTAGGACTGCAAAAATAGCCTTCTTTATTTGTTCGAAAGCTTCTTTTCATTTAGAAGTCCATTTAAAAATCATATTATTTTTAAGCATTAGGCTAATGGGCCTTGCAATGCCTACAAAGTCAGAGATGAAATGACTAACAAAATTAATCTTCCCCAAGAAATATTGTAACCCCTTCTAATTTACTGGTAAAGGCAGATCCAATATGGATTTAACTCTTTCAAAATATGTTGCAATCCCCTGATTCGATACCAAAAAACCAAGAAGTTTACCTTGAGGCACTTCGAAAACACATTTTTTGGGATTTAAAGAAATCCCAAATTTTGGACACCTCTAAAAGATATGATCTAAATGTTCAAAATGATCAGCTTCAACTTTTGAGAAGATGGTCAGGTCATCCAGGTAGATCAGAATAATGGAATTAATTAACCATACAAAAGCAATGTTTATGGCCTCCTGGAAGGTTTCACCGAAATTTGAGAGTCCGAAAGGCATCTTTGCGTATGCAAACATGGCCCACTTAGTGGTGAATGTTGTCTTATGTTGATCACTCTCCTTGACAAGTTCCTGATTGTACCTCGAAAAACCATCAAGTAATGAGAACATCTCAGACTCGGACACCATTTGCAAGATCTGTTCCATAAATGGAAAAGGGTGTTGATCTTTCAACGAGGCCGTATTCAAGTCCCAAAAATCAACACAAAGCCTGATGTCACCATTCTTCTTCCAAACCGATACCAGATTAGACACCCAAGTTGAATTTTTAATCAGATAAATGATTTGAGATTCAATCAATTTGGTGAGCTCTTGAGCCATCAGTGCTTCAACCTTCAGATTAACAGGCCTTTGTTTCTTTTGGACGGGTTTCGACCCCTCTGCCAAGTTGATGGTATGCTGAATTATATCAGGGTTGTACCCTCTGAGATTTTTGTAAGTCCATGCTATAACTCCTTCATATTTGGAACACAGATTGTTCAGCCTTTGTCTATCTTCCCACTATACATTCCTCTCGACTTTCAACTTTCTATCATCTTTGAATTCTAGCTCTTCGTAATCCTTCTCTTCAGTCATGAAGTGCTGCTTTCCATTCATTACATATTCACAATCAAAGAGATTATCAAGGGAAATCAAAGCTCGAGGAAATTTCTTTAATTTTAGTTGAATGGCCTGCCCTTCGGGCGACTGAAAATATGATTCCGAACAGTCTGAAGGTCATTCAGATTTTTGAACAAAATCGGCTATATGGGCATCATCCTCAAATACCTTCCAGTTTTGTTCATTATAAGGGCTTAATGGTCGGACAACTATGCAAATGGTACCTTATTTAGAGTCAGGAATTTTAGAACTAGAATTTTTAGAAAAATTCTAAAGGCTTTTGTCCATTTAAACCCAACTTCATGCTGTCTTTTTCATAAAAATTCATCGTATTGCCATCCACAAGGCCAAAAATGCATTTTACCTCCATACCACTACCACATTATTTACCTTCATAGCCCTCACCTCATACCTCTCTACCGAAGCCTCTTACAAAGTTGCTCATGGTATCATAGTTAAGAACTATCATATTGTATCCTTACCATTTCCCTGTGCAGGGTCAGAGCTTAGCCCATGGTTTAGTGGTGAAGTGAAGACTTTACCTCCATAATGCATGGAAAGAAATGATAGACTACGGTTGAATAGTATACTTGTAGGAAATAGGGTAGACACTGCCATGTACCGTGAAGGTTCTGAACAAGGCTCATGATAGAGCAGTAGAAAGGATAGAGCCAGGCAGCCATCGCGATAAGGCATGGAAGGAAATGCTAGATCGTGGTAGAGAGGTATACAGAGGTGTAACATAAAATTTCACCATGGTACTGTTGAGAGAAGAAACATACCTCACAATAAAGCGGTAGAAGATGCAAAATGACAAAGCACATCGTGCTACCACAACAAAGGAAGAAGAGGCGTGAGGTAATGCGGTAATGTCACCATTGTTGTTGTGTTAGTTATTATTTTTATAGTCCCGTTATGTTTTGTTCTCAAATGGTGTGACCTTTCGTCTGAAGCTTGTTGCCTCTCATGGAAATACGAGGAGACTAGGAGCAAAAGGTGTGGGGGATTTTTCTGAAAGAGATAAAAAGCAGGAGATAGATAGGGAATAGGGTTCAAAAGGAGATATATATTATTTTTTTCAGAATTTTTATACAATAAAGACCATGATGCAAGTTTAATTTTGAGGAAAAAATTGAAAGACTTATGCTTTAGTGGTTCTATTTTGGTGTCAGTTTTTTGTGGAATTTATTCATTTATTTGATTGTCTCCAACTTAATATTTCTTGATTGTTTAAGTTGATATATCAAACATATGTTCAATTTATTGGTGCACATTTGTTGTATCTATGTAATGTGATTAACTTGTTTTGTTTAAAGAAGAATTAAATCCTTTTTAGTAAGAAGAATCATGTAATTAGGATTGACATTCCGTCTTAAGCAGATTTTTTTAATCATTGTCTTGCATGTTTATACAAGTTATAAATGAATACCTATGTGCCAAACGACTAGAATTTTTTCCAAATAGAAGCCATCCATCAAAGAATTTCTTTGGACTCCATTTTACCCAATAGAGCATTGGTCTCACCCATTTTTATTCACTTAGTTTCATTAAATCATTCTTTCATAATTTCACCTATGTTAGCTGAATAGATTGAGTTATACCTTGATATTGCTTATACAAATTTATACCAAATTAGGATTATATATTTCCACTCCAAATTTCCATTATGGATTAATTGATCAAATAGGAATCATATAGTTAAATTTTCATCACTCACGTAGGTACACCCACCTAGGTGTAGCAAAGCCTGAAGAGCAGAAGGTTCAAATTCATAATTTGGCCTTGTACGTTAGCCAAAATTGTTGTGAGAGATTAGCAACCTCTCGTGGTTTAAACCTACATTTTTGAGACCTAACAGGGAATAGGTTCAAACTATGACCTAATAGAATCCATTTGTTTTACCACATCATTCAAGGACCTAGGGATAGCTTGCACATTGAAAGCCTCAAAACCCTAAATATGGTCCCATATCCGATGCCTATAGGCCTTCATCTTTGTGTTTTTTACCATTGCTTGGCCGTGGACTTGACTAATGACCACCTCAAAATCTCCAAATACTTGCAATCTTTTCACACCCATCTAGTCAGAAAGGAGAGGGACGTGGATTAATGCTTCATATTCCACATCATTATTTGAACATGGAAATTGGAAATGATAGGCCTTAGGGGTTTCAAATCCTATCAGAGACAACAATCGAACTCCTGCCCTAGAACTGTTTTTGCATTTAACACCGTCAAAGTACATGGTCCATAGGCAATTATCCATCAGATCATTATAACTTGCACTATCTTCTATCAACTTTTGATAGACCATGTCATCATCAAATATGATATAAGTACCCAATATCATGGCATGGAAATTGTCAACTGGATTGGAATCAATGAATTGGTTAAGGAGGACCTCTTCTTCTAGAGTCCATTCAATTGTGTCCTCTTCAAATTCTATTATTTCATAGAAATACCTTTATTGTTTAGAAAAATAAGTATGTGCAGCTTCAAAGAAAAGAACAACATTATCCGCTATGTGCTCAACATGCAGAGATTCTAAAAGAATTTTCATATTTTATCCATGCTTGGTTTTTAGTATTAGATGAGACCAATCTAGTGCTAGATATCCACCCATCTTGGTGGTGAAATCCTAGGAGAGACACATTCCGAAGACTGGAGAGATGTAAACTATCACTACCTCTTGTGAGACTGTCTGGCTCGGACATGAACAAAGAGTTAACGATAAATTTTTTATCCGAGCAACTGTTGGGACCTTTTTTCCATCTAAGTTCATGATCCCTTTTTCCAAAGGTTCATACTTCAGCATTAAAGCATAAATCACTTACTTCAGCATGAATGTCATACTAGTTCTCGAATCAATCATATTATTATGTAGAAGCTTATCTCCCATGATTAGAATTAAAAAGAAAGGAGTGGGCTTTGGCTTAATCACCTATCCCCCTTTTTCCTTTCCTGATTCATTCACGTATGCTACCATCTTTGGGTCTCGAGCATCTGATGTGGGGATTTTTGCTTCATTCAATTTACACTACGGTGTTTCCTCCTCCTGCAACTTTGGCTCTTTGTTTCTGAGTGCTCCTTCGAGAAATTTATTTTATTCAGGAATAGATATCACGTCCCGTAGAGAAACATTAGTGGGTGCCTTATTAATCTTCTCCACTACGTTAAGCGTCCCAACCAGCTAAACCTTGGGTCTGAACAATAGGACCTCCTTGAGCTTTTGTGGAAGTTGTTTCATTGCTAATGGTTTGTACATCTTATCAGGCACTCTATCAGGTGTTCACAAAAACTATCGCTGCACATGTGGTTGAATAGTCGATTGATCGACGGAGTGAGGATATTGTCTTTTAGATGGTGGCAGCAAGAAAGGGTGGGAATGTGAGAGAGGTTAAGAGACATATTCCCTAGTGAGTCTTCTTTTGGATCTAGTATTGTAATCCAACAGTACCTTCAGAACACTGGTTGTCAAGGCTTCATTCACAAAAACTAAATCCTATTCCTTCATCCAAGAGAAAAGCACCTGATCAGGTGCTATGTCTAATTCTTGCTCCATAGACATGCCTTACATTTGTGCTCTAAATCAACCTTTCTCCATCTTGAGAGATTCATACTCTTCTATGCTGGGTTGTATGCCTTTACTTCTCCTCTCTGCTATTTTCTACTGCAAATTTCCTCTAGGGAAGTTTTGAGGCATGTGATTGCCATTGTAAGGGAAACACCATGCATTCTCATTGTCCACCAAGTTTTTTTGGCCAAGGATCAACTCCTTGGCTTGGCTATCTTTAACCATTTGCAGCGACATATTGATCGAGACTATTTGATTGGCCACTATGGATTGTTAGCCTACCCGACCCGAAGATCCTTGATATGAGCCTTGTTGATTCTACTGATAGAAAGGTCTACCCCCTAAGTGCATATGATTTTCTTGTTTCAGAGGTGCCACTTGTTGTCACTTAATGAGAAATAGCTTGTTAACAAAGGATTGCATTAGGTTTTTCATGTCGTTAAGGTCGGCCATAGAAAAAGAGGAAGTCGATGTTCGTGGTTGCATGTTTAGGTACATGTACATAGACTAGGGTGGAGGTGAGCTTGATGCCTAGGTGACGAGGGTGCTTAGAGAAGACTCTTAGTGGACTGGGGTGCCGAAGTTCTTTGGAAAAATAGGCATTAGAGGTCTTGATAGAATTTAACCCATGTCTATCAAACTATTCTTTGCCCGAACCATGAGGTCATAGGCATCGGGTAGAGTGTCTCTTCCCATAGAAGTTATCTAGATCACTATGTCTGAATTGATGGCTTTTAGAAAGAACATAAAGGCCATTGCAGCTGAGGGGGTTGCAGTTACTAGAATCCTCTACCAGGTTTTGTTAAAACTGGTGTTAAAGTTGCTCATGGTTTCCTACTGGGCTCTCTTAATGGTAATCAGTTAGTGCAATAATGAAAAAAAATCTCCCCTCTTTGAAAAACACTCGGAATGTTTTTTCTCGAGCTGGTCCCACAAAGCAATAGATCTTGAAGTTAAAGATATGTACCAATCCTGAGCCTTCTATTTGAAAGAAGCAGCTAGCAATCTCATCGTGATATTCTCCTCAATGATATTATGTACCTTGCACACCTCCACTACATCTTGAAGGTGTTAAGAAGGAGGTTTAAAATATTCTCCCAAAAAATTTGGAATAGCCTTCAGGGCATTAGAAGGTATGGCAGGCCAGAGATCGAGTGAAGTTGTCGGCTATAGTGGACTACCACTGTCCAAACTTAAAAAATTTCTAGGAGTAGGAGGGGTATATGGGCCATGGAAAAATGATTCCTATGGATTGGATATACTAGTATTCTTATCTAAAAACTTCAGCCCTCAAGCGGGGTAGACAAATCTCTGAATTCCGGAGTCCTACTTCTCACTCTTCCACTTCTCACATGTGATATTGAAAATACGATTCTTCTTATCCTAGGTATAGAGATTGGTAACTGGGAGTATTGAAAGTTACCCATTGATGGTTCTCTTGTTTGAACTCTAGGCATGAAACTTTCAGCTTCTTTCCTTTGGTCTAATTTAGAGATATTTTTTATTTCTAATCAGGCCTTTGGAAACAGTCCCACTAGGCATGCCAAAAAAACAAATTTTGATCAAAAAAGCTTGCGCCTCTTTGAAAATATTATGGGAAATTCAGTGAGTGGGGGAAAACATGTGTCTCATTGAATACCTCTGAGATTTTTATAAAAAGTTGACTCTTCTCTAAGTTTTTAGGGAAAAGGAACAAGAAATGTAAACAAAAAAACATAAAAAGGTGGCGATGAGCCAATGATTTTACATCATTTCCAAAATAACTTAGATTTTCTTGTGAATGATATATTAGACATATAACATAACTTCGCTTCATTCACAATCAACCACAAAAGTTCTATATGTAACAAAAAAACATTCGCAAAAGCAATACAAACTCTCCCTCCTAACATAGCATATTATGAAAAGATGATAAGCTTATAAAAAAATGGAAAAGTCCAATAACGTAGTCCAATTACAAAATCTTACGACTCATTCATATAAAAAAACAATATAGAAGTCCGATAATCAAAACTATCAAAATTATCGAGACACGGTGCTCTATTCTAAATGCAGATATAATGAAAGAAATATTGAGAAAGACCTTATCATGCATAGTTTCAAGTATTTTTCAGAATAACCAATATTTTAAATTTAGATGAACTTTAAAACGAAGATTGGATTCCAATCCAACAATAGCCTGATCATAAAATGGACATAACATACTAGAGTGAATTACTATTCTATAAACTTTTAAATAAATTCTTCCAATAAATAAGAAAACTAAAAACACTTTTCCAATAGGAATACTTTTTATAACCCCTGCTTTATGCCATTCATCTACAATATATAGCCACCTTAGAGAGAAAATACCGACCTCCCTAGAGGTAATGACTGCTAGACATAAAAAACTGATAGCTTGAGAACCCTTACTTTAGATTTTTTCCAGCTACCGCATTTATGCCACCTAGATATTTCAAAAGGATCAACCCTCGTAATTTCTCTGATGCCAAAGAATAGTTTGAAAATCATTACTATCGATCACTCAAGTGGACTTGGCAACACCACCTCATATCTTCTTAATGATCAAGAGTACATTGCATTCCATTGAACATCAAGTCAAACATTCCTTTGTGGGCTACAATGCGAAGGGGTGACACGTCGAATGGGAAGATAACTTCTCCATTGGAAAAAGTGAAAACAAGAAAACACCCGCCAAATCGACATGTGGTTCACTTTCTGAAAATAGAGACAATACTTTCTGAGACATGCACAACCACAATATGGCACTTTGTGCATCTGTTCAGAAATGCAAACCTTTCATGCTAGGACCCTTTTGAAGGAAAAATAAAGCCGAAAGATAAATATATATATATTTATTTATTTATTTATATATAAGAAAAATTTCTTCACACTCTTCGCTAATGATTTTGGGATATGAGCACTAGGGTGGAGAGTATTACTTGGTTGAGTATAGTATAGGTTTGGCCTCATAAGTTATAATTGATATACACATACTTCTCCCAGCTCAAAGAATAGATTGCTAATGTGGATTACTATTGACATGGATAAAGTGTTGCAGTAGTTAAAGATGATTTTCCTTTTAACGGGTTGCCTTTTAAAAGGAGGGTTTCCTTCTCCAAGATAGTTGAAAATAAATTTTGTCTTATATGCATTCCCTCCAATTGTAAAATGCAAATATAACTGTTGAAGGGAATGTGTAAAATATTAGTCCAATCAAGTGTGGGCATGTGAACATTCTAGCCTGAAGCTTGTTTTTCTCCCTTATTCTATATAAGGGAATTCAGGGCTGATGTACAGGGTCTTTTTTTTTAATCCAAGATTTGAGAGTGCAGAATTGTAGTGCAGAAAGTTTAAAACATTGAGTCCATGTTTTAAGGTTTAGAGTCAGATAAAATAGTTTTTTCAATTATGGGGTTCTTAAGCATGTTTTTGTCCAACATGACAATCTCTTGAGTCTATTTTCTCTCCAATTGTGATACCTGGCATGAATTATTAATGAAATATTGGTCAATGACTGGTTTCATTGGTTTTCATTATTCTTTACTATGAATTATACTATAATTGTGGCTCTGGTTCAAAGGATCAGTTAAATGATATGGTTATTGTGTAGGTTCATCTAGGTTGGCAACTGGATTCATAAGTATTAATAGATTTCAAGCATAGGTACATGAATTATAATGCAATTCATATAGATCTTAACTGTTTAGGATGAAATTTTCCTTATAGTTCAATTCTTTCTCATTTGATTTTGTGCTTTAGGATATAAAAGCGATATTGAAGTAGTGGTTGTATTTCTCACATCTTTGGCATTTGATTTAAGAACATTTATTCATAATAATTTTCATATCAGCTTGTCTTTGTTATGTTTGAATTTCTCTACTGATAGGAGTTGGATCTTTGAAGGAATTGCCAATTTCTTGAAGGATTTCATCTATTTAGTGTTGATGGGGAACTTATCTGTTGTTATACAATGTGTATTTGGAATTGTTTAGTTATTTGTAAGAAGCACATTATGGGATCACCCTCCCAGGTCTTGCAGAGCCCGAAGTGTAGGAGAGAAAGTATTATTGCTTCTTCTCGTTAAGTTGGCCAATCGTTTCCTAGGCTTTCATCATTGAACATGGAAAATTCATAGAAGCTTTAAGGAACCTGCTTGGATTTTAAAAAACAACCACCTCTCTGGTTCTTCAACTTTTGTCCTTTAAAAAAATTGGTGGTGATGAAGGGTAGTTTTAGTTATACAAGTTTGTTTTCTTTGATGGACACCATATTGAAATAGGAACCCTACCTTCCAAATGCAATGATTTTTTGTTTCAAGGTGCCTTGAAAATAGGGTCTTAATCATATTCAGCTTAGTTGTGATTAAGCCTGATTATCAAATCATTGGCACCCCTAGGTATCTGTTCAAGTAGCAAGATGAGAAAATGTTGGGGCTAGACTCGCCTCCTCCTTCTAAATGGACCTCTAAATATGGTCTACAGTTGTCCCTTAAAAAATAAAGCAGCCCTCCAAATTTCATCCCTATTAAACCTTTGAAAATTTATCAAAATGTTTAGATAGTGAAAGGGAATGTAACACATATTAGAGAGATGTACCATTTCCACAAAGAAAGAGGTGACGGTCAACCATTTATTTTGGACATTATAGATATGGAGGGGACATAAATATGTGTTACTTGTTTGGATGATATTGTTGACCTCCATTATGGTCAAGTTGAGGTGGGTGCAACTTATTTAATATCAAGAGGATGGGTGATGGGAGCAAATAAAAAATTTAATAAATTAAATAGTAACCCTCAAATTGTTTTGGATGAAAAAACAACAATAAAATAATTTGCATATGATATTTTCATACCCAAAAAAGTCTATGCATATATGCCAGTTAGTGACATAAGCAATTATAGTTATAATAGCTTGGTTTATATTATTGGCATTGCAGTACATTTTGGGTACATATCAACTATTTGTAAGAAAAATGGATCCAAAACAATCTAGTGAACTATTAAACTATATGATATCTCTGCTTATTTCATTGATGTTAATTTGTGGGGCCCAAGTTGGCAAGAAAAAGGTGATGCCTTGGAGCGGATATACCTTTTTGGTGATATATTCATAGTTGTTGTGCAAGGTGACCGTGTAGGCTACTTTAATGGTAAATTTATCAACACATCAACATCAATTGTCCTTGACATTAACCCTTCTATTCCTGAGGCAAACACTCTTAGATCCAAAGGCCCAATCAAAGTAGAACACATGGTTTCATCTTCTTCTGTACCTCGTAGGATGCACCCTTCAAATGATAGAGTTACTATTGCATTCATCTGGAACAACTTCCTTGGCTTGCGAGAAACTCTTGAATCCATTTTTAAAGAAACCATTGAAATTGCAAAAATAGAGTCTTTTTTGTTATCCTGCTTTCCCTTTGTTGGTTAATGGGAAATAATGCAAAATAAAATGCACATGTCCTCGTGTTGATGTTTGGTTTTGTGATCATTGCTAGATGTAAATCGAGGAATGCAACTATCTCTATCTTCTGTAATTAAAGTTGCAAGACCATTCAACCAACCTTTGGTGTATTATTTTTGATGAAGCTACCACCAGTTTACTGCAAATTCCAGCAAAAGAACTCTATATGCTGCATAATATATTTTAGTGTACAATAGATCATGTTGTTGTTATTAAAGGCTTTGTTTTTAAACCATACATCTTTACCATCTTCATCATAAAAGATACTTACAATTTTGAGGACCTGCTTAAAACAATGATAGTGAAAGCAAAAAAAGTCGATTTAAATGCAAAGTGTAAACTGTTGCTTTCAGACATAGTAAAGATATCTACCCTTGCTCGATAAAAAGGTTCCACTAGTGAGCTTATGCTTTGACTATTATTTTTCACTTTCCAACATTTCTCATACTCTTTCCTTTTTAATGCTCACTATGGGATGTTAAGAATTCTATTTTACAAATATGAACATAATTTATTCCTATGTTTGCATATATATATTTGCACATTCATTTAGCTTCCATCCTTTTGATTTAACATGCTACCCAAATTGTTTTTACTCTACATTGTCACTATGATTCTTGATTCTTGTTATGTGGTGGAATTTTTAGTTCTTGTATGTATACTATAATTTTATTTCTTCCATTTATAATCATTGAATAGTAGTATCATCTTCAATGGAAAGTATATAACAATTGTCAAATACTGAAAATTGCTAATGGTGAAATCTGTATAATACTTGTATATATATTTTTATATATTAGAATGTTGAAACCGTGTTATTCATCTTCTAATCATCCATACATATACATTTATATCCACATGGATACATATATATTTTGTTATATTTTTCTGTGTAATTACTTTGACCATCATAACTAATATTGAAATTAAAAAAATGAAAATAAATAACATCAAAGTAATAAATTATCTATTGCCACATAAGCATTGGGAAAAATATGCCATACCTAAAATTATGGACTAATGATTTTTTAAAGAATTTTTTTTTATTGAATATTAGTAATTAAAGATATGACTGATAAATCTTTAAAAGAGGACTATCCTTTAATCTTCATATTTCTCATAAATATTATTTAATCCATAACTTCAAGTCTGTGATGTATTTCTATGCATGTGTGTCTTAAAATAGTTAAATAGTAATCTACCAATTGATTTATTAGCCTAGAGAAAAAGGTCAAATATAGATGTGCATATAGGTCTAATAAATATGAAATTAAGAAAGAGGTAAAATTATATCACAACTGAATCAATCTATATAACAATTCACTTGTAAATTCAAAATCCAGGTTACATTATTTGGCACTACATATTATAGAGAAATAGGGAAACTGTAAAAGAGCTACTAAAAAGACATTAGGCAGCAACATAACCACAAGTGACTCTACACAAGAGACCACAAACCCGTACAAGGATAAGAGTGTCATCACACAATCATTCTAGGTTACCCTGGTGAACATTCCTAGATTACCGACCCTTGTCCTAAGTTACCCCGGTAATCTTTATCGATTCCTAGCCCCTAAACGAACTTATGTGGTATCGAAACACTTTTCAAGAGGACAAAAGTGATCGACTAATCCATTCTAGGCAATCTCGACCTACCCTTAACCTACACAAGAGTTAAGGTACAAGGTGAGGAACAACATTTATCTAAGTTGTTAAATAATTACTATCCAACCCCTAGTATTTTAAGTTTATAGTTTTCAATGAATTAGCTACTTTTGATAGGTTACCCTGGTAACCTCTTTATGGTTCCGACCCCTAATGAAAGACACTTCTCCACCTTACAAATTCACTTACTAACAATGAAAATTATAGCCAACATGCATGTAAAACAACATCTTGCATATATCCATTATAATCAAGGAAATACCATATACATTTCCATTACCTGAATAAGATAAAATGTCATGCATGGCTAAGTGAAAAGTCAAGTTGTGCAAAGAACAATGATAAAAAAACATTCTAATTTTTTGAATGCAAATAACTAACATAAACCTCTTGATAATTTTCAAAGAACACACAACTCAATAGTACCATTTACAATTCAATGACAAATAAGCAAAGTTTTCGAGCATAATTTTCATTCTAGTCATTGTGATCTTATTGTTTATATAGATTGTACAAATAACATAATAAGATATATTATGTATATGTTCCATTTAAAAATAAATAAAAATAAACATACGTCACTAAGAATTAAATAATTTTTTTACATCTAATAACTACTCCAATATTGTAAGAACCATCTCACTTTAATTCGTATAAATGTACTTAAACCTATATATATTAATAATTTTCGTTATTTAAATATATTTTAATATATGTATCCACTTTTAAAATAAAACTAATTCATACAACTCAATTCCTAAATGAATAAATTACAATATCAAGAACTCTCAACATTTGCTTACCCCACATATAACCCTATCTGTTATCAATAGTATTATATCTTAAAGTCATAGTTAAATTTTCTATTCACCACATAATGGAATTATTTTAAAGTACAACACTACGAAATCTATAAATAAATGAAAAAAAAATTCATAGCTAATTTGACGTTGCGAGCATAAGATGCACCAACGAACCAACTCAAAGTGTGGGCAGAGGTAAATATTACTACGGTAGATTGCCCACATCTTACAACTTACCCAAATCGGTTGCATGGGACAGACTAAAGAAAAATAACTAACATTAGCAATAAAGTAAACTCTCAGACCACTAATACATCTGATTCAATAAAGCCTACCAAGAGGATAACTAGCAGAGAACAAAAAATTCCAAGTATATCAAACTTGCATGCTCAACAATGATGGAATGGTAATACAACTAATTCAATAAAGGCTACCAATAGGATAACTAGCAAAGAACAACGAATGATAATTATATCAAACTTACATGCTCAACAATGATGGAAAGGTAAGGGTAACTGTATGAAAGCCATAATGGTAAGAGATTGAACCAATTTCAAGCAGATTGAATACGTAGCTAGGTAAGGGAGATGTCAAAAGCAACTAACTCAACACCAGACAGAGGTAAACACTCGAAAATCCAACAACTCCAAGACAATTACAATCTGGAAACAAAAGAGTAGACTCATGTAGAATAGCGCAAGAATTCAAAAAAGAATTTGAAAGTCAATTAATGCATGAGGAGATTGCAAGATGAACAGTCGATGCACAAAAGATAGCAAGAGTAACATGAAACAATCATGCATGTATGGTAGGTATTTAGAGAGACAACTGCACACCCAATAAAATGAAGGTTGTGCCAGACAATAAGCGGTAGAGAAGTTAAGAGTACCTGCACCGAGTTCTAAACAATATATATTAAAAACTTATTGAGAAAATAATAATTTCCAAAAATCCACGCTCATAAGATCGAAAATGGATATTTTCGAATAACTTTAGCAACACAAGCTTGGGAGAAGAAAGAAAAGGAAAAGAAGGGTCGGCCATGATAAAGAGCGAACGTACCCAAAACATGAGTTGGTTGTTGGTAACAATTATCAAATAACAAAATCAACAAATCCAGGGTCAAATAAATGGTTGCCAAAGAGATATAAATAATCCATTGAAGAGGTTTAAACCCAACAAAGTATGGTAATAGGGAGATCTATGAATAGATTAACGAAATATTGCTAATGATATAAAAAAAACAACCAAATGGTTCAAATGATTAATTCCTGCAGGAAATCTACCACAAAGAAGGTTTTAAATAATCTGCAAGTCGACAATGAAGATTCTAGAAATATTTTGAAGATCTAGGAATACAAGGCCATGTTTCTATGAATCTATGTTTTACTATAATATCTCTTCAATTAAATAAAATCTTGACAATTAACAAATTATTGTTTTCTATTGTTTGTGTAGGTTTCAAACGAGCAATCTCAGCATAAAGAAAACCAAATACCGCAATCGTCATTTTATAGTTTTGAATTCAAGAAAACAAACAAAATTACAAAAGAAAACTTAGTGTTCTCCTTTGAATTCCAGCAACTGATGAAGCCAAACATAGGATTTCAAACAGTTTATCTTTCCCAGCACAAGAAAATCCTTTGAATTTCACAACCTTCAAAAAAAAATTCCAACCAAAACCGCAGGGAAATAGAAAAAGCTTCCTCCAAAATATTGTCGTGAAACAAATTTTTAGCGAAATAAAAATTGCCATGCAAAAATTGCATAACATCCATTATCATTAATTTTTAATTAAATGCAATTCATAAAGATTAATTGATTGACTGCATGCACTCATCATTGAATAGGAAGTTAAAACTGATTAATTGAACAAGTTAACAATCTTGAGACAATAAGTTCACATTCATAGATATTTTGCAAAATTTATTGAAAACAACTCTTTTAAAAATATCTATTTTAATAATGTTCAAGTTGCACAATCAAAAAACAATTTATATTAAATTAATATTCTATTTCAATAATTCAAATTAATTAATATTTTAAATATTTAATCAAACTTTTAATTTGTAATGTAATCAAACATAATTATCTAATCTAACTTTGCAATTAAATCACAATAGGATCATTACTTATTAATCAAGTCATTTATCTAATTTAAAAAGGTCAATTTATAAAATGATGAATATATGAATGACATGACGGAATGGATGACAAACATAAATGGGTAACAAACGAGTACTCCTTCTATCAAAAATGATGGCTTACAACAAAAGACCTAACACTATCTCCAAATTCAACAAGTTTTCCATTAGGTCTTGGCACACTCAGACCTGACCAAGTAGGTGGATTTGATGCCTATACCTGCAAACTACATGAAACAACACTATTAAACATATCAAAATATATCGAAAACACACTGGGTATGTGCAGGATCATCATGGGAAAAACAAGCCCTTAAGTGGTGATGAAAGTTCAGAAAATCAAAGTTAGGCAACTTGACATAAAAATTTGAATAATTTATGTATATTATTTCAAAAATATGTAAGAATAGAATCTATAGAAAATTGAATGTAGTTTCTACACTACTAGGTTTATTTAAATAAGAAAAAAATCTATTTTGGTGAAAACATAAAATTTTAATGTAGTAGTACTTAAATTTCAAGGAAAAAATAAGTAGGTGTCTATTTGACCACCCTAATCACAATAAAATTATAATATTTTTTTATACTATTTTAGATATAGAGGACTCATGTCCTGATGTGATGCATATTTTTTTATAATTTTTTTCCAAGTAAATAATTAATTATGCTTTTTTTATTACAACTTTAAAGAAATATAAATATTTGTATGTCTAATCACCTTAACTTGTTCAAAAATTCATGAAATTCAATATTTTTTTTTAATACTATAGTATGTGAATCATAGAATGTGGAGCATATTTCGAATTGAAAAAATGTGATACTATTTGAAAGGTATAATTTTTTTCAATCAGCCTATCAATCAGGACTTTAGTCGTAATTCAAATAGAAAATGAATAATAACTATTTATTAAATTCAAAGTAAAGTATAATTCATATTGGTGGAAAGCTAAGAATATTCTTTAAAAACCCTTTTCATTTCATCAATTTTGGGTAAAAAGAAGTTGTCAGCCACATGGGCCATCATATTACTTACATATCACCACTTTTTTTCCCATCATGATCCTCCACATACCCCACTGTGAAGAAGAGTCGCAACATAGTAGGGTACTCGTGAGTGAGTAATTATACACTGTCTCCTTCACCAAGAATGGCATGCAACATAACATCATAAACATTAAATATATATCATGATAACATCATTAAAACTTAGAAACAACATAAACCACAACACACAAGTGTCTATCATAATGTCATCATAAGAACATAACTAGATGATCACAATATCAAATGTATTATCTACAGAGTATAACAACCAACATAGCATCAATGTCATAACAAAAATAATGTAATGTAGCATCCAAAGAAATTAAATGACAAATGAATGGTCAAATAAAATTGAAATAAATAGTATCAACTGGAGGGACACTACATCCTCCCCCTAGGATAGGGCTTACTCATGGAAGATAACAAATAAATAAGGATAAACCTCCCTCATGTGTGTCGCATCCTCTCGAGTAGTTGATACCTCATCACTAGGATCCAACTCAAACCTCACCCAATCAATGTCTCAACCCCTGAGGGTGAGCGTCATGCTTTGAAGAATGCCCACAGGCTCCAAATCCAGTTGCTCGTCCTCTACCTATAATGCATTCCAATCAAGAAAATGTGAAATATTAGGATGGTAAGGCCTAAGAATAGATAAATAGAATACATCATGAATGCGTGACAAACTAGGCGGTAAAGAAAGACGGTATGCTAGAGGACCAATCCTCTCCAGAATCTCAAATGGTCCAATGAAACGAGTTGAGAGCTTAGAGCCTTTTCCATAATGGATCAGACTCTTTCACAGATGCACCCGAAGAAATACTCTGTCGCCTACTGAAAACTAGCAATCCACTCGATGAGCATCAACATACTTCTTTTTCCTGTCTTGTGCCACTACCAAGTGCTCCCTAATACCATCAACCTATCCCTCCATATCTAGAAGCATCTCAGGTCCAAGTAGAAATCTATCCTCTAGACGATGCCAACTCAACAGAGTCTTGCATGGACATCCATACAATGCCTAAAAAGGAGGAATACCTATGGAACTATGATACCCATTATTATAGGTAAAATCTACCAAATAGATATAATTTTCCCAACGCGTTTGCTGATCCATAACATACATCTTGAGCATATCCTAAAGAATTTGATTGACCCTCTCAGTCTGTCCATCAGTCTCAGGGTGATATGCTAACTGAAGTTCAACTCAGTACCTAAGGTATGCTACAAGGATGTCGACAATGCTGATGTAAATACATGATCTCTATCAAAAATGATTCTATGTGGAATTTTATGCAAATGGACAATATCCTCCATGAAGATATTTGTCACGGATGAGGCATTATAGGATGAACAAACCGGAGAGAAATGTGCTACCTTAGTCAACCTATCAATAGTAACCATGATAGCATCATGTTGATGAGATGACATAGGCAACCCAACAATGAAGTATAATGATATGATATCCCACTTCCATTCAGGAACTAGATGTGGTCGCAACAGTCCTGTGGGATGTTGGTGCTCAACCTTAACTCTTTGGCACTCAAGACATCTCGAAATGAAATCAACAATGTCACACTTCATCTGAGGCCAAAAGTACAATTACCAAAGATCTGCATGCATCCTCTTGAGACTAAGATGATATGAATAAGGTGCTCGATGTGCCTCTGTCATAATCAAAGTATGAAGGTCGTTAGTAAGTGACACATAGATATGACCCAAATGTCGCAAAAAACCATATAAATCAAGATTATATGCTTTAAATCTACGCTCCAAGAGTCTATCTGATCCCAACTCCATCTTTACCTCCTGATATAGTTTGTCTATAGGAAGTGATGCCAAAATATAACTCCAAGAGTCACAAAAAAAATCTCATTCCTTCTCCGACTAAGAGTGCTATCCACTAAGTTCTCCTTCCCCTGGATAAACTTCACCTCAAAGTCATACTCGCATAAGAACTCCATCCACCATCTCTAGCTAGCATTCAAATTAGGCTACATGAAAATTTACTAGAGACTATGGTGATCACTATGAAGCTCAAAATGATGACCCAACAAGAAATGACTCGAACAAACCAAAGCATGAACAACTACATCTAGCTCCAAATCATGAGTAGGATAGTTTAGTTTATGATCCTTAAGTTTGTGAGACTCAAAAGTGATGGCATGACCTTCCTACATCAGAACGACTCCCAATCCCTCCAAAGACACATCAGTGCAAACAACAAAATCCTTAGTAGGATCAGGAATGGCTAAGATAGATGCATCCGTCAAATTTTCCTTGAGTGTCTGAAAATCCAACTAACATGAATCTGACCAAATGAATTTCTTCCCTTTCCTCTGAAGAGAGGTAATAGGATGAGAAATCATAGAAAACCCTTGAACAAACCGCCTATAATACCCGAAAAGACCCATAAAACTATGAACCTCTAGTACATTGGTAGGCATGAGCCAATCAATGATGGCTTGGATCTTCAAAAGATCCACTACAATACCCTCTCCACAGATAACATGGCCAAGGTATTTCACCTCAATCTGGAAGAACTCACATTTCAACAAATTCACAAACAACTAATTCTCTCTCAAACACTACAATAAATGTCTCATGTGCTCGTCATGCTCCTTCATATCTCTCAAATAAATCTAAATATCATCGAGAAACATAAGAACAAAATGATTAAGGTATGTGTGATAGACAAAGTTCATCAAACTCATGATAATGAGTGGTGCATTCATTAACCCGAACGGTACCACTATGAACTTGTAGTGCCCATAACGAGTTCAAAATGTCATTTTATGAATATCTGCTTCAAAAATGTGCAACTGATGGTATCCCAATTTCAGATCAATCTTAGAAAATACATTAGCTTCCTTGATCTGATCAAAGAGATCATTGATTCTAGACAAAGGATATTGATTCTTAACCATCACTTTGCTCAATTGATGATAATCAATGCATAACCTAAGAGATTTGTGCTTCTTTATGAAGATGACAAGTGCTTCCCAAGGAGAAACACTCAAATGAATAAAAGCTTTAGCATAAAGTTCCTCTAACTACAAATGAAGCTCTTCCAGTTCCTATGTGGTCATTCGGTATGGAGCCTGAGATATAGGGTCTGCTCCAAGAACCAAATCAATTCTAAAATCTATGTCACGTTTCGGTGGAATACCCAGAATATCACTAAGAAATACATCTATGAACTCCCCAAGGATAGGGTAATCATCAAGACATACCTCTTGACTCTCCCCTACCTCCAAGTCATTAACTGTTCTTGCAAATAGCTAACAACCCTATCACATGCAACTCCTTAATTGCATAGGAGATATAATCCGCAAGGAGATGGGTCTCTACACATCGATAATCTCAGCTTCTTCACTAGAATCATCTAAACAACTTACTATATTCTGCCAATAATCAATCAATGCACTATGGGATTCCAACTAGTCCATACTCAACATAATGTTCTATGAACCAAGAGATGTAACTCGAAGATCTACTAAGGTAGATAATGATCCAATCCTAAGTATACAATTGCATAAAAGAGATTGCACTGCTACATTCACCCTAGAGGCCAATTCTACCTACCACCTAATGCCTTGCTTTACTACCACGAGTCCACATTGCTCAATAATAGATGGAGAAATAAATCAATTAGATGCTCCAGAATAAAAAAGAATAGAAAAACTAACACCATGTAACTGACCTGAAGCCTCAACCATAGTATTCTAATGATCTACTTGATGGTTAGCTACCATAGAAAAAACTCTGTCAGAACGCCTTGCTTCTCCAACCATTGGCTCTGAAGTTGCGGGTTGCTGACCAAACCCTAAAGTAACTCTCATCGAACACTACCTCGTGATGTGATCTTGCTGACCACATGAAAAACATCTAGTACACCTTCCAAAACCTCTATCACCCTAAGGTGCATTCGATTGCTAGAAACTACCTCTACTAATCATAGATTGTGCTAGTTGATCTTGATGGTTGTGCTAATTTCACCACTAGTTACATATCTTCCTAGACTATGAACCATTACCTGACTGAAATTGAGAACTCTTATTATTTGATGGGTAATGCTACTACTATTTCCCACCCTTATCGGGTGCCTATTTGTTCCACGAGGAACCACCTATCTAAGTTAGACCACCATGCAAACCAAATCCTGCAGTAGGTGCACTACCTATCTAAACACTTGTATGTCCACCTAAAGCCATAAATAGATTCTCCTCCATAATCCATGCCTTCTCCCTGGCTACCTCTATCATCTTTAGCTCAAAGACTCTAACACCTCCATTGATGCAGGCATTCAAGCCCTTGATGAAATTTTGTACCAGCATAGTCTCATGGTCAATTATCCCTACATACTGTTTGAGCTCATAGAACCTACACTCAAACTACTCAACTGACATAGCCATCTCCAATACTCTGATAGGAAACACGCTCTGAAACACTCCAATAACATATCCCATGATACCAATCAAATTTCCAACTGAATCTTCTTCTCCTCCAATCACCACCATGTATAAGAAAAACCTCTAAGATGCATAATAGTGCATCTAGCTTTGGTCTTGCTACCATAAGGATGCATAGAAAAACACCATCCCAAGTCTAACAACTAAGTTTCTGCTTCCAAACCACCACCAGTACCATCAAAAGTGGGAGGGTGTAGCCTAAAAAATTCTCTCATATGCCTTGCAGCTATGGCATCCTTCTCTAAGGTCTTCATAGCCCTCTGAGGTGATTTTTCCTTGTCTCTATCCACTTCTTGTTCAGTCTCCCATCTAGAACCAAGATAGGAAAGAACTTGCTCAAGTAAAAGATGCAATAGATCTCCCTTAGAACCTACTTAATTCAGATTTTATTCATCATTCGCCTGATTAACCTAAGGATCCAACTTCTCAACATGCTCACTTTCATGTGAACTCTACCGAGGGGTAACCTGTCAATTAGCCACATGGCCACCACCTCGGCCTCATCCATGACCTCTACCATGATGTCTAGGCATTTTCCTACATAAAACCAATGATGAGTCTCAATTTAAAAATGCAAAGACAACAAGAAAATACACACTATAGAGTTTAACATCTAGGACAACCTAATGGGCTCACAAGAACTAGAGTACCAAGTGTTATAACCTTGTGCTCTGATACCAAGTTGTAATGCTCCATCATGGAACCGAAAGAACAACACAATAAAAAATGAAATAACTAAACGATTTAAAAAAAAAAACATTCAATAACACAAGTGACAAAGTAACATAAGCACGAATGTTCTTAGGGTTTCATAACCATGCTGCTAAAACATATGAATATGTTATATCCTGTTTAAATTTCATAAAGAGGTTTAATTTAAATGTTCAAGATACATGAAATCAGATTATGACAAATCTCGATACATACATAATCATAATACAATAAAGTATCATGTAATCATCATGAGTGAATACAATATAGAAGATGAACAAGTACAACTATCTATCACATTCACGAGCATGCTCAACATCAAACTCACGGAACCTATTAAGAACACTCTTGTCTCGAGCTGTATCACTTGCAAGGGGACCCAATGGAGGAAAATGAACGTTCCTCCCAACCATGTGGTACTCAAAATCCCACCCCCTATGCTAGGAGATAGTATCAAGTCCACAAGTCAAATCAAAATAAAATAAAACAAAACATACATCACATGGGTGACATACACATGATAGCATAAAAACATCAAACGATATGACAATGAACATAATCCTAGAGGCAAAAACATAACCACAACTAACTCTACACAAGAGATCACAAACCTGTACAAGGATAAGAGTGTCATCACATAGTCATTCTAGGTTACCCTAATGAATCTTCCTAGATTACCAACCGTCATCCTGACTTACCCTGACAATCTTTACCAAATCCTTGCCCCTAAACAACTTATTTGGTATCGAAACACTTTTCAAGAGGACAAAGTGATTGACTAAGCCATTCCAGGCCATCTCAACCTACCCTTAACCTAAACAAGCATTAAGGTACAATGCAAGGTAAAACAGTTATCTGAGTTGTTAAATAATTACTACCTAACCCATAATAGTTTAAGTTTATAGTTTTCACTGAATTAGCTACTTTTGATAGGTTACCCTAGTAACCTCTTTAGGTTTTGGATTTTAAAAAAAGCCACTCCTCCTACATACAAACTCACTTACTAAGAATGAAAAGTATAGCCAACATGCATTCAAAACAACATCTCGCATATACCAATTATAATCATGACATTAGTATATACATTTGCAATACCTCAATAAGATAAAATGTCATGCATGGCTAAGTCAAAAGTCAAGTTTTGCAAAGAACAACAATAAACAAGCATTCTAAGATGTTCAACGCAAATAACTAACATAAACCTCTGGAAGATTTTCAAAGAAAATAAAACTCATTAGTACCATTTACAATTCAATGAAAAATAAGAAAAGTTTTTGAGCATAATTGTCATTCTATTCAGAGTGATCTTATTGTTTATATATATTGTACAAATGACATAATAAAATATATTATGTGTATGTTCCATTTAAACAAATAAATAAACATACATCACTAAGAATTAAATAAATTATTTACATCTAATAACTACTCTTATATTGTACGAACCATCTCAATTTAATTCATATAAATGTACTTAAACCTCTATATATTATTACTTGTTGCTATTTAAATATATTTTAATATATGTATTCACTTTTAAAATAAAACTAATTCATACAAATCAATTCCTAAATGAATAAATTACAATATCAAGAACTCTCAACATCTTCTTACCCCACATATAACCCTATCTGTTATCAATAATATTAGATATTAAAGTCGTAGTTAAATTTTCTATTCACCACATAATGGAATTATTTTAAACTATAACAATACAAAATCTATATATAAATGACAATAATTTTCATAGGTAATTGAACGTTGCGAGCATAAGATGCGCCAACTAACAAAATCAACGTGTGGGTAGAGGTAAATATTACTATAGTAGAATTTCCCACAACTTACAACTTACCCAAATTGGTTGCATGGGCCGCACTAAACAAAAATAACTAACAATAGCAATAAAGTTAAGTCTCAGACCACTAATACAACTGATTCAATAAAGGCTACCAAGAGGATAATTAGAAGAGAACAACGAATGCTAATTATATCAAAATTTCATGCTCAATAATGATGGAACAATAAGGGTAACTATACGTAGACCAGAATGGTAAGTGATTGAACCTATTTCGAGCAGATTGACTACACAATTGGGTAAGGGAGATGGAAAAAGAAACTAACTCAACACTAGACAAAGGTAAACACTAGAAAATATAGCGACTCTAAGACAATTATAATCTAGAAACAAAAGAGTAGGCTCATGTAGAATAGTGCAGGAATTTAAAACAAAATTTGGAAGTCAATAAATGCATGAGGAGATTGCAAGATGAACAGTCGATGCACAAAACCTAGCAAGAGTAACATGAAACAGTCTGCATGTACGGTGAGGATTTAGAGAGACAACGACGCACCCAAGAAAATGAAGGTTGTGCCAAACAAGAAGCTATAGAGAAGTTAAGAGCACCCGCATTGACTTCTAAACAATATGTAAAAAAGTAAAAGATTGAGAATACAATAATTTGTAGAAAACCACGCTCATAAGATTTAGAATGGATATTTTGGAATAACTTTAGTTGCACAAGCCTGGGAGAAGAAAGACAATGGAAAGAAGGGTTAGCCATAATAAAGATCGAATGTACCCAATACATAAGTTCGCTAATGGTAAAAATTATCGAAATACAAAATCAATAGATCCAGGGTCAAATAAATGGCTTCCAGAGAGATATCAAGAATCCACCTTATTGTTTGAAGAAAAACCTTTGCTCTTTCTTTGATATCTTCCTTTTAATGATATTTGTGTATTTTATCTACAAAATTTGTTCTGCTTTGAAATAAGACCTCTTGTATATTCATCTTTCACAGCTCTTTATTAGCATTCTCTTCTTTAAAAAGTTATTACAGCAAAAAAAATCTCTAGGAAAATGTAGTGCCCCTCTGATTTTCTTATATTTTCAGATAGTGCTTTTACTTTGATAGACCATGATACTATGTTGTTATTTGATCGTTGACATTGGAGCGATGATGGTTTTTATATATAGATGTGATGGTACACTATATTAATATTTATGGATTATGACATGATTTTTGGTTAACATAGTTGATTATTTGAGTTGATATTGATATATGCTCATCTGTAGTTAATTGATGTTTTAGTTTCATTAGTTTTGATATGAAACTATATTGGTGAAGGGAATCAGATTGCATCACTCGCTTGTGAGCAACCTGTGATTCTATGATTCTTTCTTCATGGTGTGATTGTTCATGATTTATATACATGTATGACATATATTTTGAATATAGGATTACAAGTACAAGACATCAACTCCACTTGGATTCACAAGTTTGAGTATGTCCATTGCCTAATGAAATAGTTGATTGGGAGATAGTAATAAGGTTTCGTCATCAAACCACAACCCTAGTCATAGTGTGTCATCAATCTTTGTTTGGTCATGCTTAGTTCTCATGTTGTCCCTGTTTTCCTTCTTGTTTAATTATTTTTCAAGGTAAGTTATATGGGAAATTAATGCTTAGAAGGTTTTGAAGTGATTATTTAATTAACCTCAATTAATGTTGTCAGAAGCTTTATATTTGATTTAATTAATTAAATTAAATTTATTTTGTAAAGTGATTTAATCTTTGAGATTAAATTTATTTTATAAAGTGATTAAATTAATTAGATCAAATTTAATTAGAGATTAATATGTGATTTTGAATTATTAAATGCACAAATATATGAGATTTGGTTGGAACGATATTTTCTTTGTGACATGTGTTAGAAAAGTTAAACACTGTTGTTGGGAATTAATTCTCAGAGAGAATAATTGCATTAACTAAAAGAGAAAAGAGGTTACTTCATGAAAATGATGAAATATATTTTAGGTGGTTGAAAATTGGGGAAGAAATTCTCAAGGAATTTTGGCCCTAGTTTTGTTTTCATCTTTCTGGAAAAGTGGATAATTTGGAAGAATCTTAATATGAAGGTGAAGCTCTACTTCAAACATCATTTCCTCAAGCATCTACAAACAGGTTCTTTAATTTTTTTTATTTATTTGCTAATTGGAAAGATTGCATGTACAAAGAAGAATGTTATATTTGTTTAGAAGTTTTAATATATTTTGAAAATTTGAAAGTGTAATTCCCAACCACGCATCCCTAGAGGAAGTTGCATTTAACTACTTAAATGGAATAATTTTTTTTTTTTAAAAGGATAAATAATAAGTAAGATAATTAATTAATGCCAACAACCTCTAAGGTTACGACACAAAGGTTATATAGAACCTCAACAAAACATGAATATAACCAATGACAATTATTTAATCAAAACATTCACGCATACATTCCAAGTAAGATGCAATACCAACAAACATAAGATAAGTCTTTTGATTACATTAATCCATTCAATAAAATCATAAGGTTACAATCACTCATTCCCCGAATGAGGCAAGTCCAATAACATAGGGTTACGATTACAAATTACACCTCGATAACAAGAGGGGTAAAATAACAAGAGTAATAGTAACTGAAATAACCACGAGCTCTCCAACTGGAAGTCTCATCCACACATACAAGGAGAAAACCCAACGGTGTACGGTACACGCCACCCAACCAGGTGGAACACAAAGGTCCACCCCCTGTGCTACGAGATAGTAACCAAAATCCCTAGATAAGCTCATCTACCTCAAGACATAGGCTAACATAACCATACTGACATAAATACGGTCACAACATCAAATCACAGGGTTACAATGCTTCTAGATATCCAAAATCAATTGCATCACTAATGCGAACATACTGTCAACCTAGGAGAAGTGTCATCACATTGTTACATAGGTTATCCTGGTGAGTCTTCCTAGGTCCCAGCCCCCATCTTGGGTTATCCTGGTAACCTCTAACGACTTCCGGCCCCTCATGTAAACCAATGCGGAATCAGTTATCTTTCATGGTGACAAGATAACAATCTTGCCATTCTAGGCCTTCTCATCTCTAACCAAGTCTTTACAAGCCCTTGTGGTAAGGAGCAAGGCATAATTATCTTATTAAATGTTTGATGCTACATGATACTCTAATCATTTAATTTAGTTATCACTGGATTAACTTACAACGAGTTATCCTGGCACCACTTTGTGTGTCGGCCCTCATTATAAGCCACTCCTGTAAGATGACACGTGGAACAACTCCACAACCCAAGGGTACTCAAGTGCTACACAAGGATATCACATCCCTAACCATTACATACAGTCAGCCAACACTCTCATTCGTGATAACCGGGAAACATACTGGTTACGCACTATCCAAGGTCATCTATGGTTGACTACACAATAGGACAAGTAACAGACGAAAATCAATTGGAAGACTTGTTAAACATGAAGACCCACACATCCCAACAATATGCACGTAGATCAATGCAAGGACAGGAATCATATCCTAATTTGGGTTCACTAAACCCATGTCCTAACTAATCATTCAATATCCAGTGCTTCAATAAACATAATATATTGCATTACTTTAAAGAAATCATTTTATTCACAACAACATTTTAAATATAATATTATTCTCTACTCAATTAAACCCAATAAAAACAATAATTCCCCCTTTAAATAATTGAAACAATATAATATCATCCTCATTTAAAAAAATTAATATTATAATAATAATATTAACCTTGTTATCTATATTAGCCATAGTTCCTCAATTCCTCAATTTAATAATCACATTATTAAAATATTCAAATGTTCAACTATATAAAAAAATAAATCATATTAAAATAATAAATTTTAATCTAAAAACATTATAATAATTATAATATTAAATATTACAAAAATTATAATATTTTTAAATTAATTTTTTTTAATTATTTTAATAAATATATTTTAATTTTTTTTTAAATGAGAAAGGGCGGCCTCAGTTCATGCGCCAACCCTAAGGTTGGGTCACGCAAACCTCGGAACTCTCGCCCAACCATTCATAGTTCAAAGGAGGGGTCGGCCCGACTGCTAGGTTTACCTGGGTGGTGGATCAAAGTTGTGGCAGTCGCAGGAGGTGGCGCCACCAGGTGGTAGGAGGGAATGCAGAGGGGGGGGCGCGGCGGTGCGGGTAGCGCCGGCCACCAACAATGGTGGTGCAGACTGCGCAATGTGCAGTCGCCACCATTGTTGGTGGTTGCGGGCTGCACAGGCCGCACGAACCACGGTGGGGGCGCTGGGTGTGTTCCCCCACGCCGCCTCTCATGGGGCGGCCGTGGGGTGAACCACTGCGACAAAAAAAATTATATTTATTTATTTATTTGTTTAATTTCTTTTTTTTTGAAACACTATTGACTATCTTTTCTTTTTCTTTTTTTAAAACCAAAAAAAAAAGCAAAACCTTAATAGGCATGGTAAGAATGAAATTTTCTAGCAAAATTTTATTTTAATAAAAATTTTCCTGCATAACCTTACATTAGCTAAATTATAAAAAATATTCATATACTTAAGATCAAGTCTATGAATATTTAATTTACAAGAGATCCTAAAAGTGGCTACTCATATTGTATATCGAATTAGATTGAAAAAAACTCTAAAATTGAAGCACAATTTGAGGGAAGCAAACTGAAATTACCATTTACAACAAGAAATTCGTTATTTCCCAATTTAGCACATTATTTAAATTTGAAGCACAAATAGCTAAAACAAGAATGAAACCTGATTCTTTTGTAGTATGAGGAAGACCGTGATCATGCTATGAAACCCTCTTAAAATCCATTGATTCTTCAAGCTTTTCCTCCAAACCCACAAAAATGAGCAAACTTTTCCTTCTCTTTTCAATTTCTCCAAAAAAAACTCTATGCTTCAAATTTGTGTAGAAATTCCACTAAATGCAAAAATCCTTTTCAAAATCCTCAACAACCATCATAAATTCAAAAATGGAAAAATATCTATTTTTGTTGAATTTTGAATTTTTTGAATTTCCAATTTGATTTTTAATCTTTATTTCTAATTTTCCAATTTCAGATTCAAATTGCATTTTTTTCAAAATAAATAACTTAAACCATTTCAACATGAACAAAAAAATCAATTTAATAATTAAATGTACCAAAAGATTAAATAACACTTAATTAAATTAAATTATTTAATAATAGAATCAAAATCCTATATTATTCTAACTCCCCAAATATTTTGAAAATAGGCAAAGGAAAAATACAACAATAGGGTTATACAAGACTGACAACACACTATGACTAGGGTAACGACTCGACGTGGAATCCTAGGTACTATCTCCTAATTGATTGTCGTTGGGCAATGGACATGCTCGAACCTGAGAAACCAGGTGGAGTCAATGTCTTGTACCTGTCAACCTGCAAACATAGAATATATCCACATGAAATAATATATCATAGATAAGGCACACTGTGAAGAGGAGATCACAAGATTGCAGGGCACTCGCAAGCGAGTGATGCGACACCGTCCTCTTCACCAATACAATAGTTCTAACTAACGTATCTAACATAGCAGCATAATCGAAAGCATGAAACATCATAAGTTAAATATTCACATGTGTTAATCCCAAGCATGGCATAATAATCATATCCAAATGTAATATCACCACAACAAAATACGTCATGATAAATAGTGATCCACTGAAATCAGGTACATAGTCCAAGTACAAAGCCAAACTAGAGCATAGAGGGGAACAATATAGTTCACACAATAGATCAAAATGGAGGGGTATTACATCCTCCCCCCCTACGGTCAGGCTTACTCCTGGAAGCCTGCAAACAAATAGGGATAAAGTTCCCTCATTCTAACTGCATCCTCCCAAGTGGATGATGTGTCATCCCTAGGATCCCACTGAATCCTAACCTGATCAATATCTCACCCTCGAAGGGCGAGCGTTCTGTGCTCCATGACAGCCATGGGCTCCAAAGCTAGCTGCCTATCCTCTACCTACAATGCATTCCAATCAATGACATGAGAAATTTTTGGATGGTACGGCTGAAGAACTGAAACATGAAACACATCATGAATGCATGAGAGACTAGGTGGTAAAGCAATATGGTAAACAATAGGACCAATCTTCTCGAGTATCTTGAAGGGTCCGACAAAGTGAGGCGCCAACTTAGAGCCCTTCCCATAACGGATGAGACTCTTTCGCGGACATGCCCGCAAGAAGACTCTATCGCCTACTACAAACTGACGATCCACTCTATGTGCATCCACACACTTCTTCTGTCTATCTTGTGCTGCCACTAAATGCTCTCTAATCCTATCCACCTACTACTCCATATCCTACAACATCTCAGGACCCAACACTATCCTATCCTCGAGTCAATCCAAACTCAAAGGGGTACGACACAGTCTCCCATACAATGCCTGGAATGGAGGCGTACCAATGGAACTCTGAAAACCGTTATTATAGGAAAACTCTACAAAATAGAAATAATCCTCCCATCGCATCTACTGGTCCATCACATACATACGTAACATATCCTGAAGGATCTGATTAACCCTCTCGGTCTATCCATCTGTCTTAGCGTGATAAGCTGAACTGAAGTTCAACTGTGTCCCCATCGCATGCTACAATGATGTCCAAAGAGCTGAAGTAAACACTGGATCCCTGTCAGAGATAATCCGACGCGGAATGCCATGTAACCTCACAATATCCTCTATGAACACTCTAACTGCAGACGATGTGGTGTAGGATGAGTGGATAGGTGAGAAGTGTGCCACCTTCATCAACCTATCAACTATCACCATTATCGCATCATGCCGTCTCGAAGAGTTGGGTAAACCAACAATCAAATCCAATGAGATGATATCCCACTTCCACTCTAGTACTAAATGCTATTGCAGGAGCCCTACTGGATGCTGGTGCTCAACCTTAACTCATTGGCACTCTAGACATCGCGACACAAAATCCACGATATCTCACTTCATCTTTGGCCAAAAGTACAACTGTCACAAATCTGTATGCATCTTCTTCACCCCATGATGGGTTGAATAAGGTGCACGATGTGCTTTAGTCATGACCAAGGTATGAAGACCATCTGAAGGAGGAACATATATGCACCCCGTGTGTCTCAATAGCTCATCAGAATCTAGAGTGTAACCTGAATGTCTACCCTCAAGAGGTCTACTTACCTCTATCAATGCCTTGACCTCTTGGTACCAACTATCTGCTAGAAGGGCAAAAAGAATTTGACTCCGTAGATCCACAACTAGAGTCAACTCGGATATCTCATGTCTCCATCGACTGAGTGCATCCAGTACAACATTCTCTTTCCCCTAGATGTACTTTACCTCAAAGTCATACTCACAAAGGAACTCCATCCAATGCCTCTACCTAGCATTAAGGTTGGGTTGCATGAAGATATACTGCAGACTTTTGTGATCACTATGTAGCTCAAACCTATGACCAAGAAGGAAATGCCTCCATCTCGTCAATGCATGCACAACAACCGCTAACTCAAGATCATGGGTGGGATAGTTCAACTCATGATCCTTGAGTTTGTGTGACTCATATGCAATGACTTGACCATCCTGCATCAACACAACACCAAGACCCTCCAAGGACGCATCTATACGAACCATAAAGTCCCCAGTCGAATCTGGTATCGCAAGTATTGGTGCACTAGTCAACATCTCCTTAAGGCTCTGAAATGCTACCTCACACTTCTCTGACCACTCAAACCTCTTCCCTTTCCTCTGAAGGCTAGTGATAGGATAACCTATCCTCGAGAAACCCTACATAAAGCATCTGTAATAACCTACTAGCCCCATAAAGCTACGTATCTCTACCACATTCGTGGGTGCAGGCCAATCTGAGATCACTTGGATCTTCACTGGATCCACTGAAATACCCTTCCCTGAGATGACATGCCCTAGGTACTATACCTCAGATTTGAAGAACTCACACTTTGACAGGTTGGCAAACAACTGATTATCTCGCAAGCATTGCACTACCTATCACAAATGTTCCTCATGCTCTACCATAGTCCTAGAATAAATCAGAATGTCATCAAGGAACACAAGGACAAACCTGTCAAGGTATGTACGAAATACACCATTCATCAGACTCATGAACATAGAAGGTGCATTCGTCAACCCAAATGGTACTACTGTGAACTCGTAGTGACCATACCACGTTTGAAATGCTGTCTTATGAATATCAGAGTCAAAGATCTGAAGCTGATGATATCCAAACTTAAGATCAATCTTTGAAAAGATCGTGGCACCCTTGACCTGATCAAAGAGATCATCGATCCTAGGAAGCGGATATCGGTTCCTGATGGTCACTTTGTTCAACTGTCGGTAATCAATACATAACCGAAGTGAACCATCCTTCTTCTTCATGAAGATGACTGGTGCTCCCCAAGGTGAAACACTAGGGTGAATGAAGCCCTTCTCTAACAACTCCTCAAGCTGCAAACGAAGCTCTTTCAGCTCCTGGGTAGTCATGTGATAGGGAGCTCAAGAGATGGGTTGTGAAATAGGTATAAGATCAATCTTGAAGTCAATATCCCTCTGAGGTGGCATCCTTGGAATCTCATCTGGAAAGACATTAGAATACTTTTGAAGGACGGGGTGACTATCAAGAGAGACATTCTCTTCTCCACTACCTAGATCCAAGTCATCCACTGTAACTACAAACAACTGGCAACCCTGACATACACACCTCCTCAACTGCATAACTGAGATGACCCTCAAAGATTTCGGCCTCAAGACTCCCACAGTCTCTATCTCTCTACCAGATGCATTAATGCATCGACCAACTTGCGTCGACAATCCAAGACTGCACTATGTGCCTCCAACCAATCCATCCCAATGATGATGTCATAAGAACCAAAAGGAATAACATGAAGGTTCAACATAGTCTGAAGAGGTCCAATCTCCAATCTACATCCTAGCACAAGGGAATGCGATGTGACTTTCACACCTGAAGCTAACTCTACCTGCCACCTATCACCTTGCCTTACTGCGCCCAGTCTACATCATGACACAACTGAAAAAGAAATGAAGGAGTCTATAGCTCTTGAATGAAATAAAATGGTAACTGGGTTACCCAACAACATACCATAAGTCTCAATGACCGTGCCTTGATGCTCGGCCTAGCGGTTATCAATCGCTGTAAAAACTCGATGCCCTCTACCAGCATCACTAACTGTAGGCTCAAATATCGCTAGTCCCTATGAAAATCCTGTTGTGCCCCTATTGGGACAACCTCTAGCCATGTGCCCCTGCTGGCCACATGCAAAACACTCAATGGCTCTGCCACAATCTCTAACTCCAAACGGTTCACTAGACTATTGTGCACTATCCCTGAAAGTAGACTATGAACTCTGTGCTGGCTGCTCATAGTTGGAGCGTTTCGCACACCTCCAATTCCTATCTCCCTGTCTCTACTGGAAACCCTTACGTTTCCTCTACGATGCCTACTATTGCTGCTGACCACCCTGAGATGGCCCCTGCTGAGACCTAGGAGGTAAACCTCCCTGAGACTGCCCTCCTTTGACAATCGAACTTGCCACTGCACTACTGCCCACTGGAACACTCATGTGTCCCTCAAGTGCCATACTTAGGTTCTCCTCAATTAGGCGTGCTTTCTCTATAGCCACATCCATGGTCTTGGGTTCAAAATCCCTCACACCACCGCTGAGATGGACATTTAAGCCCCTGACAAAATGGTGAACTAACATGCTCTCGCAATCACCAATCGCGACATACTGTTTGAGCTTGTAAAAATGATGCTCATACTGCTCAATAGATAGTGCTAACTAATGTAAGGCATGGAACTCATCACCTCGGCGCTGACGCCACTGCTCAAATAGAAATCTAGCTTTGAATCTCTCTACAAAGATCTCCCATGATACAGTGTGTATATCAATGTGGAGCTTTTGCTCCTCTAATCTCCACCAAGTGGAGGCAAATCCTCTCAACTACATAACTGCATAGCAAGCTCTGGTGTTGCTACCATATGGGTGCATAGTGAAACACCTGTCCAAGTCAATGAGCCAACTCTCGGCCTCCAAGCCGGTGCCTGCTCTATCGTATAAAAGAGGGTTCCCCCTGAGCAAGTCCCTCATGTGAGCCTCAGACTGGGGTGGAGTTTCCCTCACCATAGGGCTCACTTGAACCTAAACCTGTCTCAGTCCAAGGAGTGCCAAAGCCTCCTCTAGCGCTCTATGCACTGCCTCGATCCCTGCTAGATCCTACTGCAAATTACCAACCCCAGGAGCATTTTGTGATCCCTGTTGTTCCTCCTAATCAGGAATGAGAGGAACTAAAGGAGGAGAGTCATGCTAACTCTCTCCACGACTGCTAAGATGGCCTCCAACATGCCCTCTACCTCTTCTGCATTTGGGGGACATAATCCTGCACAAACACGTCAAGGTATTAGGCAAGGTACACAACTCAAATACATAAACAACTAAAGCTTAATGGTTCCATCATAATCCCAGAGTACCCAGTGTTTAAACCTAGGCTCTGATAACATGTGTAATGCCCCGCCACACAACCCTAGAGGAAGTTGCATTTGACTACTTAAACGGAATAATTTTTTTTTTTTTTCAAGGATAAATAATAAGTAAGTTAATTAGTTAATGCCAACAACCTGTAAGGTTATGAGACAAAGGTTATATAGAACATCAAAAAAACATGAATATAACCAATCACAATTATTTAATCAAAACATTAATGCATACATTCCAAGTAAGATGCAATACCAACAAACATAAAATAATTCTTTTGATTACATTAATCCATTCAATAAAATCATAAGGTTACAATCAATCATTCCCCGAATGAGGCAAGTCCAATAACATAGGGTTACGATTACAAATTCCACCTCAATAAAAAGAGTAATAGTAACTGAAATAACCACGAGCTCTCCAATTGGAAGTCTCATCCACACGTACAAGGAGAAAACCCAACGGTGTAACGTACACGCCACCCAACCAAGTGGAACCCAAAGGTCCACCCCCCATGCTAGGAGATAGTAACCAAAATCCCTAGACAAGCTCGTCTACCTCAAGACATAGGCTAACATAACCATACTGACATAAATATGGTCACAACATCAAATCACAGGGTTACAATGCTTCTAGATATCCAAAATCAATTGCATCAGTGATGCGAACATACTGTCGACCTAGGAGAAGTGTCATCACATTGTTACATAGGTTATCCTGGTGAGTCTTCCCAGGTCCCAGCCCCCATCTCAGGTTATCCTAGTAACCTCTAATGACTTTCGGCCCTTCATGTAAACCAATGCAGAATCAGTTATCTTTCATGGTGACAAGATAACGATCTTGCCATTCCAGGCCTTCTTGTCTCGACCCAAGTCTTTACAAGCCCTTGTGGTAAGGAGCGACGCATAATTATCTTATTAAATGTTTGATGCTACATGATACTCTAATCATTTAATTTAGTTATCACTAGATTAACTAACTTACAACGAGTTATCCTGGCACCACTTTGTGTGTCGACCCCCATTATAAGCCACTCCTCTAAGACGACATGTGGAACAACTCCACAACCCAAGGGTACTCAAGTGCTACACAAGGATATCACATCCCTAACCATGACATACAGTCAACCAACACTCTCATTCATGATAACCGGACATACTGGTTACACACTGCCCAAGGTCATCTATGGTCCACTACACAAAAGGACAACCCACAAACGAAAATCAACTGGAAGACTTGTTAAACATGAAGACCCACACATCCCAACAATACACACATAGATCAATGCAAGGACAGGAATCAAATCCTAATTTGGGTTCACTAAACCCATGTCCTAACTAATCATTCAATATCCAGTGCTTCAATAAACAGAATATATTGCGTTACTTTAAAGAAATCATTTTATTCCCAACAACATTTTAAATATAATATTTTTCTCTACTCAATTAAACCCAATAAAAACAATATTTCCCCCTTTAAATAATTGAAACAATATAATATTATCCTCATTTTAAAACATTAATATTATAATAATAATATTAACCTTATTATCTATATTAGCCATAGTTCCTCAATTCCTCAATTTAATAATCACATTATTAAAATATTCAAATGTTCAACTATATAAAAAAATAAATCATATTAAAATAATAAATTTTAACCTAAAAACATTATAATAATTATAATATTAAAATATTACAAAAGTTATAATATTTTTAAAATATATTTTTTTTAATTATTTTAATAAATATATTTTAAATTTTTTTAAAATGAGAAAGGGCGGCCTCGATTCGCGTGCCAACCCTAAGGTTGGGTCTCGTGAACCTTGGAACTCGCGCCCAACCGTTCGCAGGTCAAAGGAGGGGCCGGCCCGATCGCTAGGTTTACCAGGGCAGTGGATCAAAGTTGTGGCGGCCGCAGGAGGTGGCGCCACCAGGTCGTAGGAGGGAATGCGGGGGGTGGGAGGCGCGCGGCGGTGCTGGTAGCACCGGCCACCAACAATGGTGGCATGGACTATGCAGTGTGGAGTCACCACCATTATTGGTGGTTGCGGGCTGCATAGGCCGCGCGAACCACGGTGGGGGCGCTAGGTGTGTTCCCCCACACCGCCTCTCATGGGGCGACCGTCGGGTGAACCCCAACCAAAAAAAAATTAATATTTATTTATTTTTTGTTTAATTTCTTTTTTGAAACACTATTGACTGTCTTTTTTTTTTTAAAACCAAAACAAAACCAGAACCTTAATAGGCATGGTAACAATGAAATTTTGTGGCAAAATTTTATTTTAATAAAATTTTGCTAGCATAACCTTACATTAGCTAAATTATAAAAAATATTCATATACATAAGATCAAGTATATGAATATTTAATTTACAAGAGATCCTAAAGGAGGCTACACATATTCTATGTCCAATAAGATTGAAAAAAACTCTAAAATTGAAGCACAATTTGAGGGAAGCAAACTGAAGTTACCATTTACAACAAGAAATTCTTTATTTCCCAATTTAGCACATTATTCAAATTTGAAGCACAAATAGCTAAAAAAAGAATGAAACCTAATTCTTTCATAGTATGAGGAATACCATGATCGTGCTATGAAACCCTCTTAAAATCCACTGATTCTTCAAGCTTTTCCTCCAAACCCACAAAAATGAGCAAACTTTTCCTTCTCTTTTCAATTTCTCCAAAAAAAACTCTATGTTTCAAATATGTGAAGAAATTCCACTAAATGCAAAAATCCTTCCCAAAATCCTCAACAACCATCATAAATTCAAAAATGGAAAAATATCTATTTTTGTTGAATTTTGAATTTTTTGAATTTCCAATTTGACTTTTAATCTTTATTTCTAATTTTCCAATTTCAAATTCAAATTGCATGTTTTTCAAAATAAATAACTTAAACCATTTCAACATGAACAACAAAATCAATTTAATAATTAAATGTACCAAAAGATTAAATAACACATAATTAAATTAAATTATTTAATAATTGAATCAAAATCCTATATTATTCTAACTCCCCAAATATTTCGAAAACAGGCAAAGGAGCAAAATACAACAATAGGGTTATACAAGATTGACAACACACTATGACTAGGGTGACGACTCGATGCGGAATCCTAGTTACTATCTCCCAATTAATTGTTGTTAGGCAATGGACATGCTCGAACCTGAGAAACTAGGTGGAGTCGATGTCTTGTACCTGTCAACCTGCAAACATAGAATATATCCAAATGCAATAATATATCATAGATAAGGCACACCGTGAAGAGGAGATCAGGAGATCGCAGGGCACTCGCAAGTGAGTGATGCAACACCATCCTCTTCACCAATACAATAGTTCTAACTGACGCATGCAACATAATTGAAAGCATGAAACATCATAAGTTAAATTTCCACATGTGTTAATCCCAAGCATGGCATAATAATCATATCCAAATGTAATATCATGACAACAAAATACGTCACGATAAATAGTGATCCACTGAAATCAAGTACATAGTCCAAGTACAAAGCCAAACTAAAGCATAGAGGGGAACAACATAGTTCACACAATAGATCAAAATAGAGGGGTATTACAGAAAGATTGTTCTGTTTGGAAAATTATCATAAAAGCTTTACAGCTTCTGTAGAAATTGATTTAAAAAAAATAGAATCCCTAGAAAGATTTTGTAGAGAAATCTGAAAACCTCTATAGGAATTGTTTTTAAACAAAAGAAATGCCAGAAGGAAAACAATAGAAGATTTGGAAAATATCTGTAGGTATGGATTTAAAATGAAAATTTGTGGAAAATCTTGTTTGTATGGGAAAAGATCTTCTTATAGAAGATTATTGTTTTATTTTTGTTTTCCCAATTAGATTTATTTGGATGGGAAATTGAAAACCTCTAGTAAAATTTTGAAAACATCCTTCTGTAGATTTTTTTTGTAAACTTGGCTTTTCTAGAAAATTTTGTAAATCTTCTCCTATAGAGAAAATTGTAAAAAAATTGCTTCTAAAGCAATCATTTTGAAATATATATATATATATTAATATATACTATTATATACTATTATATACATATACGTATATACATATTTGTATATATTTAAGTTTCTTGTTAAAAAAGTTATATTAAAAAAAACCAGATGGAAGAACTGTACGGTGATTTTAAAATATCAAATCGTAGGACTTTTTGTTTGAAAAAATTTAAAGTTTTGAATATATTATGGGGGAGGTGCAGGGGCTGTCCCCATAGCCGCCACCCCATAGGGAGGCAGACTGTGCCTCCATAGTTGCACCCCCTATGAAGGGGGTCGGTTGTATGAATACAGTATGACCACTAAATGGCGCTCTATGAACTTCGTTCATCTCTTTATTTCCAATATATTATGTGGCTTTAAAATATGTTTATATTTATATGTGTATAAAAAAATATATGTATAAGTATATATATTTATATATATATATCTGGGTATGTGCAGGATCATGATGGGCCAAAAAGTGGCGATATGATGGGTATGTGGGTGATGACATTTTTTTAACCCAAAATTGATGAAATGAAAAGGGTTTTTAAAGGAGATTCTTAGCTTTCCACCAATATAAATTATGCTTTACTTTGAATTTAATAAATTATTATTATTCATTTTCTAATTGAATTACAACTAAAGTCTTGATTGATAGGTTGATTGAAAACAATCTATAGCTTTCAAACAGTATCACATTTTTTGAATTCGAAACTTGTGTAACATTCTATGCTTCGCATACTATGAGACTTAAAAAAATGAAATTGAATTTCATGAATATTTGACCAAGTTAAGGTGGTTAGACATACGAGTTTTTAATAATTTTTAAAAGTTGTAATAAACAATTCATAATTAATTATTTACTTGGAAAAAAATAATACAAAAATATGCATCACATCGGGACATGAGTCCTCTACTTATATATAAAATATTATCATTTTATTGTGGTTAGGTTGGTTAGACAGACACCTACTTCTTATTTTTTCCCTAAAATTCAAGTACTACTGCATTGAAATTTCAAATTTTCACCAAATAGATTTAAAAAAATAAAAAATAAACCTAGTAGTTTAGAAACTACATTCAATTTTCTACAGATTCTATTCTTACATATTTTTTAAAATAATATAAATATCTTATTTAAATTTTTTACTTCAAGTTGCCAAAGTCTAATTTTTCTTAATTTTTTGCCACTTAAGGGCCTGGTTTTTCCATGATGATCCTGCACATACCCATCTATATGTATATATATTTATGGATATATATGTATAAATATCCAAATATATGTATATATATTTAAATGGATTTAAAAATAGGTGTATGTAATTGCATGAAGTAGATAATTTAAAATGATATGATTCTAAAAAGAGGAAATTGTTTTTTTATACAGTTGAAATTGGGAAATTTAATTGAGAAAATTAGATTTAATTTCTTTATTGTTTGTAAGTGAAATTGTAATAAGCTATTTTATTTGGGCAATGTGTTATTATATTTTCATGAAATGGAAATTGGATTTAGGAAATCCTTATGGAAGTTTTGTTTCCTTCCTAAATTCCTTATTAAATTATGATTTCTTTTATTCACGTAAGTTGGGGAAATCGGTTAGTTGTGTATGTAAGTCTTCTAGATGATGTTATTTTATGAGGGGGTTGTTATGATTTATGGTTCAACCCTTTGATTTCCCTTGGGTAGTGCACTTGTGGGTTATTCAATTTAAACACCGAGTTACTATGAACGGGATGTGTTGCCTCTTGTATAATGATTGGGATTTAAGATCGCTTTTGTGCAATTGTTTACCCCTAGTTTTGGATTAGATCCTTGTGTTGTCAGTAGGGGAGTGGCTCTTAATGGGGGTTGGTGCATAAAGTGGTTCTAGGGTAGCTCATTGGAGAGTTAGTTAATTCAGTGGAAATTAAATAAATGTATTAGGGGAAAGGGTAGCTTAAAACATTTAACTTGTTAATTGTGCCTTGCTCATGGGCTCAAGGGATGTTTTAGGCTTGGGATGAGACAAGAAGGCTTGAAATGGCAAGATCATTATCTTATCCCTTTGAAAGATATTTGGTTCCACATAGGTTTGCATGTGGGGCTAGGGGTCGTGAGAGGCTACAAAGGTAAACCAAGATGGGGGTCAGGTCCTAGGAAGATCTTCTAGGGTAACCCATGCAACTTTGTGATGACACTCCTCCTATGACAATAGTTTGTATAGTTCAGTTGATATACTTGATTCTTTTACTCTAGAAGCAATGTAACCTTTATGTTAATTATGGTACTTGTTTGGTTTAGTCTTGTGATTTTCACGTGTCTAGTGGTTGTTGGTTTTTCCTAGGAAGCCTTTTTACTATCTCCTAGCATGAGGGGGTTGGCCTTTGGGTACCAATTGGTTGCGTGGAATGTGTAACTTTCTTTGTTGGGTTTCCACTTCATGTTTGTGATGGTGGAATCTTCCAGATTGGAGAGCTCACATGTTCCAGTTGATATGTTCCATCTTGTATGTTCTATTGGATCAGTTGGATTTTATTGTATTTTGACTACTCCTCATTTGTATTCAAGGAGAATCCCTATAATATTATAATTTTAACATTATTATATGATATTCCTCATTTTGGAAATGAGCTTTGTAACTATTATATTGAAGGAATGCAATATTGAATGGTTTTAATATGTACTTTGTATCTTCTGAAATGAGTTTAATGTTTGGATATATGTTCTTTATTTCATGAGTATAATTTTATATGTTATGGATTATTTTACTTTTGTATGTTATGGCATTTACATATAAGGGTTGTTGCATACCTTAGAGGATGTATGTGTTATGTGTAGTTCATTTTTCTTATTGTTTATTGCACTTTAAAAAAAAATTGTTATGCTCTCATTTTGTTTGTGTCATCCTCTAGGTTACGTGGTGGGGTGTTATTAATCCTATATTGAAACACACAATTTTTTTAGCAACTTTTTCATTGTGTGATATATGATGGAATTGCATCAAATTTGTCATCAGTGTTTCATGCTTTTCCTAGTTGATAGTTTTCCATGAGCCCATCAGGCTTCATGATGTTGATGTGGTGGGGAGGACATCAACCGTGTGATTTTCACTTTTTCCTTTCACTATCATATATATATATTTACGTACAATGTGAACTGGATGTGAAAATCAATCCTTTGAAACACAGAAAAATACATATATGCATATATAATTGAAGAAAAATAGAGTATTTGTGTGAGGTATTACAATAACACTTATTTTTTACTAAATACTATACACAACCATTCAACTTCCATGTGTTGAGGACACCAAATCCACCACCACAAACCCATGTAATTACCAAGCTTCATGTCACCACAAAAAATCTCAGTCAAGTCCCCACAAGTTGGGGCATGTACGACACCGAGAAATCCAATTCATGGTTGGGCTAACACAAAATTTGGTGAAAACTTCAAGCAAATTCTTAGGCAATGGCTATTTCAACAATACAACTTAATCAAAGTATACTTTCCTACACTACAACACTCAAAATTGCATTTACTACATCCACCCACATTTACTTTGTGTGGCCCCATTGTACAACAATGATAGAATGCATTGACACTCTTGCAAGAAAACACTTGCCATTTAAATTTTATGTATTGAGGTATCTCTAGCACCAGCAAATACAAATCCTAGTTGGGCTAAAAAAATCTTGATGGAAACTTGAATAAAATTGTTGGACAATGGATGTTTCGACAATACAACTTAATCAAAGTTTACTTTCCCACACTACAACACTCAATATTTCATTTACTTTGTCTACCCACATTTACTTTACTTGCCCTCATCATACAACAATGAAAAAATGCATTAACACTCTCATGAGCACATACTTACCATTAAACTTTTGCGTATCAAGGATACCAGCTCCACCAACACCAATCCATGTAATTAAAAAATATCTCTAGGTAGATTGTTATCACCATCCCATATTTTTAAAGTTGTTGCACCAAAAAAAATCCGCAATAGAAGAAATCATATATGAAAACACCAAAATTTCCCCCGATTCTTTGTTGCCTGATATATGCTATCACTCCATTAAATTTTTTATGGTTCTTTGATAATTTTCCTCTCTCGAGGGTTTTGCTAGCTTCCATGTGGCTTTATCATGAAAATATGGCAGGGAGGAGAATGAGAATGGGTTTTCTATTTTTTCCTTGCATCATCATATATTGACCACTACAAATACAAAACATACTCTATTTTTGTGGGTACATTTCTCCACTCTTATACAACTATCCTTTCAACTTTCCAAATTAATTATTTAAACCCAGTTCTTTATGATGATACCTATTTTCTCTGTGTTATGGTAACGATTATATGATGCAATAATCTATCCAAAATATGTATAACACCATAGACTTAATTGGAAATTCAAGCTACATTACTTGGTATTCAATAGTATGGACAAATCATTTATGCAAAATACCCATGTAAAATTACTTACAAATTCTAGAGAACAATAGTTTTAAAACCCTCAAATATGTTATCGAACAGACCCGGGGGTGACGATTCTTAGAATAGTCTAATACCAAACCAACACTACAATGGATCTTTCAATAGTGCAACTTAATCAATATATTTTCTTGCCATACAAATAAAAACAATATAAATTAATATTTGGTTATAAGGAGCTTCAAAAAGATAAGGGAAAAAAAATATCATGCAACATATTGGTACAAGATAAGTAGTCTATGTAATAGTTGTAAGAGGTATTAGGATAATACTTAAGAATCAGATGTATGTGGTTCTTCAGTGTTTTGGTAATAGTTCTTTTACAATTTACCTACTTATCTATAATATTTAGTGCTAAATAATGGAGCTCAAATTTAGAATATATGCATATATATGTATATATATGTGTATATATGTGTATATATGTACAAATATGTATGTATATATATGTATATATATATTATTTATGCAAAATACCCATGTAAAATGACTTATAGATTATGGAGAACAACAATTTTAAAACCCTCCAATCTGTCGCACCAACAAGTAAATACAATATTCAATGTTGCAGTGTGGGAAAGTATAGTCCAAAATATGTAAGAAAAAATATATAGATTTAGATTTATTGTGGCATTATGAATATTCTACACACCCTCAATGATTAAATACTCTATTCTTAATATCTCAATTCTATATCTTTCAATGTTATGGTTGTATTGTATTAATTTTTTGAAAACATAGAAAATACTTATACATGTTATTTTAAAATCTATTTAAAATCGTACTCTATATAAATATGAATAAACATAGTACACAAATCTATTTAGATATGCATATATGTATATATACATTGTTGTTGTAGTCTCTAAATGACCCAGAGTGCTCTTCGTCTACATATATCAATATGTATATCTCCCTACATGTATATTTTTATACACCAATCAGGGAATTGAGTACATATACATATGTGCATATGTATTTGTCTATGTTTCAGGGAACTCAATACAATTTTTCTTTCTACGTATAATATTTAGTAGCAAACAAGTGTTACTCTAATACCTACTATAAAATTCCTCTATTTGTCTTCAATGTCTATTACCAAACAATGTAGCTCAAATCTTATATCGATATGTTTCATGATATTCTTCTACCCTCATTTGTTTCAAGCCCCGTGAAACAAATTACTTAGGGTTTCTTATGATAGGTGCAAAGCTTCCTACACGTGCATACGTTGGTGGTGGTGCAGTAGGTTGCCTCGATACGTGGAAGAAGAAAGTAAGCATTTGTTTGTGTCAACAATTTTCATTAGACAAGAAAACACTTACCAAAATTTCTTCTCTTGTATAAATTTGTTTCATGTGGGTTTCGATTATCTGTCATTTATTTCTAATTCTTAAAGTGTTTTCCTAATAGTTCTTTTACAATTTCTCTATTTTATCGGGTAGCTTGAATTTTCAACTGAGAAGTCAACTGTTAGATAGATTGCTTGTTTTGTATCAATATCTTTTATGATATTATTTTTCCTTAGTTCCCCAAATAAAAATGTGCATTATACATATCAGTACACAGTGTATGTAACAATTGGCTTGTCAATTCGATGACAATTTTTACTATATTCTTCCATAGATTACAGTTGTGTTTTTAATATAGGTAGATTTAAACTCGCATTGTGAGGTTAGATGGAACTTTCTACTTATTGTACATTGTTATATACATTCAATCTATCCATTTTCTTCTAGCCATCTTCAAACCTCATTATGCTAATTCTTTACCAGGATATAGATGTTTTATGTGAACTTGTCAAACCACAAAAAAACACTCCAATATTATAGAACTTATTTCAAAACACCCTTCCCCAAGTTTTTTATTGTGTGTTATATGGTAAGAGTCCATGAGATATTCCATGGAACTTACCTAATTTTTTGCTCGGGGGTTTGGCTAGAGCCCATGAGGATTCATGATGTCAATATGGTAGGGAGGAGAATGAGTGTGGGTTTATGTGATTATGGATAGCAACTGAACACTATTGTCATGTGCTTCTGAGAGGACAAACAATTTTATCCCCAGAAGCACATGGAAATTTTTTTTTTTTCTCCATTCAACTAAACCATTTACAATGTCATGGTTTACCTGGTTTTCTTTTTCTACATGACTAATTTTTTTTCCTTTTTAGTTATTGTTGTACACATATAATAAAACATGGGCACATATAATAACCAATAACTAATTTTATTATATGTGCCCATGTTATATTATATATGTGTATTGTAAATTGTTTATTATTGGTTATCCCCATGTTGTATATTATTTATTTTATATTGTTGTACATATATAATAAGCATTCAACAAAATTAGTGTATTGTACATTGTTTATTTCAAATTCTTTCATGCTCCTAGTACTCGATCCAATGCAGCTCATCCTTGTTAAGCATGATCAATAGTGTATGTAAGTAAAAAACTCTCCCATTGTGAATAGACAAATTTCATTAACTAATTGTACAAATTATTGATTATTTTCAGCTTCACATTGTATATATTAATTTTACCCATATACATACTCACTTTTTATCATTCCTTTTTTATTTTTCTTACTTGTGCATTAACATACCCTTGTATTTCTTTTGCAGAAACTAGGTATAACCATGCAAAAGGATTCGCAAACCAAGATACCTTTTTTCCTTAAATTTACCACATCAAAGAAAGGACAACAATATCAAATATTATATATGAAAACACCAGAGTTTCCCCAAGTTTTTTATTATGTAATGTATGATGAAACTCCATGAAATATCTCATGGTTGTTCCATCATTTCATTGCTTGGGGGTTTGGCTAGAGCCCATGGGGCTTCATGTTTCCAATATGGTAGGGAGAAAACGAGTGTGGGTTTTTTTTTTTTACTTTTAATGCCACATATTTGTTGTTCCATAAATTTATATGTACACACATCCTCATATAAATTTAGATTTGACAAAAACACTCTATAATAACATGTTTTCCATGTCATAGCAAGTTGTATCGAAGAAAAAAAAAGTTTCCCATTATCATACTCTATAATAACATGTCTCTCACATTCCATCAGAACAAGTCGTTCCTTCTAATTCAATTACTCTAACAATGCAAAATATGTGTTTTGTTTCATTGCATTCTTCTTCTAACCCATAAATTAGAAGCACAAAAATGATTTTATTCCCAAAATTATGGAGTAGATACTACTTATAACATCTTTCTTTTTTGAAAAGGTCATTTGTGATGACCACTATAACTAATATTCAAATAAAAAATGGTTTTTGAAAGAATACTTTTTTATTCAATGTTAGTAATAAAAGACATGGCTAATAAGTCTTTAAAAAAGGAGAATCTTTTAATCTTCCATACTTTTCCTCGATATGTATCTGAAGATAATTAAATAATAATCAACCAATTCATTGATTACCTTATGCAAAAAGGTCAAATATAGATGTACATATAGGTCTACTAAATGTAAAACTAATACAAAGCTAAAATTATATTGTTTCTAAAATTTTGAACAAAATATTATTATTAACAAATTAATAATTAAAAAATTAATTTTACTTAATTTTTCAATTCTCTTTTTATAAGGAATTTCTTTTCATACCTAAAATTATTCATTAAAGTGAATTTTAAAGAACTGCTCTACCTAAAATTATTAAATATTACATATTAATAAAAAAAAGTTATTAATGATTAATTACCTCAAATTAAAATAGATGGATAGATTGTAAATAATAACATTTGTTCAACATGACATATAATTTTATTCTAGAATTTCATAACTAAGACAGATCGAACGTTATATTGTGTCTGAAAATTAGAACAAATTATTATTATTTAACAAATTAATTATTAAAAATTTATATTTTATTTTATTTTTCAGTTCTCTTTTTATAATTTATTTTTTCATACCTAAAATTATTCATTAAAGTGAATTTTAAAGAACTATTCTACCTAAACTTATTAAATATTATATATTAGTAAAACATAAGTTATTGATGATTAATTACCTTAAATTAAAATTAATGGATATATTACAAATAATTACATTCGTTCAAGATGACGTAGAGTTTTATTCTAAAATTTTATAACTAATCTTCAACTGATAGATTTCCATTGTGAAACACAAAGACCATTTTACCATTTTTTATGCAAATGGTTCTTAATATGTCATTGTAAGAATGAACAAGTGGACTATAGCATCAGGTTTATAATGCTTTACAATGTTCATATTAAATGATTATATATAAAATAATATTTTTATCAAAATATTTGATTTGTAATATGTTTAGGTTAGGCTATTCAAATTTAAATTTGAATTCTATGTAAACTCCAAATTCATAAGATCCACCTACTACTATGAACTAATGTCACATTATATTTCATATCTGATTTATTACCACAATGTCCCTTCTTTCCACCAATCATACAATTACAAATATTATAGGTTTTTTAATCTCCCATTCCACTCAGAAAAAGAACTCTACTGCATACTACCCATTTAACAACAATTAATGGTGCACCCTATTGACTGATCATTGTATGCCTATGCATGTGACTGCTAGTTATATTAATTAAAGATATGATTTAATATAGAGTTTGTATTTTAAATTGTTAGCAATTCACTTTTTTAAGTTTGTAATTTATTATAATGTTTGACTTTTAGGGTTTTTTTCAACTTTTATTTTTAGAAGGAAAAAAATAATTAATTAATAGATATAATTTATCTTTCCTTTCAAGTTTTAGAATAATTTTTAAAAAATAAAAAATCTCAAATATAATTTAGTTGGTTTTCAACAATAATATATAACTATCAAAATTCTATTATAATTACAATTAATATTATAATATAGATGGTTTCTTGATCAAGTCAATATTATTTCTTTATAATAATTTTCATTTTCACATTTTTCTTAATAATGATAGTGTTGACTAACATAATTATTTTATTAGAAATATTTCACTAACACATATGTTACTAAAAAGTATATATTGTTGTACATATAAAAAGTTCTAAAATAAAATATGACTATTTAATATGCATGACCCATTAAAATTTAAGAAAATATTATTTAAAAAGATTTTTGACAACAAAATCTACTTAGGTAAGCATTCACAATCGTAATAGAGGGAGGGAGTGATAAACTATCCCAAGGTGGAGATGAACCCTCCTAAAGGATTCACTCAATGGAGAATAAAAATCTATGCACCCAACATAGGGGTAGTAGATAGCATGAGACACAAGCACTCCTGAACTAGGTGGTAAAGGAAAAATAGTGAAAGTATCTATTCCATGAAGGGAATGATAGAATAAACTAAAATTCCTAATGTCTTACCACATGATGGATTTTAGGTTATTATCTAATAAGAAGGATATGAGAAATGGTTGTAGTTTTCAGATTGGCTACTTCATTTTTTAAATGAGCCAAAATGAACCCTCTGGCTCAGATTTATTTATAGGAATATATATTATAGTGAAAGATATAATCCCTTTATGATTGTGTAATGCCCTAAATTTAACACTTAAAAATATAGTTAAGGAAAAAACACAAATTTCAAATTTCATTCACTTACGCTTGTAACGCCCTGCCACGCAACCCTAGAGGAAGTTGCAAACAACTACTTAAACAGGCTAAATTTTTTTTGTTTAAGTACAATGAACATGCAAGTTCACTACCCATTGCAAAAAACCTCTAAGGTTACGAGACTAAGATTATTTATATCTCAAAACAACATAAATGAATACATTCCATACAAGATAAGTACATCAAAGCATACTAGATAACTTTCAGTTTCATTTATCCATCATTAAATATTACAATTACAACTCTCATTCCCCGAATGAGGCAAGTCCAATAAATAAGGTTAAAGATACAAATTCCACTTCGATAACAAATGAGGGGTAAAATAATACAAGATCAACTGAAATGAAATAAAGCAAGAATTGCAAACGAATCCAATGAGCTCTCCAATTGGAAGTCTCATCCACATGAACATAAAGAAATCCCAATGGATTTAGGTGCATGCTACCCAACCAAGTGGAACCCAAAATCCCACCCCCCGTGCTAGGAGATAGTAACAAGGAATCCTAGCCAAAACCAATGCCTCTAGACATAGGCTAAATCATTACAGAACTAGATTGACACATCCAATCACATGTACCACACAAGCACATTACAAGTACAACTCAAGTACAACATAAGTACAAATCAAGAGCATCATGAGTACAACACAAGTACAACTCTACATGGTCACATTGCTTCCAGAAATAAAGCAGATCAGGTATGTTAAGAGAACCATACACATAATAATCGAATACCAACTATGGTCACATCAAGTATGTTAAGGGAATCATACCCACAAGATCGAATACCAACTATGGTCACATCAGGTATGTTAAGGAACCATACCCACAATAAACACGAACCAACTATTTTCCTAGACAGAGTGTCATCACATAGCTCGTCATGGGTTGTCCTCTAGGATTCTTCCTAGGATCCAACCCCCAATATGGGTTATCCTAGTGCCCTCTACCGAATCTCGGCCCCCATACTCACTCATGCGGAATCAAATACCTCTCGTACAGAAAATATAGATGACCTTGCCATTCCAGGCCTTCCCACTCATCCCAAGTCTAAACAAGAACTTGTGTCTATGAGTGAGGCATAATTATCTTGATTAGTGAGAAGTACCACCTAATCTTCTAAGTTTTTTTTAGTTATAACTTGATTAAACCACCTCCAAAGGTTACCCAATTTACCTCTTCCAGGCTTTGGCCCATACGGAAGCCACTCTTCTACTTGACAACACACATACCATCCAAACACCAAGGGTACAAAGTGGAACAACCAAGATAACACGACCACTCCTTTCTCAGGAGGCGACATAAGATAAAACCCTCTGCAAACACTCGAGGTAACAACAATAACAAAACCACTCCTTACAAGGAGGCACAAAACATATAATCCACTCCTTTTTCCTAGGAGGTACAAAACATCCCCGTTCATGGAAACCAGGTTAAGCACTGACCAAACAAAATGCACTACCCAATGGAATTTACAACAGGATGAGATAACAAATGATAACCCCCAACCTCTAGGGTCTTCTAGAAGAATTATAGAATAAAGACACTTTAAACCCACTTCCCAACCAAGAACACAAAGGAAAAGTTCACTGAAGGCAATTGAAAGAAAATACCTTTGGATATTCTAAATCCATTTCCTCATTACATTTCGTAATTTATTACATCGCTAAAACTAGATTAAAAATTCATATTTTCAGATAAGGGAGAAATTAACACTAATATTTAATTCCCTAATTGTTCTTAATAAAATAAGCATTTTCAACTATAACTCAGAACATTTCGCTTTAAAATAAATAACCGTTTGTCCTTGCAAACTATATCATTATAAAATAAATCAATTAATTTCATTATCTAAAACATATTACTTTCATCTCTATTAATTGCCTTTTTAAATATATTATCCAAAAACAAAAATAATAACAATAGTTTTCTTAGAAGCACAATATTTTAAATCACTCCATTATATTTAAATCATGATATTAACCAAATCATTTGCTCAATACTTTGATACCTTTCCAATTTCATATTAAAATTATGCTTTTATTTTACTCAATCATTTTAATATATATATATATATATTTAAAAATATATATATGTATATTAAAATCATATTCCCAACTATAAAAATATTTATGTTAATTTCTAATATTATTTACATATACTATAAAATATTTAAATATATATATTTAATAATATTTTAATATTATATATAACTAATATTAAATATAATAAAAAAATACTTCAATCCCATTTTAATGAAACAAATCCCTCAATACACACCTCGGGCCATGCGCCAACCATTAAAGTTGGGCCTCGGCTGCCTTCGGTCGTGTGCAGGATAGGGCTGGCTAGGCCTACCACGTATTTTTCTTTTTCTCGCCGTGCGGAATGATAGGGCCGACAACGTTTTGGAGAGGAGGTAGTTTATGGTGGGGTGGTTGTGGTTTACCTAGGGTGACGGCTTACTAGCCAACCCCCGCAACGGCGACTGTGCCAAGCACATTCATCCACCCTTGCAGGTGGCGCGACTATGCTTAGCATAGCTGACCACTTGTGGTTGTGTAAGCGTCGGTCATGGAAGGTTCGTGGGGGTTGCGCTGGGTGTGGCTCCCCCCCACTCTCCTACCATGGGAGGTGTGGTGGGGGTGAGCCCCCAGCCCTCCAACAAAAAAATAAAATAAAATTTAATTCTATTTTTATTTTTATCCAAATCCCTGCAGATTTAGAAATCCATGCCTCTTTCCAAGGGCATTTTGAAACTTTTTTTGAAATAGCATAACCCTTAAAATAATATATTATATTTATATATATATGTGTATATATCAATATATATACATATATATATATATATATATTTAAAAAACCACAAAAGATATTTGCATGATTAATTGAGGAAGAAAATAATCAAAACCCAATTCCAGCCAAGAACACAAAATTTTTATGAGAGAACTCAAACAAAACAGGGGTTTATGAAGTTTTCAACATAGATCTAGTTTTCTGCATTTTTCAACAAACAAAACATATACAATTTAAAATCACAAAAGCATCTAATTTCTAAGACATGTACCAGATTTTTTGACTTTGAGGGGATCCAAAAATGGTGCTCAGCTTCCAACCTCAACTTCACAAATTTTCACAGCCTCAATCCAAAACCCACAAAATGCAACAATTCTTCCTCTCCATTTTCTTTTTTCAAAACTTTCATGATCCAAATTTGTGAAGAAAATTTCCATAATAAAGAAATTCCAAAAAACTCCAAACTATCATTGCAACCACCCTCATAAATTTCTAAAAACAAAAATAGAAAATATCTCTAAATTCAAATTTCCTAATTTGAGTTTTAAATCATTTTTCTTATTTTTCAATTTCAACAAAATATCCAATAATTTCCAAAATGAATTGCTTAATTCAAATTATTTAATTTAATTAATTTAATAAAATAAATCTAATCCAAGATTGAATTATTTTATTAATTAAATTGAATTAATTAATAACTTTAAATAACATTTTCCACATTATAACCAAATTAATTTAATCAACAACTTAAATATATAAAAAGCCATTTAATTACCTTTTTCTAACTTACAATTAAATAATGAAGAGAGGGAACAATATTCAAAGCAACACAACTTGACAAACACCTGATGACATACTAGGACTAGGGTGATGACTTGGCAAGGAAAACCTAGCTACTATCTCCCAATTAAAAACCATTGGGCATTGGACACGCTCAAACCTGTGTTCACAGGTGGAGTCGATGTCCTGTACTTGTCTACCTGCGAACACAAATTATATCCACATGCATATATATGTTAAAATTAAAACACACCGTGAAGAGGAAATCTCAAGATTGTAGGGTATTCGCGAGTGAGTGATGAAATCTTGTCCCCTTCACCAATACAGTATTACTAACAAATGAATCTAACATCATTAATATGATCAAAAGCATAAGCATCATTAATTCAATTATCCACTATGCTAATCCAAAGCATACCAAAATGGTAACATCAAGATCAAATACCATCACATCAAATATAACATTCGCATCACTTTACAGATAGTGATCAAATAGCAACTGAGTTCTAAGGCAATGTAAAAACATAAATTAAGGCATAACCAAATAGAACACCGTCCGATCAAAAGAGAAAAATGGAGGCGTCTTACATCCTCCCCCCTAGGGTCAGGGTTACTCCTGGAAGCCTGCAACTACCCCTAGTGCTGTAATACCCCTTTTTGTGCTCTATTGTGCGAACTATGTTGTTTCCCTTTTTATGTTTTTGTACTTTGTTGTACCTTGACATTGTACTTGGTTATAGTTGATCACTATGTTATCGTGGTGTACCTTATGTGATGATACTATATTTTCATGTGATTATTATGGCATGTTTGGAATTAGCATAAGTGTATATTTAAATTTATGATGTTTCATGCTTTCAATTATGCTCCTATGTTAGATGTGTCAGTTAGAACTACTGTATTGGTGAAGAGGTTGACATCACATCACTCACTTGCGAGTGCCCTACGACCTCATGATTTCCTCTTCACGATGTGCCTTATTTATGACATATTATTGCATGTGGTTATATTCCTTGTTTGTAGGTTCACAAGTACAGGACATCAACTCCACCTGGTTTCACAGGTTTGAGCATGTCCATTTCCCAATGGCATTTGATTTGGAGATAATAACTAGGATTTCCATGCCGAGTTGTCACCCTAGTCGTAGTGTGTCGTCAGTCATAGTGTGATCCAGTTATTATATTTTGTTTAGTTTGTCTTGTTTCAATTTATTTTGGAGGTTAGGATAATGTTAGAAATGTGATTGAATTATTGAATAATTTAATTTAATTATAAACATTTTAATCTTATGGTAGATTCATTTTATTAATTGATTAAGTTATTTATGTTGAAATGATTTACATTATCTATTTTGGAAAACACGTGCATATTTAAGTTGGAATTAAAAATTAGGAAAATGAATTAAAAGTCAAATTTGAAATTCAAAAATTCAAAAAATTCAAAAGAAACACTTTTTCTATTCTATTTTCAAAAATTGATGAGGGTGGTTGTAGGATTTTTGGAAGGATTTTTGCATATCTTTGAATTTCTTCACAAATTGAAAAGAGAAGAGGAAGGTTCCTCAATTTTGTGGGTTTGGACAAAAAGCTCAAGGAAATTGTGGAGCTCAATAGGGTTTCAAAGCACCATCAGGATCTTCAACATACTTAACAAAATATCAGGTTCTCATCTCGCTTTGATTGAAATTTTGTCTTTCAATCCATTGGCTTTTGTATGGAGGGTAAAACTTATGGAGATCTTGTTTGCATGATTTGGGTGAAATTATTCAATATTGAAAATGAATATTCTTGGTTGCAAATAGAAGTTCAATTTATTTTTCTTTCAATTGTTATTCAAGTTATTCAAAGTTTTATACTTGAATGAATGACTATGTATTTATATATTGATATATAAATAAATAGGCTTGTGTTTTATTTTTTTATAATTTCTTTTTGTAAGGTTATGTTGGCCATTTTTTTATTTTTTTAAATAGAAAAAGAAGAAAAGAAGCCAATAGAAAAGTTTTTTTTTTTATTTATTTAAATGAGTTTGGTTTTTGTTTTAAAAAAAAAAAAATTGAAAAAAAAAAAGTCTTTTTTTTCTAGAAAAAAAAACATAAAAAAAGGGGGGGTGCTGGGGGCTCACCCCACCGCCACTCCCATGGGAGTGGAGTGGAGGGGGCGCGTCTAGCCTCCACTGTTCGCGGCCACACAGACTGTATGAGAAACGTCCACCACACTTGGTGGCGGCGCTCCCAGTGCCGCCCGCGTGGTGGTCTCGACGGCTACTCCATCGTGGCACCTCCCCATCCACTGTGCCCTATCCAGGCTCTCCCACCTCCCTTCCCTTCGTTTGGTGGCGCCGCCTCCTATGGCAGCCACAACACCTTTTGTTGCCACCTGGTAAGAAAACCAGCGCCAAACCACCTCCCAACAACCTTAGCACGGTTACCGAGGTCACACAGCCCAACACTAGGGTTGGCGCATGAACCAAGGTCAGTGTTTGAGTCTTTTAATAGTTTAAAAAAAATTATATATTTTATTATAATTTAATATTATAATTTTTATAATATTTTAGATATTGTATTATTATAATATTTTATTATCACGAAATAATAATATATGTTAAAGTTATGATTTAGGATAATATTAAATTATTTTAATATTAGGAATTAATATAATATTAAATGATTTTGATATTATGATTCAATATAATATTAAATGCCTTTAATAGGCCTAATATTATGTTTTTTTTTTAATAATTGTGAGATTTAAATAATAATAATCTATTTTAATGTTTTAATATTAGCATTTTGGAAATGAGTATTCCATTTTATCATTACATTATTTAAATGGGGAATATTGTTTTTTTTAGAAAATGAGATTAATTGATTATGGAATAAATATTTTATTTTAAAATGGAATTATCATTTTATCTGAATTATTGGTTTCATGTATTTAAATGCTATGTGGAAGTAAAATGACTTTTTCTTAAATGGCATATTTAAATCCATTCATTTAATGCATTGATTACTGAATGTTAGTGAGGAAATGGGTTTAGTGAACCCTAAGTAGAGATGATTCTTGCCTTGGCATTGATCTATGTGCGTTATCATTTGGGAAATGTGGGTTTTAATGTTAGCAATTCTTCTAGTTGGATTTTCAAGCTATGGGTTCTCGTATTGTGTGGTCAACCTTGGGATTGCCTTGGGTAGTGCATAACCATTTTATTTACCGGTTATCACAAATGGGAGTTTGTGGACTGTATGTCATGGTTAGAGATGTGGTATCCTTTATGTCGCGCCTGAGTACCCTTGGGCTGTGGAGTTGTTCCACATGTCGTCATAGGAGAATGGCTTATAACGAGGGCCGACACATGAAGTGGTGCTAGGATAACTCGTTGTAAGTTAGTTAATCCATTGATAACTTAATTAACTGATTAGAGTATCACGTAGTATCAAACACTTAATAAGATAAGTATGCCTCGCTCATGCACACTAGGGCTTGTAAAGACTTGGGTTGAGACGAGAAGGCCTAGAATGGCAAGATCATTATCTTGTCTCTACGAAAGATAATTGATTCTGCATTGGTTTACATGAGGGGGCGAAAGTCATTATAGGTTACCAGGATAACCCGAGATGGGGGTCGGGGCCTAGGAAGACTCACAAAGATAACCCATGTAACATTGTGATGACACTTCTCCTAGGTCGACAGTATGTTCGTATCAATGATGCAATTGATTATGAAATTTTTGGAAGCATTGTAACCTTCTGTCAGTGATGTCACTGTATTTAATTCAGTATGGTTATGTTAGCCTATGTCTTGAGGTAGACGTCCTTGGTTAGAAATTATGGTTACTATCTCCTAGCATGGGGGGTGGACATTTGGGTTCCACTTGGCTGGGTGGAACGTGCACCTTACTCCATTGGGTTTTCTCCTTGTTCATGTGGATGAGACTTCAAGTTGGAGAGCTTGTGGTTTCAGTTGCAAAACTCTTACTTGTTTTCATTTTAGTTACTCTTGTAATGATTACCCCTCTTGTTATCGAGTAGGAATTTGTAATCGTTATCCTATTGATTGGACTTGCCTCATTCGGGGACTGAGTGTTGTAACATTATTTGGAATGTATGTATTATTTCATTAATTAAATAATTGGCATCAGATTTATTTATGTTTGTGTTGAGGTTCTATATAACCTTTGTCTCGTAACCCTAGAGGGTGTTGTCATTAGTTAGTGAACTTATCTTTTAGTTGTACTTAAACAAAAAAAAATTAGCCTATTTAAGTAGTTGTTGCAACTTCCTCTAGGGTTGCATGGTGGGGCATTACACATGGTGTCAGAGCCTAGGTTTAAACACTAGGTACTCTAGGATTATGATGGAACCACTAAGCTTTTAGCTATTTAGGTTTTGAGTTGTTTATCTTGCCTAATACCTTAATGTGTTTGTGCAGGATTATGCCACCCAGATGCGAGAGAGGCAGAGGGTGTGTTCATGGCCATATACACGGTCGTGGTGAGAATTAGCATGAATCTCCTCCTTTAGTTCCTCTTATCCCAGATTAGGACGAACAACAGGCATCGTAGAATGCACCTGGGGTTGGTAATTATTAGCAGGATCCAACAGGGATCAAGGTAGTGCGTAGAGTGCTAGAGGAGGCTTTGGCACTCCTTGGACCTAGGCAAGTAGAGGTTAAGGTGAATCTAGTGGTGAGGGAATCTCCACCCCAATCTGAGTCTCACATGAGGGACTTGCTCAAGGGGCATCCTCCATTATACTATGGATCAGGTATGGGGTTAGAGGCTGAGACTTGGCTCATAGACTTGGATAGGTGTTTCGCCATGCATCTATATGCCAAAAACACCATAGCTCATTACGCCATCATGCGGTTGAGAGGATTTGCATCCACTTGGTGGAGACTAGAGGAGCAAAAGCTCCATATTGATATTCACACTTTATCTTGGGAGATCTTCTTAGAGAGATTCAGAGCTCAGCTCTTATCTGAGCATTGGTGTCAGCGTCGAGGTGATGAGTTCCATGCTTTGCGTCAGATGGCATTATCTATTAAGTAGTACGAGCATCATTTTTATGAGCTCAAACAATATGCAAGGATTGGTGATGATGAGAGTATGCTGGTTCACCATTTTGTCAGGGGTTTAAATGCCCGTTTCAATAGTGGCATGAAGGATTTCGAACCTAAGACCATGGATGTAGCTATAGAGAAAGAAAAGCTAGTTGAGGAGAATCTGAGTATGGCACTTGGGGGACACATGAGTGTTCCAGTTGGCAGTAGTGCAGTGGCAGGATCTAGTGTTAGAGGAGGGCAGTATCAGGGAGGTTTACCTCCTAGATCTCAGCAGGGGCCATCTCAGGGTGGTCAGTAGTAGCAATAGGAGAGTGCGCTTGGGAAGCATAAGGACTCTCAGCCATGTCAGGATGATCGAGGTTCTTCACCTAGGAAGAGCTAAAATTGGTGGCGCAACAAGCACAATCTGCAGGAGCAGCCAACCCAGAGTTCACAGTCTGTGACTAGTTCGTGTAGCGTGCAACAGTCTACTACACCTTTAGGTGGTAGAGGATTTGGTCATGACACTGTGTGTTACTCTTGTGGCCAACAGGGCCACCATGCTAGGAACTGTTCACATCAAAATACTTCTAGTTTTGTTCAGGGCCTAGTAGTTTCAGAGCTGACAGTTGGTGATGCTAGTAGATCTCATCGATCCTATGTTGTGGTTGATAACCATCAGCCTTGGTATTAGGGAGCTATTGTTGAGACTTTTGGAGTTGGTCGTCCAGTGCAGGATGCTCGGCCTCAGGGGTCGAGGTTTTGATTTGTATGCAGTTTGTTTGAGGGAGTTATATCCCTATCTGTTTGTAGGCTTCCAAGAGGAAGCCTGACCCTAGGGGGGAGGATGTAATACCCCTTCATTTTTCTCTATTTTGTGAACTATGTTGTTTCCCCTTTTATGTTTTTGTACTCTATTGTACTTGGTTACAGTTGATCACTATGTTATCATGATGTACCTTATGTGATGATACTATATTTTGATGTATTTATTATGGCATGTTTAGAATTATATTTAAACTTATGATGTTTCATGCTTTCGATTAATGTTGCTATGTTAGAAGTGTCATTTAGAACTATTGTATTGGTGAAGAGGATGACATCGCATCACTCGCTTGCGAGTGCCCTGCGACCTCATGATTTTCTCTTCATGGTGTGTCTTATTTATGACATATTATTGCATGTGGTTATATTCTTTATTCGCAGGTTGACAGGTAGAGGACATCAACTCCACCTGGTTTCACAGGTTCGAGCGTGTCCATTGCCCAACGACATTTGATTGAGAGATAGTAACTTGGATATGCATGTTGAGTCGTCACCCTAGTCATAGTGTGTTGTCGGTCATAGTGTGATCCAGTTATTATATTTTTTTCAGTTTGCCTTGTTTTAGTTTATTTTGGAGGTTAGGATAATGTTACAAATGTGATTAAATTATTGAGTAATTTAATTTAATTAATTAATATTTTAATCTTATGGTAGATTTATTTTATTAATTGATTACTATTTATGTTGAAATGATTTAGATTATCTATTTTGGAAAAAACATGCATATTTAAGTTGGAATTGGAAATTAGGAAAATGAGTTAAAAGTCAAATTCGAAATTCAAAAATTCAAAAATTTCAAAAGAAAGACTTTTGGTATTTTGTTTTCAGAAATTGATGAGGGTGGTTGTAGGATTTTTTGAAGGATTTTTGCATATCTTTGAATTTTTCACAAATTTTAAAAATGAAGTTTCTGGGGAAAAATTGAAAAGAGAAGAGGAAGGTTGCTCAATTTTGTGGGTTTGGACAAAAAGCTCAAGGAATTTTTGGAGCACAATAGGGTTTCAAAGCACCATTAGGATCTTCAACATACTTAAAAAAAAATCAAGTTCTCATCTTGCTTTGATTGAAATTTTGTCTTTTGATCCATTGGCTTTTGTATGGAGGGTAAAACTTGTGGAGATCTTGTTTGCATGATTTGGGTGAAATTGTTCAATATTGAAAATGAATATTCTTGGTTGCAAATAGAAATTCAATTTAGTTTTCTTTCAATTGTTCTTCAAGTTATTGAAAGTTTTATACTTGGATGAATATATATTTATTTATATATTCATATATAAATAAATAGGCTTGTGTTTTATTTTTTTATAATTTCTCTTTGTAAGGTTGTGCTGGCCATTTTTTTTTTATTCAAAAAAACTCAAACAAAATAGAACCAAAAAAAAACAGGGGGTGCTGGGGGCTCACCCCACTGCCGCTGCCATGGGGTCGGAGTGGGGGGGCACCTAGCCTCCGTCGTCCGCAGTCACACGAACTGTGTGGGCAACATTTAACATAGTTGGCGGTGGCACTGCTAGCATCGCCCGCGCGGTGACCACAACGGTTCCTCCACCATGGCGCCTCCCCATCCGCCGCGCCCTGTGTAGGCTCTCCCAACTCCATTCCCTCCATCTAGTGGTGTCGCCTCCTACGATCGTCGTAGCCCCTTCCGCTACCGCCTAGTAAGGAAACCGATGCTGAACCACCTCCCAACAACCTTAGCATGGTTACCGAGGTCATGCTGCCCAACCCTAGGGTTGGCACGCGAACCAAGGCCGGGCTTTGAGTCTTTTAATATTTAAAAAAATATATATATATATATATTATTATATTTTATTATAATTTAATATTATAATTTTTATAATATTTTAAATATTGTATTATTATAATATTTTATTATCATGAAATAATGATATATGTTAAAGTTATGATTTAGGATAATATTAAATGATTTTAATATTAGGAATTAATATAATATTAAATGATTTTAATATTATGATTCAATATAATGTTAAATGCCTTCAATAGGCCTAATATTATGTTTTTTTAAATAATTGTGAGATTTAAATAATAATAATCTTTTTTAATGTTTTAATATTAGCATTTTGGAAATGAGTATTCAATTTTATCATTACATTATTTAAATGGGGAATATTATTTCTTTTAGAAAATGAGATTAATTCATTGTGGAATAAATATTTTATTTTAAAATGGAATTATGCTTTTATCTAAATTATTGGGATTCGGATTAATGTTTCATGTATTTAAATGCTACGTGGAAATAAAATGACTTTTCCTTAAATGGCATATTTAATTCCATTCATTTAATGCATTGATTACTGAATGTTAGTGTGGAAATTGGTTTAGTGAACCCCAAGTAGATCCGATTCTTGTCTTGGCATTGATCTACATGTGTTATCATTTGGGAAATGTGGGTTTTAATGTTAGCAAGTCTTCTAGTTGGATTTTCAAGTTTTGGGTTGTTGTACTGTGTGGTCAACCTTGGGATTGCCTTGGGTAGTGCATAACTAGTTTATTTCCTAGTTATCATGAATGGGAGTTTGTGTACTGTATGTCATGCTTAGAGATGTGGTATCCTTTATGTTGTACTTGAGTACCCTTGGGTTGTGGAGTTGTTCCACGTGTCATTGTAGGAGAGTGGCTTATAGCGAGGGCCGACACACGAAGTGGTGCTAGGATAACTCATTGTAAGTTAGTTAATCCACTGATAACTTAATTAACTAATTAGAGTATCACGTAGTATCAAACACTTAATAAGATAAGTATGCCTTGCTCATGCACACAAGGGCTTGTAAACACTTGGGTTGAGACGAGAAGGCCTGGAATGGCAATATCATTATCTTGTCTCTACGAAAGATAATTGATTCCACATTGGTTTACATGAGGGGCCAAAAGTCATTAGAGGTTACCAGGATAACCCGAGATGGGGGTCAGGGCCAAGGAAGACTCACCAAGATAACCCATGTAACATTGTGATGACACTTCTCCTAGGTCGACAGTATGTTCGCATCAGTGATGCAATTGATTATGAAATTTCTTGAAGCATTGTAATCTTGTGTCAGTGATGTCACTGTATTTGTTTCAATATGGTTATGTTATCCTATGTCTTGAGGTAGATGTCCTTGGTTAGAAATTTTGGTTACTATCTCCTAGCATGGGGGGTGGACCTTTGGGTTCCACTCAATTGGGTGGAACGTGCACCTTACTCTATTGGGTTTTCTCCTTGTTCATGTGGACGAGACTTCCAGTTGGACAGCTCGTGGTTTCAGTTGCAGAACAAGTTGGTTAAAAGCACAAAGCTGTGTCACACTTTATAAATGAAATGGTCAATGCTGATTGACCTTTTAAACTTGAATCATTAAAAAGTAGCTAATATGTTTTGAATTTTTTAATGATGTAAACTAGTAAAATATGTATTTTTTAGTATATTTTATGTTTGTATTTTTTTTAAGAAATTGAAAAATTAATTTAAACTAGTTTTTCATAAATTAACACTTTAATTTTGTTGTTGATAAAATGCTAAAAAATGAAGTTGCACAGGACGTCAAAATTTTTATAGTAAATTTATTTTTTTTTCATTGAAATTGTTGGTGTCTATTTATAACTTGAAACTTTAGTGCATGGATATATTTTTTTCCAATTTTGATAAATATATATTTTTATATAACTATTAGAATGTGTGTGAATAAAAAGCAACGGTTTCCATTGGACGTCAGCATTCATATTAAATATTTATCTAAAATGGAAAAAATAATATACCATCTTGAAATAGATTCTTTTATCTAGTGCATCAGTTTTTTTGAATTTTTTTTAATAAGTTTTAGTATTTTTCCTTAGCATGGTAATCAACCTAATATTTTTTGTTGATAAGCTACTTTTAGTATAAATAAAAATATCAATATAAATAATAATTAAACTATTAAAATAAATATATTTTTGAAAACTACACTTCTAGATCTACAAAAGGATATTTTTACATTTTTTTTAAAATGTTATTTATATGAGGAGGAGTTATTAAAACTTCAAGGTTTTCAATTTTTTTTTTTTTTGGTAAATTGGACTGAAAGTGGTGCTTGATATATTTTTAGCCAACAATTTTAGTTGACTAAATTGTGGAATTATCTAACTTAGCTAGAATGAATCTTACTAGGTCAAATGTTTGACCAAAATTAATTTTTAGTTAGAAATACTTAAATTCAGTTGTGTTGATATGTTGGCTGAAAGTGTGACACAACTTTGTGCTTTTACGTAGTTCTTAATTGTTTTCATTTCAGTTACTCTTGTAATTATTACCCCTCTTGTTATCGAGGTGGAATTTATAATTGTTATCCTATTTATTGGACTTGTCTCATTCGGGGAATGAGTGTTGTAACCTTATTGTGTAATGAATGGATTAATGCATCCAAAGTTTTTATTATGCTTGTTGTAAAATTATCTTACTTGGAATGTATGTGTTATTTCACTAATTAAATAAATAGCATGGGATTTAATTATGTTTGTTTTGAGGTTCTACATAACCTCTGTCTCGTAATCCTAGAGGGTGTTGTCATTAGTTAGTGAACTTATCTTTTAATTGTACTTAAACAAAAAAAAAAAAAGCCTATTTGAGTAGTTGTTGCAACTTCCTCTAGGGTTGCATGGTGGGGCATTACAAATGGTATCAAAGCCTAGGTTTAAACACTAGGTACTCTGGAATTATGATGGAACCATTAAGATTTTAGTTGTTTAGGTTTTGAGTTGTTTATCTTGTCTAATACCTTGATGTGTCTATGCAGGATTATGCCGCCTAGACGCGGGAGAGGTAGAGGGTGTGTTCAGGGCTGTATAGGAAGTCCTAGTGAGATTCAGCATGACTCTCCTCCTTTAGTTCCTCTTATACCAAATCAGGAGGAACAACAGGCATCGCAGAATACACCTGGGGTTGGTAATCGTCAGCAGGATCTAGTAGGGATCGAGGCAGCGCGTAGAGCACTAGAGGAGGCTTTGGCACTCCTTGGACCTAGGCATTTAGAGGTTTAGGTGCATCCAGTGGTGAGGGAAGCTCCACCCCAGTCTGAGTCTCACATGAGGGACTTGCTCATGGGGCATCCTCCATTATATGATGGATCAGGTACAGGGTTAGAGGTCGAGACTTGGCTCATAGACTTGGATAGGTGTTTCGCCATGCATCCATATGGCAGTAACACCAGAGCTCATTATGCCATCATCTAGTTGAGAGGATTTGCATCCACTTGGTGGAGACAAGAGGAGTAGAAGCTCCATATTGATATTCACACTACGTCTTGAGAGATCTTCTTAGAGAGATTCAAAGCTCAGTTCTTATCTGAGCATTGGCGTCAGTGTCAAGGCGATGAGTTCCATGCTTTGCGTCAGATGGCATTATCTGTTGAGCAATACGAGCATCATTTTTATGAGCTCAAACAGTATGCAGCAATTGGTGATGATGAGAGTATATTGGTTCACCATTTTGTTAGGGGCTTAAATGCCCATCTCAGCAGTGGTAAGAGGGTTTTCGAACCCAAGACCATGGATGTTGTTGTAGAGAAAGCAGGCCTAGTTGAGAAGAATCTGAGTATGGAACTTGGGGGACACATTAGTGTTCTAGTTGGTAGTAGTGTAGTGGTAGGATCTAGTGTTATAGGAGGGCATTCTTAGGGAGATTTACCCCCTAGGTCTTAGGAGGGGCTGTCTTAGGGTGATCAGCAGTAGCAATGGGAGAGTGCACTTGGGAAGTGTAAGGACTATCAGCTGTGTCAGGATGATCGAGGTTCTTCACCTAGGAAGATCAAAAACTGGTGGTGTAGCAAGCGCAATTAGCAGGAGTAGCCAGCCTAGAGTTCACAGTCTGTGATTGGTTGAGGTAGCGTGTAGTAGTCTATTGCACCTTTAGGTGGTAGAGGATTTGGTCATGACACTGCGTGTTACTCTTGTGGCCAACAACGCCACCTTGCTATGAACTGTCTGCATCGGAATACTTTTGGTTTTGTTCAGGGCCCAGTATTTTCATAGCTGACAGTGGTGATGCTGGTAGATCTCATCGATCTTATGCTGCAGTTGATAACTGTCAGCCTGGGTATCAGGGAGCTATTGTTGAGACTTTTTGGAGTTGGTCATCTAGTGCAGGATGGTCAGCCTTAGGGGTCGAGGTTTTGATTTCTATGCAATTTTTTTGAGGGAGTTATATTCCTATCTATTTGCAAGCTTCCAGGAGTAATCCTTACCCTAGGGGGGAGGATGTAACACCCCTTTGTTTTGCTCTATTGTGCGAACTATGTTGTTTCCCCTTTTATGTTTTTGTACACTATTGTACCTTGACATTGTACTTGGTTACAGTTGATCACTATGTTATCGTGATGTACCTTATGTGATGATACTATATTTTGATGTGATTATTATGGCATGTTTAGAATTAGCATAAGTGTATATTTAAATTCATCATGTTTCATGCGTTTGATTATGCTGCTATGTTAGATTCGTCAGTTAGAGCTACTGTATTGGTGAAGAAGATGGCATCGCATCACTCACTTGTGAGTGCCCTATGACCTCGTGATTTCCTCTTCATGATGTGCCTTATTTGTGACATATTATTGCCTGTGGTTATATTCCTTGTTCGTAGGTTGACAGGTACAGGACATCAACTCTACCTGGTTTCACAGGTTCGAGCATTTCCATTGCCCAACGACATTTGATTGGAATATAGTAACTAGGATTTTTGTGCCAAGTCATCACCCTAGTCTTATTGTGTCGTCGATCATAGTGTGATCCAGTTATTATATTTTGTTCAGTTTGCCTTGTTTCAATTAATATTGGAGGTTCGGATAATGTTAGAAATGTGATTAAATTATTGAGTAATTTAATTTAATTAATAAATATTTTAATCTTATGGTAGATTTATTTTATTAATTGATTAAGTTATTTATGTTTAAATGATTTACATTATCTATTTTGGAAAAAACATGCATATTTAAGTTGCAATTGGAAATTAGGAAAATGAGCTAAAAGTCAAATTTGAAATTCAAAAATTGAAAAAATTCAAAAGAAAGACTTTTGCTATTCTGTTTTTAGAAATTGATGAGGGTGGTTGTAGGATTTTTGGAAGGATTTTTGCATATCTTTGAATTTCTTCACAAATTTCAAAAATGGAGTTTTTGGGGAAAAATTGAAAAAAGAAGAGGAAGGTTGCTCAAATTTGTGGGTCTAGACAAAAAGCTCAAGGAATCTGTGGAGCTCAATAGGGTTTCAAAGCACCATTAGGATCTTTAGCATACTTAAAAAAAAATTAGGTTCTCATCTTGCTTTGATTGAAATTTTGTCTTTTGATCCATTGCCTTTTGTATGGAGGGTAAAACTTGTGGAGATCTTGTCTGCATGATTTGGGTGAAATTGTTCAATATTGAAAATGAATATTCTTGGTTGCAAATAGAAATTCAATTTATTTTGCTTTCAATTGTTCTTCAAGTTATTCAAAGTTTTATGCTTGGATGAATGACTATTTATTTATATATTCATATATAAATAAATAGGCTTGTGTTTTATTTTTTTATAATTTCTCTTTATATGGTTATGCTGGCAATTTTTTGTTTTTATGAAAAAAAGAAAAAAAGTAGCCAATAGAAAAGGATTTTTTTTTTAAAATGAGTTGGTTTTGTTTTGAAAAAAAAATTCCCAAAAATGACAATCTTTTTTTCTTAAAAAAACATAAAAAAAAGGGGGCGTGCTAGGGGCTCACCCCACCACCGCTCCCATGGGGGCGGAGTGGGGGGGTCATGCCCAACCTCTGCCATTTGCGACCACGCGGACTGTGTGGGCAGTGTCCACCATAGTTAGTGGCGGCGTTGCCAGCACTGCCCGTGGTGGTTCCTCTGTCGTGGCGCCTCCCCATCCACCACACCTTGCGTAGGCTCTCCCGCCTCCCTTCCCTCCGTTTGGTGGTGCCACCTCCTGCGACTGCCATAGCCCCTTCTGTCGCCGCCTGGTAAGGAAACTGGCACCGAACCACCTCCCAACAACTTTAGCACAGTTACTGAGGTCACGTGGCCCAACCCTAGGGTTGGTGTGCAAACCAAGGTTAGGCTTTCAGTCTTTTAATATTTTAAAAAAAAAATTATATATATTATTATAATTTTTTATAATATTTTAAATATTGTATTATTATAATATTTTATTATCATGAAATAATAATATATGTTAAAGTTATAATTTAGGATAATATTAAATGATTTTAATATTAGGAATTAACATAATATTAAATGATTTTAATATTATGATTCAATATAATATTAAATTCCTTCAATAGGTCTAATATTATGTTTTTTTTAATAATTGTGAGATTTAAATAATAATAATCTTTTTTAATATATTAGCATTTTGGAAATGAGTATTCCATTTTATCATTACATTATTTAAATGGGGAATATTATTTTTTTTAGAAAATGAGATTAATTAAATGTGGAATAAATATTTAATTTTAAAATGGAATTATGCTTTTATCTGAATTATTGGGATTCGGATTAACGTTTCATGTATTTAAATGCTACATGGAAATAAAATGACTTTTTCTTAAATGGCGTATTTAATTCCATTCATTTAACGGATTGATTACTGAATGTTAGTGAGGAAATGGGTTTAGTGAACCCCAAGTAGATATGATTCTTGTCTTGGCATTGATCTACGTGCATTATCATTTTGAAAATGTGGGTTTTAATGTTAGCAAGTCTCCCAGTTGGATTTTCAAGCTGTGGGTTGTCCTACTATGTGGTCAACCTTGGGATTGCCTTGGGTAGTGCGTAACTAGTTTATTTCCCGATTATCATGAATGGGAGTTTGTGGACTGTATGTCATGGTTAGAGATGTGGTATCCTTTATGTCACACTTGAGTACCCTTGGGGTGTGGAGTTGTTCTGTAACATCCCGCCACACAACCCTAAAGGAAGATGCAATTAACTACTTAAATAGAATAATTTTTTTTTAAAAAAAGGATAAATAATAAGTAAGTTAATTTACTAATGCCAACAACCTCTAAGGTTATGAGATGGAGGTTATATAGAACATTAACAAAACATGAATATAAACTATGACAATTATTTAATCAATAAATTAACACATACATTCCAAGTAAGGTGAAATAACAACAAGAATAAGATAAGACTTTTGATTTCATTAATCCATTCATTAAACCATAAGGTTACAATCACTCATTCCCCAAATGAGGCAACCCAATACATAATTACAATTACAAAATTTGACCTCGATAACACAGAGGGATAATGATTATAGGAATAACTTAAATGGAAACAAGTGAGAAGTGCAACAGAAACCATGAGCTCTCCAACTAGAATTCTCATCCAGATGAACATGAAGATAGCCCAATGGATTTAGGTGCATGCCACCCAAGCAAGTGGAACCCAAAGGCCCACACCCCGTGCCAGGAGATAGTAAGAAGAATTTCTATCCAAGGATGTCTACCTCTAGACATAGGCTAACATAACCATACTGAAACAAATATAGTGACATCACTAACACAAGGTTACAATGCTTCCAGAATTACATAATCAACTACATCACTGATGTGAACATACTGTTGACCTAGGAGAAGTGTCATCACAATGTTAAATAGGTTGCCCTGGTGAGTCTTCCTAGGTCCCGACCCCCATCTCGGGTTACCCTAGTAAACTCTAACGACTTCTGGCTCCTCATGTAAACCAATGCGGAATCAGTTATCTTTCGTAGAGACAAGATAACGATCTTGCCATTCTAGGCCTTCCCGTCTCAACCCAAGTCTTTACAAGCCCTTGTGATCCTGAGCGAGGCATAATTATCTTATTAAGTGTTTGGTACTACGTGACACTCTAATCAATTAATTTAGTTATCACTAGATTAACTAGCTTACAACAAGTTACCTTGGCACCACTTTGTGTGCTGGCCCCCGTTACAAGCCACTACTCTAAGATGACACGTGGAACAGCTCCACAACCCAAGGGTACACAAGTGCTACGCAAGGATATCACATCCCTAACCATGACATACAATCAACACACTCCCATTCGTGATAATCGGGGAACAGACTCGTTGCGCACTACCCAAGGCCATCTATGGTTGACTACACAGTAAGACAACCCATACACTAATATACCAACTGGAAAACTTGTTAAATCTTAAAACCTAGACTTCCCAATGATACACACATAGATCAATTCCAAGACAAGAAATAGATTCTTCTTTGGGTTCACTAAACCCATATCCTTACTAGCATTCAATAAAGAGTGCGTTAAATAAATGTAATTAATTATGCCACTTAAAAAATGTGTCATTCCCACACATCATTTAAAAGCATAACACATTGCCCGTGATCCCATAATTCAATTTAAAACAAGTTCCCAAATGATATAAAATATTATTCCCTAATCAATTAAACCCATTAATAAAACAATATTTCCCTTCTTTTAAGTAATGAAAACATACAATAATATAATCCTTTTTAGAACATTAATATTGAAATAATAATATGACGAAAATTATTTAAAATTCTCATAATTCAATTTATATAATAGTCATACTATTAAAATATTATAATACTAAATATTATAAAAATTATAGTATTTTAAGTCAAAATATTATTATTATATTAATATATATATATTTTTATAAAAAAAAAAAAATTTAATTTATCAAAAGCCCACACCTCGCATCGATCCGCATGCACAGCTAGGCTGAGGCCGCAGGTCTATTCTTTCTCCTGCCGACTATGTAAACTGTTGGCGGGTTAGGCAGCAGTGGTAGGGTTCATGGTTGTCCTAGGAGGTGGCGTCATCGGCGTGAAGGGGAGCGACGGAAGGAACTCCGCGCAGGGCGCAGCGAAGGGAAGGGCGCCGCTAACCCTGGTGCGGGCAAGAGTGCCGACCACCACCCATGGTGGTGCAGGCTACGCAAAGCACAGCCAGCCACCATTGGTGGTGGTCATGTGCTTTGCTTGCCCAGGCTGCAGATGGGGAGGCCATGTTGGGTGTGTTTCCCCAGCGCCCCCCCATTTGATTTCCCTCTTTTTTTTTTTTCTTTTTCTTTTTGAACTAATGACTGTCTCTTTTTTTTTTTTTTTTTTTTCCAGAAAGTTAAAAAAACTAGAATTACAAAAAAAAGAGTCTTTTTTTTCTTCTTTTTTTTTTTAGAAAAATTTTGACAGCATAACATTACAATATGAAAATTGTAAAAAAAATATAAATCTCAAATCTATTATTTACAATGAATCTATATATATGAAAATAGATATTCAACCATGCTAGAACATCAAATAAATTGAAGAACAATTGACACAAAATAAAATTGAGTTAACAATAGCAATTAATCAACCATTATTCAATCAACAAAATTCCAATAAAACAAGGTATGAACCTGATTCTTTTGGAGTATGTTGAAGAACTTGCTGCTACTTTGAAACCCTCTTGAGTACTTCAGATTCCTCAAGCTTTTCCTTCAAACCCACAAAATCAAGCAATCTTCCTCTTCTCTTTCCCAATTTTCCCAACAAACTCCATCTTTAAAAATTGTGAAGAAATTCAAGATAATGCAAAATTTTCTCCAAAATCCCACAACAACCCTCATAAATTTTTGAAAACAGAATAGCAAAAGTCTTTCTTTTGAATTTTTTGAATTTTTGAATTTCAAAATTGATTTTTAATGCATATTTTTCTTTATTTTCAATTTCAACAAATATAACAATAACTCCAACAAAAGTAAATTAACTTCTTTCAACCCCATAAATTTAATTAATTAATAAATAGATTTAATCAATGATTAAATTATTTATTAATTAAATTAAATTAATAATAAAATAAATAATATTTCAACATAATTCTAGATTAAATTACTCAACAACTAAAGGCATTAAGCCATTTAAATCACCCCAATTTAACTTGCAATTAAATAACAAAGAGAGGGAACGAAATTCAAAACAACACAACCTGACAAACAACTGACAACAAACAAGAACTAGGTTGATGACCTGACAAGGAAACCTAGCTACTATCTCCCAATCGAATACCGTTGGGTATTGAACACGCTCCAACCTGTGAACCCAGGTGGAGTCGATGTCCTGTACCTATCAACTTGCAAATCAAGTAGCCAACAACATATAATATATCCAGCATAAAATACACACTGTGAAGAGGTAATCATGAGATTGTAGGGCACTTGAAAGTGAGTGATGCATTACCATCTTATTCACCAATACAATAATTCTAACTGATGCATCTAACATAGCAACATAATTGAAAGCATGAACCATCATAAATTAAATATCCACATATGTTAATTCCAAACATGCCATAAAATCACATCAAAATATAGTATCACCGCATCAAAATACATCACGATAAAATAGTGATCCACTGAAATCAAGTACATAGTCCAAGTACAACGCAAAACTAAAGCATAGAGAGGAAACAACATAGTTCACACAACAGATCAAAATGGAGGGGTATTACATGTTTCACATGTCGTCATAGGAGAGTGGCTTAAATAACGAAGGTCGGCACACGAAGTGGTGCCAGGATAACTTGTTGTAAGTTAGTTAATCCATTGATAACTTAATTAACTGATTAGAGTATCACATAGTATCAAACACTTAATAAGATAAGTATGCCTCATTCATACACACAAGGGCTTGTAAAGACTTGGGTTGAGATGAGAAGGCTGGAATGGCAAGATCCTTATCTTGTCTCTATGAAAGATAACTGATTCTGCATTGGCTTACATGAGGGGCCGAAAGTCATTAGAGGTTACCAGGATAAACCAAGATGGGAGCCGGGGGGTAAAAGAACAAAGCTATGTCACACTTTATAAAGGAAACAACCAATGTTGATCCAACTTTTAAACTTGAATCACTTAAAAGTAGCATATATGTTTTGAATTTTTAAATGATGTAAACTAGTAAAATATGTATTTTTTAGTATATTTTATGTTTACTTTTTCTATAAGAAATTAAAAAATTATTTTAAACTAGCTTTTCATAAATTAACACTATAATTTAGTTGCTGATAAAATGCTAAAAAATGAAGTTGCACGAGACGTCAAACTTTTTATAGTCAATTTTTTTTTTTTTTCTTTCATTTTTTTTGTGTGTATTTATAACTTGAAACTTTAGTTCATGGATACATTTTTTTCCAATTTTGATAAACATATATTTTGATATAAATATTAAAATGTGCATGAATAACAAACAACTGTTTCCATCAGACGTCAACATTCATATTAAATATTTATCTAAAATGGAAAAAAGATTAAACCATCTTGAAATAGATTCTTTTATCTAGTGCATCATATTTTTTTCTATTTTTTTAATAAGTTTTAGTATTTTTCCTTGCAATGGTAATCAACCTAATATTTTTTGCTAATAACCTACTTTTAGTATAAATAAAAATATGAATATAAATAATAATTAAACTATTAAAATAAATATAATTTTGAAAACTACACTTATGGATCTACAAAAGGGTATTTTTACATTTTTAAAAAATGTTATTTACATGAGGAGGAGTTATTAAAACTTCAAGTTTTTCAAATAATTTTTTTTTTTGGTATATTGGACTCAAAGTGGTGCTCCATATATTTTTAGCCAACAATTTTAGTTGAATAAATATTGGAAGTATCTAACTTAGCTAGAATGAATCTTACTAGGTCATATGTTTGACCAAAATTGATTTTTAGTTAGAAATACTTAAATTCTATTGTGCTGATATGTTGGTTGAAAGTGTGACACAGCTTTGTGCTTTTACCCCAAGGGCCTAGGAAGACTTACCAAGATAACTCATATAACATTGTGATGACGCTTCTCCTAGGTCGACAGTATGTTGGCATTAGTGATGCAATTGATTATGAAATTTCTGGAAGCATTGTAACCTTGTGTAAGTGATGTCACTGTATTTATTTCAGTATGGTTATGTTAGCCTATGTCTTGAGGTAGACGTCCTTGGTTAGAAATTCTGGTTACTATCTCCTAGCACGAGGGGTCGACCTTTGGGTTCCACTTGGTTGGGTGGAATGTGCACCTTACTCCGTTGGGTTTTATCCTTGTTCGTGTGGACGAGACTTCCATTTGGAGAGCTTGTGGTTTTTGTTGCAGTTCTTACTTGTTTTCATTTTAGTTACTCTTGTAATTATTACCCCTCTTATTATCGAGGTGGAATTTTTAATTGTTATCCTATTGATTGGACTTGCCTCATTCGAGGAATGAGTGTTGTAACCTTATTGTGTAATGAATGGATTAATGCATTGAAATTTTTTATTATGCTTATTGTAAAATTATCTTACTTGGAATGTATGTGTTATTTCATTAATTAAATAATTGGCATGGGATTTATTTATGTTTGTGTTGAGGTTCTATATAACCTTTGTCTCATAACCCTAGAGGGTGTTGTCATTAGTTAGTGAACTTATCTTTAATTGTACTTAAACAAAAAAAAAATTAGCCTATTTAAGTAGTTGTTGCAACTTCCTCTAGGGTTGCATGGCAGGGCGTTACAAGTGCAAACTCCATACCATCACACATAAGCAAGGGTTCCAAACTGAACCACTCCATACCTCAACACATAAACCACAACAACCTGTGCCATATACAACTCAGCCAAAAACATTGACAATCCAACCAAGACAACATGGTGAAGCAACCACCAACCAAGTCTCCCAAAAAAACACATAACCAAGGATTATCACACATAGTACACGTATGTACCAATACACATCACTCATAAAGCTACATACCAAACCAAGATAAAAGAATTCATGAACCAAGAACAACTAACCACCTCAAACAAATCTAACATCCAACCAATGGCTGGATGGTGTGAGATCATGCAAAGAGTGAGACCATTCAAACAAGACCCCAATGACTTTTCTCTTTTTGTATAAGGTGATTAGCCTCCAAGATATAGTCATCACACCAAGGTGAGTAGTGGGACCTAGCTCCAAAACAACCTCACATACCCCCATCCTCAATGTTTACTACATCTACTTCCTCGTACACACTCGCCAAGTCTGTTTCATACGTCCTTGAAGAGGAATAACAACGCAACACATAGCTGACATTGAAAACAATGAAGATAACTAGCTTAGCCACCAAGTTCATAAAGAAGATAAAATTAAATTTCCATTTCAACAATAAAGAAATAAATACATGTAATTTCAACACTAAATCAAATTAATAACCACTAGGGTTATACGAAAATAAGGTCACAAGTTGTGGCTAAACCTTCAAAATCAAATATAACAAGATGTCAGCCCTCACAATCAATCGAAAATAATCATCAATAACCGAAAGAAAGTTCACAATCTTTAAATTTCACTATACAACAATTGTGTGACTAGATACTAGCCACAAAATGAGGAAGGAGGAAACAACATCCGACAAGAATGATAACAACCCTCATGTGATGTGGAATGAACCCGCAATCCACATGATCTAGAGTGTATCCACGACTCTCAAACAAGATACAATTACTGGTTTCTTGTATTTAAAAGGGTCCAACTACATACATAATCCCATAGGAAACATCCAATTCATAACCGATGGATATGTATCAAAAATTCCCAACCAAAACCTTTTATCAGGTTTCTTTCACGCTACTCTTTTCCACGGAGTACATCATGCTAAAGTGGAAGCCATGAACACATGATCACTTAACCATTCCACTGACAATTCGCAGGGACAACACAGTGGGCACAAATGTACCCAGAGAACCCAGTGTTTAAACCTAGGCTTTGATACCATGTGTAACTCCCCACCACGCAACCCTAGAGGAAGTTGCAAATAACTACTTAAAGAGGCTAAATTTTTTTTGTTTAAGTACAATGAACCTGCAAGTTCACTACCCATTGCAAACAACCTCTAAGGTTACGAGATTGAGATTACTTATATCTCACAACAACATAAATGAATACATAACATTTATCAACTCAAGATAATAAAGACGCATACATTCCATACAAGATAAATACATCAAAGCATACTAGATAACTTTCAATTTCATTTATCCATCATTAAATATTACAATTACAACTCTCATTCCCTGAATGAGGCAATTCCAATAAATAAGGTTAAAGATACAACTTCCACCTCGATAACAAATGAGGGGTAAAATAATACAAGATCAACTGAAATGAAATAAAGCAAGAACTGGAAACAAATCCAACGATCTCTCCAACTGGAAGTCTCATCCACAATAAAAAAACCACTCTTTACAAGGAGGCACAAAACATATAATCCACTCCTTTTTCCTATGAGGTACAAAACATCCCCATTCGTGGAAATCGAGTTAAGCACTAACCAAACACCATGCACTACCCAAGTGAATTTACAATGGGTTGACATCACAAATGACAACTCCCAACCTCTAGGGTCTTCTGGAAGAATTACAAAATAAAGACACTTTAAACCCACTTTGCAACCAAGAACATAAAGGAAAATTTCACTAAAGGCAATTGAAAGAAACTACCTTTGGATATTCTAAATCCATTTCCTCATTACATTCCGTAATTTATTACATCGCTAAAACTGAATTAAAAATTCATCTTTTTAGATAAGGGATAAATGAACACTAATATTTAATTCCCTAATTGCTCTTAATAAAATAAGCATTTTCAACTATAACTTAGAACATTTCAGTTTAAAATAAATAAACGTTTGTCCTTGCAAACTAAATCATTATAAAATAACTCAATTAGTTTCGTTATCTAAAACATATTATTTTCATCTATATTAATTGCCTTTTTAAATATATTATTCAAAAACAAAATAATAACAATAGTTTACTTAGAAGCACAATATTTTAAATCACTCCATTATATTTAAATTGTGATATTAACCAAATGATTTGCTCAATACTTTGATAACTTTCCAATTTCATATTAAAAATATGCTTTTATTTTACTCAATCATTTTAATATATATATATATATTTAAAAATATATATATGTATATTAAAATCATATTCCCAACTATAAAAATATTTAAGTTAATTTCTAATATTATTTACATATACTATAAAATATTTAAATATATATATTATTAATTAATATATATATTTAATAATATTTTAATATTATATCTAACTAATATTAAATATAATAAAAAAAATACTTTAATCCCATTTTAGTGAAGCAAAGCCCTCAATACATGCCTCGGGCCGCATGCCAGCCATTAAAGTTGGGTCACGGTTGCCTTGGGCCACGTGTAGATTAGGGCTAGCTAGGTCGACCACATGGATTGATAGGGCCGACTTCGTTTTGGAGAGGCAGTAGTTTACTGTGGGGCGGCCACGGTTTACCTAGGGCGGTGGCTTACCATTCGACCCCGGTGGTAGCGACTGTGCCAAGCACAGTCATCCACCCTTGCGAGTGGTGTGGCTGTGTAAGCGTTGGCTGCAGGAGGTTCATGGGGGCTCTGCTGGGCACGGCTCCCCCCCATTCGCCTCCCATGGGAGGTGCAGTGGGGGTGAGCCCCCAGCCCCCAAAATAAAAAAAAATATTTTTGCAAATTTTATTTTTATTTTTATCCAAATCCCTAAGGATTTAGAAATCCGTGCCTCTTTCCAGGGGCATTTTGAAACTTTTTTTTTAACAACATAAGCTTTAAAATAAAATATTATATTTATATATATATATATGTGTGTGTGTGTGTGTGTGTATCAGTATATATACATACATATATATATATATTTAAAAAACCACAAAAGATATTTGCATGATTAATTGAGGAAGAAAATAATCAAAACCTAATTCCAGCCAAGAACACAAAATTTTTATGAGAGAACTAAAACAAAACAGGGGTTTATGAAGTTTTCAACATAGATCTAGTTTTTTGCATTTTTCAACAAACAAAACATATACAATTTAAAATCACAAAACCATCTAATTTCTAAGACATGAACCTGATTTCTTGAGTTTGAGGGGATCCAAAAATGGTGCTTAGCTTCTAGCCTCAACTCCATAGATTTTCACAGCGTCAATCCAAAACCCTCAAATTGCAACATTTCTTCCTCTCCTCCATTTTCATTTTTCAAAACTTTCATGTTCCAAATTTGTGAAGAAAATTTACATAATAAAGAAATTCTAAAAAACTCCAAAATATTAGTGCAACCACCCCCATAAATTTTAAAAAATAAAAATAGAAAATATCTCTAATTTCAAATTTTTGAATTCAAATTTCATAATTTGACTTTTAATTCATTTTTCTTATTTTTCAATTTCAACAAAATGAAAAATAAATCGCCAAAATGTCCAATAATTTCCAAAATGAATTGCTTAATTCAAATTAATTAATTTAATTAATTCAATAAAATAAATCTAATCCAAGATCAAATTATTTTATTAATTAAATTAAATTAATTAATAACTTTAAATAATATTTTCCACATTATAACTAGATTAATTTAATCAACAACTTAAATATATACAAATTCATTTAATTACCTTTTTCTAACTTGCAATTAAATAATGAAGAGAGGGAACAATATTCAAAGCAACACAACCCAACAAACACTTAACGACATACTAGGACTAGGGTGACGACTTGGCATGGAAAACCTAGCTACTATCTCCCAATCGAATACCATTGGGCATTGGACACGCTCAAACCTGTGAGACCAGGTGGAGTCGATGTCCTGTACCTGTCTACCTGCGAACACAAATTATATCCACATGCATATATATGTTAAAATTAAAACACACCGTGAAGATGAAATCTC